>LS537435.1:132065-169080 GCA_900490775.1 Pristionchus maxplancki | reverse complement strand
TTAAAAATAATGTTTAAAATAGATAAACGTCAGCAATAAAATGTTTCTCCTTTTGTACTCACCGTCCTATCCACATCCGGACAGTCTCATCCCGACCACCAGAAAGGATCATGCCTAGAAGAAATTCCTTTCTCGCCCCCATTCTACTTCACTCATCGCACCTTGACTAGTGGAGGCGACACTCTTAACTTCTCCCTTGTGTCCAGTGAGTACTCTGCTAAGTACGTAGTCCACTGGCTGAGTAGCAGCCTCTGCCATCTCCACGTCCTCCATTTCCACCCTCAAATCAATCCTTTTCATACGACGTAATACAACAAATGGGCAAAAATCACGTTTAAAATTTAAAAAAAAAGAAATGCAAGAAGATGACTAAATGCCTTTTTGTCGGCTCTGTTAACGGCCATGCGCTATTGCAAACTGTTTTTTTCTATTTGGATTTTTCAAAGCCTTAAGGAAATTAATAGACATCACAGAACCAATGATAAATATAAAAACCGTATTTGTCGACAGTCACGATCACAAAGCAGATTTTTTAAAAAAAATGAACTTTTTATTATTGCAAATTCGAGAATGGAAAAATATAAACATGACATATTTTGAGTATCAGGAATAAGCAAAAAAATCGTAAGAAAATCGAAGACTACTTCTGACGACTACTTAATTGAACATTCACGGCTTAGGCTAGCGGGATTTATGTGTTTACAGATATAATAAATACTAGAATGATACTGTATTCAATGAACTACATATACAAAATCAATTGGAATGCGGAACGCGAGGGGAAAGGAGGAAGATCTGAATCTTATATCTTGGGAGGTTTAGACCAGTATACAATCCGTCCATCTCCCATAGATACGACAACATCATCATTTAGGTAATCGAGTCTCGATGGTTCACCATCCAATTTCAATGAGTCGATGAGGGATCGTGGGTTGAGACCATACGATACTGCCTGAAAACATTTGCAACTATTGCCAAATCCTGTGCAATTTCTTTCACTTACATTCAATTTTCCATACTTGGAGAGAGTGAGAATGGAATGTCCTGTATTGATGATTCCTCTGATGGGATCACTCCTTCCTTCATTCGTTGTCCCCTCGCACACAGATTGGACATTGAATGATCCCCACATCTGAATACATTTCCTATTCCCCGTGCCCTCTTCTCCCAACTCACCTCTAAAGTTAAGGGATCAAAATAGAAGCACTCTCCCTTCTGTGATCCCACCACAAGAGAAGTCGGCCCAACACTCAACTGACTTCCATATGATCGAGGGATACTGAAAAGGATATTCCTTGATGCTTAATGTCCCACATCATTTCTTCTCTACACTCACCTCACTTTAGCTACAGGACTGGATAGATTCCTGATATCAGAGAGAACGATTAGTCGATCTTCTCCACACGAATAAACGTAATTTCCCTGAAGGATCTCCTACCCTTCCTTCTTCCCCATCTACTCACTCGACTCCCAACTGTAATCACTGCATTTCTGTGATCGGTGTGCTCATTCTTGCACTCCATTCTGTTCTCCCTCACATCCAATAGACACACTCGACGAAGGAAGGTCGATGCAACCAATTCATTCCTAGATTACACCATCAATTACTCCATCCTTAGTCTCCTTCCATCAAAGGAGACAAGTTGACTCACTCGCTTCCATCGATCCAATCCAATCCGACGACTGCTGATCCCAGGTTGATGTGACCCGTTTCCTCCAATTTAGTCCCTTCTCATTCATTCCCCCCCCCTCCTCTGATACCTCCATAGCAGCAGGAGTAATCTGCCATCTCTTCACATTATTATCCCATCCACAAGAATACGTGATATTGGATGAATTAGGACGAGTGACCACCCATATCCACCCCTGTAATCATTGATTTCTTCTCTCCCCTTTCCTTTCTTCCCTGTCACTCACTGAATGGGCAACATCGACAGAATGGATCATCTCCTTCCTTCCTCCCCTATTCATCATTTCTAGATTGGCCATCATCGATTCGCCTCCTTCTTCCTCCTTCAATCACTCTATTTGAATGAGAGATACACGAGTGAGACTCACGGTGGTCAGATCAGCATCCATCACCACTCTATCGAGATCCCACAATCGGATAGTTCTATCTCTTCCTGCTGAGATGCATCTGCAACCATTCCATCTCTCTCCTCCCTCTCCTCCCTCCATACCTTCTTCCACCACTCGTCTCCGAGTATAATTTGACCGAGTTGATAGCTCCATAGTGGGCAGAGAGAGAATACCTGCATATCACCATCAATCACATTCTAATTGCAAGAAGAATAAACCCACATCTTCTGATCTGACAGTTTTCTCCATCTCGACTCTTCTATCTCTGCTCTACATATGACTCTCTGGAGGGAGAACTCATCTTTCTCCTCTTCTCGAGGATCTACCACCAGTTCAATCTCCTGAAACCATTTCCAATCCATCGACCCCTCCCCTCCCTCCCCCCTCTCTTCCCCTCCCATCCCCCCCCTCTCTTCACTCACCTTCTTTCGTCCATTCCACCAATTATCATCGTTAACCAATCGATAGAAGAGTGGGCAAACTCTGGCTACTGTAGACAGACAAAAATGGGCAGGGAGGTGACCGAATATTTTTTGAAGAAGCTCAGGAGGAAGAGTGTCCAGCGAGTCGGTTTGCATCTCCCTCCCACTTGCACGATTGACTAGATGGATGCACTCAGGCAGATATGGAGGGGGAGGGGAGGAGGGAAGAGGGAAGACGATCCTGTGAATGCTCATATTGAATGAATGAGAGAGTGTAACAGATGGTGAATGGGACATGGGATCACCATTTGTTCCAAACGTCAGCCAAGATATTTCAGCGAAAATAACACTTCGAATAATAACAACAAAACATTACACATTAGAACATTATTTATGCATAATACAGGTATAAAAAATAGAGAGTCCGTGATGAGATCTAGTCTAGGCACTTTCCTAATTGGCAACCAACCCCTCACACCTCGGCTCAACCCCTTGACGGTTCTTTCAAGTTATTATGAAATACTTACAATTAGACAATTGGTACTTAGCTTGAGCGTCATTTTCTAAGGATCTGTCTCTTTGTGAAGAGAATGAGTCGAGAGGGCGGGTCTTGGTTGCCAACTAGGAATGAGCCCGAATCCATGTCAATTCTTGATGACACTAATTACAATAAGAAAAGTATTAACAAACTATTAACATTACAATCAGAAATCGATATGGTCAGACGTAGTAATTAATCTTTGAGGAGTCGAGACTGTTGTGATTCGCGCCTTCTGGTTCCCATTTCAGTTTAGAATGATCGATAGTCTTGCGACGAGTCATCGCCAATGGCATACGGTAGGCTCGTTGCTACAATCGATTAATGAGAATTGGGGGGGGGGGGCAGAAGACTCTGACCTCAGTATTCACGAAGTACATTCCATCCTTGTAGAATAGTAATCCATCCCTCATCAATTGGTTGATCACATCTTGAGGGGCAATTCGAGTGGCAAGAGAGATCTGTTTCACTGAGGCTACTTGGGTACCACGAAGAGATCTGCAACCATCGACACTACTCATCTCAATTGACACTTCAACCAACCTCAGATAACAGAGTATTGATGATCTCCAGAATCCCATGTATGCGAGTAGTCCCAAGTCAGAGAGAGGATGTTCAGGAGAGCCGATCTTCCTTTCTACTCGTGATAGTTCGTAGCCTCAAACAAACTATTTGCTCATCGATCTCTTTTTAAATGAGAGGATGGATTAGCCACTGACTGAGATCAATCAATAATCGACCATATCCACTCCTCATCGCACTGGGAAGAGTGAGAATGCACGATAGATTGTTGTTCTTCGATGGATTCTTCTCCTGTAATCATTCTCTCTCCAATCCATTCCTCCCTTCCCCGTTCCCTCCCTCCTTCCTCACCTTTGAGAAATAGCCGACAAATTCGCATCCGTCATTCATGTGTTCAACGAGAACGTAGAAGAGGAATGTCTCCACTTCGTCCACGAGAGTCTTCGATGATATGAATAACTTGCCCAATAGACACACTCGACGACAGTACAACTGAAGAGAGACCAGAATGAGAGGGAGAGAGGGAGAGAGGAATCGTGCGATCCTACCTTCTGATCAGCTCCATCCACTTCAAAGAACGATAGCTTCTTTTCTGTGTCTCGGTAGATTTCATTCCCTGGGGGACATTTCCATGTGCATTCCAGCTGAAGTAAAGTTTTATTGGCACATCAATCAGTAAAAGAGGAGCACGAGTCCATCTCTATCATTTGTCTCCTCACCTCATGAATTCTGAACATATCTTGATCGTTGTTCGCTCGAAGACAAAACGGGCAGATAAACACATTCGGAGACTTAAATTAAATACATAATATTAGAAAACTTCTTTGGACTCAACCCCTCCCCTATACACTACTTTGATGCAGACCTCAACGATTTCGTGTGGATAGGGAGAGGAATAGATTGACTTCATCTTGTCCTTCTTGCTTCCAACGTAGACCCATTGATGACGAGTATCGAGAGAAGAATTGGATGAAGAGGGAGAGGAATGCATTGCACTCGTAGACACTCCTTCCTCCCTCTTAATTCATTCCTTCATCTCACCTCATCCCATCCCCCTCGGTCACCCTTTCACTAACCATCTTTGAATGACTTCTTCCTTCTTCGTCCTTCTTCAGTGTTCTCTCTGCAGCCAACGCAGCTTTAGCCGATTCGAATAAGTCTCTATCACTCTGAAATAGGCAATCATCTCTCCGCTCCTTCCACCCCTCCCTCTAACCTGCAATGCCACCTTCTTCAATTTTTGAGGGGAAGACGATATGATTCCATATTTACTTGGCGAATTAGGATTTCCATTTTTGCTGAACAATTAGTATGCGTACATCTAATTCAATTCGCCGACCTTACCTCTTAGTGACTTGTTCCATCAGCTGATCGTACAATACATCTCTCTCCTCAATTCGCCTCTTTTCTTCATCGACATCTCTCTCTGGAGCAACGTATGCCCATCCCTGAAATATTAGTCGTTCCCAAAGCAGATTGGTCATACTACTTTGGATTTATCTATATTTTGAGTATTTTCTTGAAAAGGAATCATGTTTACCTTGGCCAATGTTCCGCCAATCTTTGCTTTTCTTCCCCTTGCCCAAGTCTTCATTCCATTCTCGTCTTCTTTGCTCCCATCGATCTCTCCTCCTCTATTCTTCGTCGATTTGATGCATCCATGGCAAACGAACGAGTCCGCCATCTCAAGAGCATCAATTACATAAGAGCAGAGAAAAAATGACAAAACGATTGGGATACATGTCTTTTTCCATTGCCTAGGCACTATTGGAACAAATGGAATATCTCACCATCTTTCCAGCCTTCTCCCCACACTTCCCATGGTAATTCATCGTACACATTCTACACTCGATGTTGAGGGGATCGCTGATGTACTCATCTGAAATATGCATTCCTTCCTTCCATCTCTACCGCCCCCTCCCCAATGGATATCTCACTCACTACATAGTGCACATGATGTGCATCTCGCACACAACCATCGCTTCCTCTCTCCATTCTCAATCCGAGTAGCTGCCTCTTCGGTGTATCGACAACACTTTCGGAGATGATCTGAGATGGAGAAGATGAGAGTCCCTTCCCGCCTCTCCCTTCACTCACAGAGTGCATTGCATTCAGCACAAGTTTGCATTGTTCCTTCCTTCGATCTGCATAGTACACAACGGGCAACCAACGAATTCTCCTCTTTCTCTCTGCCATTCATTTATTAATACACTCCGGATACTAAATGAGACCACATACGATTTTTTCTGCAGAGCTCTAGTTTTCATAGGAGAGACCTTAGTGGCCTTCTTCCGTGATCCCACTCCCTGAAAAATCAGTATTCACTATAGTACTCTCGAATTGACAATATACGTACCTTTGTCTCTTCCACCTCACAGGGAGTCACTTCCCTATTGTACTTCTTCTTAATATTATTCACAATTCTTCGTTGTGCCTTTTTTTTATTTATCATTCCTTGTTTGGCTGGTGAAATTCTGCAATCAACCAATTGACAAATTATTCGATTATCAAGGATATATGAAAAAAAACTAACTTCTTGAATACCATGAAATTCATATATCCCTTTCCTTTATCTTCTTTTCTCCATCCAAGTGGACGTCCTTTTCTACCTTTTGGCTTCTTTTCCATCTCTTCCTTCTTCTTAGGAATAGATTTCATTTCCTTTGTAGGACTCGAACTCCTGAACTATTCAATGAAGCATTTTCCCCCTTTTTCCAACCACTCCTCGCACCTTCCCCGCAGTGCTTTCTGCGCTTTTTTATCTTCCCTTTCGTTAATCGCCTCCTCGCTTTTCTCCATTACTCTTCGTTTTTTTCCTCTTCTTGCATCTCCATCTTCCTCCTATATTATACGCAATTATTAAATCAATTAGTCGTTAATAGGGTTGGCATTTTGATTCTTGGCCGACCGCTCCCCCTGGAGGAATGGAATGATTCTTCAAAATCGATTCCCTCTTTTTTGCGAAGAATGGAATGATTCTCTCCTAATCGATTCGAAGAATCCCGGATTCTTCACATTTGATAGATTTTTGACACCAAAACCTGGGTATTTTTCTAATAGAAGAGGCTGGATTTCAAATACAAGGCTTAGATTAGTCCAGGATCCGCTGTAGACTGCTAGGAAGTTCGATAGAACCATTCTCATACATGCCTATCAATAGAATATTGGCGAAGAGAATTGGTAAAAAATGAACGAAAAAGATGTTTGAGGCCTTATCCACCCCATATTTGGCATTATTTCCCTATAAATTGATCAGGAAGGTTAAAAAAGACAGTAAAGTATCGGATAATAAGACACGAATTTTTCAGAATTGAGCTAGACGTTTGAAATTTCGAATGTTCATTCTACTATGGATGGAGAGATGATCCTCCAAATTTCATATAAAAATATTGATTTTAAAGAAAGTTATGGCTCGAAGAATCCGGGATTCTCAGAATCAAACCGCTCCGAATGAGAGGGAATCAAAAGTGTCTGAGAATCATTGAAGAATCAAATCGCCAACCCTAGTCGTTAATACGAATGAGACTTGCATAAGATTTGTGTTGATATAAACAACTAATAAAATAAGCTCACAGTAGAAGGAGATACAACACCTCCTCGAGAAGTCCGCATTGTCTTCATCAGAGAGCTACTCCTCCTGATAAATAAAGAGATGCACCATTTTTTTTGTACGATTAACTGTAAAAATTCATATTGATATAATTTGTTTTAATGAACCTGTCAGTTTCTTTTATCTTCTCTTCTTCCTTTTTCTTTTTTGTTTCAGGTTTGGTCTTATTATTCTCTTCCACACGCTTCCTTAATCTTTCTCTGAAAAAGCATACTACTTTTTCTTTCAATTATTAAACCGATGTCGATGTTATACAAAGGGGGGGAGGTTGTCACGAGACACCTCAAAGGTAAGCTAATAGCTAGTATCCGACCTGGATCGTTCCGAAGAAGGATTAAGGAGATTTATCTTGAGAGATGACGTCGTACTGTGTGAACTCATTGTATCCTCAAATGTTCCGATATTAAAATAATGACAAAATTATTTACGCAATGTTTATAAAATTAAGTGGGCGGGAATGCCCCCGATGAAAGGAAGAGGCCGGCACGGATGGGAAATAACAGAAAATATGAGTAGATACTTTTTCACAGACGTGGTTTTAAAACACGGTCTCTGTAAGAGTGCAGGAGAGGCTGTACAACTCTTCAAAGTGGTCGCCAGGTGCTCAGACGTTGGGTACAAGACCCCTAGGGTCAAGGGAGACTTCCACCGAAAATTTTTTTTGGTAGGTCAAAATTTGACCTCAATTATCGATTTTTTCAAACTTTCGATTTTGACGATGTGTTACATGTCAGTCGATAGAGCATGAAAAGTTATATCTAAGAGTCAAAGGAAAATTGACTCGAATTTCGAATTTTTAACGATTTTGATGTTTTACATCATATAATATTTTACATCATATCTCGGTTTATTCTGCTTCAATCATGCTACAAATCTCTCAAAATGTCATGAAATAGTCTTAGTAACCATTTCTGAAGTTTTTATTGAAATCGTAGGCAAAAAAGTTTTCTCCCAAAAAATCAAAAATCATTTTTTAAAAAACGCGGTCTGCGTAAGAACGTCGGGATCTGGAGGGGAAGTTGCACAGTAGCTCAAAATGGTCTCCGGGGGTTCAAACTTGGTAGTTGGACTCCCTAGGGGTGGGATACACTTCAGCCAAAAAATTGGACCCAAAAGTTGATCTTTGATCTTTGAGATCGAAATTTTTTATCTTCATTTTACCCCCACAATTTATATACCGGTCGATAGAGCATCAAAAATTTTCAAAGGTTTTGAACGTCAACTTTTCGAGAAAATCGAGAAAATGTCGAAAAATTAATGACTCACAATTTTAAGAATTTTTTCTTGCCATGTTCTAACCCCCGCTTCCTCCTGGAAAGTGTTTCATTTTGTGATAAATTGTATGGAGAATCCAGGAAAAAATATCTCGACCTTCTGCCAAATATCTGCCACGCCATGACTTTTTCACGAAAAACTAGCATGCAATCGTCGACACAGGTTCGAATCCGCCTCCCGACATCAATCTTTTGCCAGTCTTTTTCATGCTCGAAATGATGTTTTTTGAGACATGATGAGACAGCGCGTACTAGTCACGCCGGGACAGGGGGAGGGAGGCAGAGGGAGAGAGGTGCGAGCACTCTCTCCCTATTTCTAATGTATGGGCGCGTGGATCGATGCTGCTCGATGCTCTCGTGATGATGGGTGATGCCGTGATGACACACTTTTCCAGAAAGGGAGATTTCAAACCCAGAGGCCCAGATGACCCAGAGGTTGGATGGAGGAGGGGTGGGGCTAGAGACACACGCTTGCGATACATAGATGTTGGCGTAGAGAACCTTTGCAAAGATAAATAGACGACTAAGAAGAATGAACGAATCATTAATGAAACAGAATAGAACTGAGCAACACAACTGTTAAACCCATAGTCGATATTGATATTTAAAAGATATTGATACAGTGTGTCAACACATTCTTAGCAAGAGAGCAGATCAAGTATCATGTACTTTATGAACATGTCGAGAATATAATCGACGAGATTTATTCGAGTGGGGGTCAATTATTTGGGGGCGAAGTAAGCGGACGTGGCTCCTCCCGCAGCTCCTCCCGATACTCCGAAGTAGGCAGATTGACCGGGGATTGCAGATCCTCCCGCGGGTTTAGGAGCAGCGGCACCTTAACGTCGACACATTATTCATCTATTCCACTATGCATACTACTCACCTCCTCCTCCACCACCTCCAACTCCGAAGTAAGCCGACGTGGCTCCTCCGCCTCCAGGGGCTCCAGCTCCTCCGACTCCGAAGTATCCAGAGGTAGTTCCACCTCCTCCTCCTCCACCTCCCATGGGAGGGGGCGGGGCGGCAGCAGGGGCTCCTCCCATGGGGACTCCACCAATTGCAGTCATCGTAGACATTCCCTTGGGGGCTCCAGGCGCTCCTCCGATGGCAGTCATCGTCGACGCTCCGCCTACAATTACTAGTTTAGCCTCGTTTTTGTCGTTTTTGTTAAGGGCGGAGGCACGATCAATTCCTACAGTACCTCCAGCCGGAGCGCCCATGGGGGCACCTCCGATGGCGGTCATAGTAGAGGCTCCTCCTACAACGAAACCCTTGCTCATGGGATAGGACAATCACTATCTACTTGCCAATGGGAGCTACACAACTCACTTCCTCCGCCTCCCATGGGTGCTCCTCCGATGGCAGTCATTGTTGAAGCTCCTCCGCCGGCAGGAGGGGCTCCCATCGGGGCACCGCCGATGGCCGTCATCGTCGAGGCTCCTCCTGCAATATAATACATAAGAAAAATAAACTAAATGAATAAAGAACCTCCTGCGGGGGGAGCTCCCATCGGCATTCCTCCGATGGCAGTCATCGTAGAGGCTCCTCCTCCACCTCCCATGGGTGCACCGCCAATAGCCGTCATTGTTGATGCTCCTCCTGATTAGATATTATTCAGATGCTAATATACACACTGTACGAACCAGGCTTTCCTCCCATTGGTACTCCTCCGATGGCCGTCATTGTGGAAGCTCCACCACCTCCACCCATCGGGGCTCCTCCGATGGCCGTCATAGTGCTGGCTCCTCCGCCGCCTCCCATGGGTGCTCCTCCAATGGCCGTCATGGTCGACGCTCCTCCTCCAGCGGGCGGAGCCCCCATCGGCATTCCTCCGATAGCAGTCATCGTAGAGGCTCCTCCTCCACCTCCCATGGGGGCACCTCCGATGGCAGTCATGGTAGAGGCTCCTCCTGCAAATTCAAATAAAATTTGAGCAACCGTATGACCCAATAATCCAACGTCCCGTACCAGACTTACCAGGCTTTCCTCCCATGGGTACTCCTCCGATGGCAGTCATGGTGCTGGCTCCTCCTCCGCCTCCCATGGGTGCTCCTCCAATGGCCGTCATAGTCGATGCTCCTCCGCCTGCAGGGGGTGCTCCCATTGGGGCACCGCCGATTGCCGTCATCGTTGAGGCTCCTCCTGCAATATATGCTACCGTAGACAACTGGGTACGACTGAATACCGTATCAGTTCATGCTATAGTAAACCCATTCTCACCGGGTCTCGCTCCCATGGGTACTCCTCCAATGGCCGTCATGGTCGACGCTCCTCCTCCAGCGGGGGGAGCTCCCATCGGTACTCCTCCGATGGCAGTCATCGTAGAGGTTCCAGAGGGGGCAGGCGCTCCACCCATGGGCATCATGGCTGCAATCGATGCAGTTAATACCGTATCCACTTTGATACCCGTGGCCACTACAGTAACTTACGGGGAGGAGGCGCTCCTCCACCAGCAGGTGAAGATCCTCCAACTCCGAAGTAGGCCGACGTGGCTCCACCGCCTCCGGGGGCTCCAGCTCCTCCGACTCCGAAGTATCCAGAGGTAGTTCCTCCGCCGCCTCCACCTGTAATGACAAGGATGACTTGGGAAGGAGGGAGAACACAAGGAGAGGGGGAAGCGGATGCATACCTGCGGGAAGCTTGGCTCCTCCTCCACCTCCAGGATTGCTGCCGCCGACTCCGAAGTAGGCCGAGGTGGCTCCAGGAGCAGAACCTCCAACTCCGAAGTACGCTGAAGTCATGTCGCCGAACGAGAAACGACGTGTGGTTAGACGAGACCGTCGTCCTCCTTATATACGCCCCATCGACCAGCCAATCCTCAACTCGCATAATAAAATGAAGAATTAGAGAACAACTGAATTACAGAGACGAGCAGAACTATAGGATTAGATCACCCATTCACTCTTCTCATATTCTTTCACAGTCAAAACCAACTCAAAACTTTTCGAAAATCATTTTCTAAAAAAAATTTAAAGCAATAGAACGAGCTATCAAATTCCGAGCGAAGTGAAGACCTGCGAGCGAAAAATCAAAAAATATATACAGCTGAATGCAACAGGTGTCCTTTCATTTTTAAATGTTGGATGTTTAAAACAGAAGATATTTATTAAAAAATATATTACAACTAGTGAAGGAAATCTTCTTCTATGAAGCATCTTGTATAAACGAACAAGGACGAATTAAACAGAAGCAATATATGGAACAAAAACGAATGTAACAAAACAAATCTTAATTAAGCCCAGAAGTGTACATGGTCAACTTTAGTTTCCATTTTATGAGAAAGTTTTTTGAAGAAGTCAGAAGATCCGTCATTTCTCAGCTCTCTCGGTGGTCCCGAAGACGCAGTCGAGGAGTCACAGTCAGCCATGCTAAAAAAATGCCAATAATCACCATATTCATATATCCACGACAATAAACAACGGATTCTACTTACATCGTGGTCTTGTAGTTGTTTCGACCTCTGTTTGCAACTTTCTCGGCCGAGTCGATTGGGCCTGGGAGAGAGATGGGTGCAGTAACGATTCCAGTTGTGTACGTCAGAGCATTTGTGATGAGCTGATTACAGAATAAATATTATGATCAAGCTGAAGTAGATACTACCTTGAGCTCATCGATCGAGAGAGCTTTGCCGACGTTTCCAGCCTTCTCGGTCACGACGTTGTAACGAATAGGCCGAGCAGTGCCCTATTACAATCACGAATAGCAAGTCGAATAGCGTCGAGACAAACCATGATTGCTCTTTGAGAGACCATGACGAATTCCTTGTAGAATGGGTTGCATCCCTCTGCGGTGAGGCAAGTACCAGGAGGGACATTATCGAGTCCACGTTGCTAGAAAATGAATTAGACCCAAAATTAGTCAAGTGACGAACTCCCTCGATTGCCATACGATAATTTGATCCGACGCAGACAACGATGATGGTGAGAGTGGGACTGTATTTATCAGCAACTTGAGCGAATGCCTTCTCAAACTGAGCCGATTCCGTTGAGAGCTGGAATGGAAATTATCACAAAACTGAACGACTGATTCTACGAACTGCCTTGAACTCTCCCTCGCTCTTTCCATTGCGATAGACAACGATGTCGTTAGGCAGAGCACCATTAGCTTTATGGAAGCACTAGAACGAATAATTTGTCCAGTTTCTGAGCAAAATTATAGCGATACCTTGAGAGCTTTGACAATGTGCTCGACCATGTCAAGAATAAGATTTTCTCCAGGTTCTTGCATGAACCACCATCCATCTTGCTTGGTCGGCATAGTAGTCGTGAAAGACAACTGGAGAAGAACCCTTGTTGAACCAACTCTGTCAAAGAAACCGGCTTACTCCAACAACAGTCGGCTCGCTCTGCGGAACCCCGGCGCTTCTATCAGCGAAAGACTGAGGTCCAGCATGAGAGACGAATAGGCCGAAGAACATTCTGGTCTTGCTGAACCACGTTTTTGAGCTGAAAATGAACAAAAGGTTAAAATGCCAAATGCTCAGAAAAATGCTCACAATTCAGCCAGTTTCGGAGCATATTTAGAGAGCTCCTGAGGAGGAGCAATCTTGAAATTGGTGCCTCCCAGTTTTTGATTGAACTTCATCATAATGTTTCCACATGCGAGCGGCTTGCCTTGCAAAACCTAGAAATAATTTTTGTACTAAAATATATAACAAAATTTAAAACCTGGTCGATTACTCTCTTAGTACAATGCAGCGTAACAATTCCAGTCTCAGCTTCGAACAGCTTCAGATTCTCTGTAATATTACAAATGAAATAGGTGGGAGCAAATGGAAGAAATTACCATGCACGCAATCGGTATTTGTTGCCGTGAAACCAATAATGGCTCCAGCTTTTCCGACCTTGCTAAACATGAACGAACGAAGTTCGTCAAAGCTCGAAGTCATAGGAACAATCTGGACCTGAAAATTCGTATTGAAGAGCTATAAATAATTATTAAAAAATAATTGCATTTCGAGAATCGATATCCATTCCACGTTGTCTTCCTGCATCGAAAAGATTGCGAATAGCAGCCCTGAACACCTTTTTTATTCAAAATTAAACCAATCAACACACTCTGCATCTCTGTCTGTATAGCATCTCTCGAAGACGATGCAGTACATATCGCCAGTGCACCTCGCCGGTTGAACGAATCTATCCATGTTACCGAGTTTCCACTTCTCTGGGAACTTCATGTCGTCCTGAAGGGATTAATCAACTGATTTGAAATATACTTCAGTACATACTGCGGCTTTTCCATTGGCAGTGAGTACTGTAGGTGAGAAAACTGCGTCTGCGGCAGCAGTCAGCTGTCTGTTGGTGATACGAAACTAGAAGCAAGTTTGAATTAGCTTTTTCTCAGATAAAGGAGAAAACACCTTGAATGCTTCAAGATTCTCATGCTTCGATCCGTCGAGGAACGCCTTGTAAGCCTGCTCATCGATATGCTTGAATAGCTCGGGAGGTCTCTTTTGCGCTCTCTGGAGAATTGAATTTTTTTTTAAATTCAGGTATTTATTATTTACCTTGATCAGATCCTGAATCATAGTAGCAGTAGATTTTGTATTGCTGACTCGTTGTCCTTCTACAACTTGCAGCAGTTCGATAGGATGGAATGACGACTTGCTTCCTCTACGCTCTTCGATCAAGATCAACTCGGGATAGCGCAACTTCATCTTGAATATATATGATATGCAAAAAAAAAGGTTCCATCCTATGCGAACCTTATATTTATCCTCAAAATACTGAGAAACGGACATGCTTCTCAATTCACCAGATTCTTGTTTAATGTCGAGCATCAATCTATAACGGATAATCATTAACTTATGTTTTAAAACATAAAAGCGTACTCAACAGCGTTGTATTTGGCGAATCCCTTAATTTGGAAGATTCTATTGTGAGGAAGATGAGTAGTTTGCACACACAGATCTTAAAAATAAGTTCAAATGAGCAACAAAAAAATCCCACTTTTGATTTGCTGTTCCATCTGGCGATTCCGGCCAATGCTTCTCATACCGCCAAGGTCCTCGCACAATTCAAGCAGCTTCTGTGATTTGAAGAATGGTGATACTTTTCCTGAGATGAAGAGAATATTCAGATTATATAGATAAGAATTAACCATCGATCTGAAGGGCCAAGTGAGCTCCAATAGGGCGGATACTTTTTTCGAACCCGTTCTTGATGACCTTTCCTCCGTCCATTCTCTCATCGGGGCATTTAGTGGATGTATAATAAGCTTTGTTGTCAAACTGGATGTGACGAGTTCTGAAACAATTCCTCGCGAATAGAAGGGTAACAATTGTTCAACCTGTCCAACTTCATCCAGGACGCTACGTCGATCAGTTGAATGGCCGTTCTTTTTGCAACGTCTTGACCCTTTAATTAATAAAAATAGAAATTAGCAAACAATTCCTCGGAACCTTGAGAGACATTTGCTCGACGAAGGTCAGACTATAACGCAGCTCCTGCACGCCACTAATCAATTCGAAAAAGTCCTCGGGGAGGTCAGTCTGAAATTGGTAAACTAAACAAGGATTTCAATACTAACAAACCAATGCAATGGTTCCATCCAGAGGATCAAGTTGATATGGAGAATAGATAGCACATCCGTTATCGAATCCAAGTGCTTCGGCCTTCTGTACTCGAAATTAATAGAATACTACGCATTGAACACAATTAACCTTGTTCTCATCTCCTTTAGTGAAATGAGATGAATGAGTCGTAATTACGATTGCAACGAGTTTTTTCAAGCATCTGTGGCGTAGAAGCTTCATAGCGCTAAAATTAACCGCTTAAATACATTTATCAGTAAGAACACATACTCATCCTTTCCACCCTTCGTATGAACAGCGAATTCTCTCTTCGCAGTGACTGCAGTGAAGACGAGCTTAAATTACCGAATATCCTTTTTTAGTTATAAAGTCTGGAACGCCATAGATGATTTCGAGGGATATCAACAAACATGCTAGCTGTAGACTATCGGTGGGTTAAGGGAAATGCGAATGCGGAATCGAACGCCATGGTGCGATGGGCACATACTTCGTGCTTGTATCCGGTGTCGACAGAAGAGGTTGTGTCGATCACAAAAGCATTCAAGAAAGTGTTAATGCGCTCTCCAATTGGCTCGCTTCCAGCACCCTGTGGTTCTGAATTAAAAAAAAACGATTAGTTTAAAACTGATGTCAATGTAATTACCTGGAAGGCGCACGTGGTCGTAGTCAGAGCGTTTCTTGGCAAAGTCCCTCTTTGAGTCTGTCTCCATTGCCGCCATCTGTCATAATAAAGTGAATTAATTATACAACGTTATCAGCAACACGAATTTGAAAGAAAAAAACAGATTAAGCTAACGTTTTTAGCGCTAACTTATTCACCCAATTATCATCATTTTTTAAATGAATTATATTTTCCGCGCTGGACCATTTTTGGCGCGTAGCAATAAGCTTTTGAAACATGTTTTTACGGATTACGGTATGCAAGTTTTATTCCAAATGTTTTTGGTAAGGCTGTTCTCAAATCTTCTGAAATTTTGAGCGCATTATTGCCGTTTATTTTTGAAATATCCCGTATCTATTCACTCTTTTGCCTTATCATTATTTGCCTGATCTTGAGGGTCCACCGCGCTTTCCATTTCAGCATGCTGCAGCACCCTAGTGTCTCCTTTCGTTTATTCTTCAATGTGTTTATTTCTTCCGCTGTACTTCGGGGATATTATCTTGCAAGACACCAGCTTGCGCTTCATCACGTACAATCGCTCCTTTGAAGGAATTTACCTCCAGTTCAATTATGCTGCGAGTTTCTTCCACATCATTAGAAGCGCCACGTCAATTTTGATTCAGGCACTGAAAATCCCCATTGACGGAAAGGTGTACTGTATAGATCGACATATAGTCAAGCTCAAATCCAAGTATACAGCGTTTGGGGATCTTCGTTCTGTAGAAGAGGGATGCAATATTCCAAATACCAATTCTCGAAAACAACCGGAAGAGAACCTGAACCTCTAGAAGCGTCTGGAACTCTCCCCGTGGAACCTTCTGGAAGCTTCTGGAACTTTCCCCGTGGAACCTTCTGGAAGCTTCTGGAACTTTCTCCGTTGAACCTTCTGAAAGCTTCTGGAACTTTCCCCGTGGAGCCTTCTGGAACTTTCCCCGTGGAACCTTCTGGAAGCTTCTTCGGGAACTTTCCGCCTAGAGCCTTCTGGAAGTTACGGTATCTCGGGTTACGGTAGTTGGCCACTCCCAACCCTCCCCCCCCCCTTCCCCTCCTCTTTCGGTAGCGTGGTTCGGTACCTCGGGTTACTGTAGTTGGCCACGACAGACAGGCGCTGCGCTTTATTAAGAAGTAATGATTTCATCAAATTTTGTCAAACTGAACTTCTAGAAGCATCTGGAACTCTCCCAGTGGAACCTTCTGGAAGCTTCTCGAACTTTCCCCGTGTAACCTTCTGGAAGCTTCTGGAACTTTCCCCGTGGAACCTTCTGAAAGCTTCTCCGGAAACTTTCTGCCTAGAGCCTTCTGGAAGTTACGGTACCTCGGGTTACGGTAGTTGGCCACTCCCAACCCCCCCCCCCTTCCCCTCCTTCCCTACGGTAGCGTGGTTCGGTACCTCGGGTTACTGTAGTTGGCCACGACAGACAGACGCTGCGCTTTATTAAGAAGTAATGATTTCATCAAATTTTGTCAAACTGAACTTCTAGAAGCGTCTGGAACTCTCCCAGTGGAACCTTCTGGAAGCTTCTGGAACTTTCCCCGTGGAACCTTCTGGAAGCTTCTGGAACTTTCCCCGTGGACCCTTCTGAAAGCTTCTTCGGAAACTTTCTGCCTAGAGCCTTCTGGAAGTTACGGTACCTCGGGTTACGGTAGTTGGCCACTCCCAACCCCCCCCCCCTTCCCCTCCTTCCCTACGGTAGCGTGGTTCGGTACCTCGGGTTACTGTAGTTGGCCACGACAGACAGACGCTGCGCTTTATTAAGAAGTAATGATTGGGTTCCACTGACAATGAGATCTGTTTTCAGAGTTCAGAAATTTGTTCTGCGAAGTGAGATTATTGGCTTTCAAAGGTGCAAAAAAGGCGCCTGACATCTCCACCTCCCCTGGCACCTTTTTTTCTTCTCATTTCCCCCCCCCGGATATCCAAGCTCTCAGAGGAAAATCCTACAAACTCATGGGAGATATGTATGAGCGTACTGAACCGAATGATTTTTTTCATGCCGATTGATTTCCATCTGCAGGTGGGGACGCTCAAAAACGAATTCGCCTATCTACAAGAGTTCCACCCCGCCCTCACCTCGCATAGTCGTAAACAACAATGCGAATGCATTCCTTCTGTAGTCTTATTACAAATTTAATGATATTAAAAAAGACGGATTTGGAATAAACCATCTTATTTTCTGTGGTCGAACTCTAGATTTTTGACAATTAAGCGCTACACTTCGTGAAAAAAGAAGCAATGAAAGTCTCGAGATCCGCCTTCCTCACAAAGGCGGGGCCTTTGTGGTGCAAAAATAATTGAATTAATTTTGACTTTCTAAAGAACAATTCCTGAGCGCAATGAAAGTCCCGGGATCATCGCCGATATTAGCATTACATTTTAAATAGAGCTGGTTTAATGGATGGGTTCATCCTTTTATATTTAAAATAATTCATGGCGCTTTTAAATTTTTTTTGTTGTTGATTGAAACAAGTATATTTCAAAGTTTTTTTAGTATTAAATAAACACGTATTCATGCATTGCAAAACTAGAAAACATATGATTAACCATATGAAAGTTTGAATAATTAGCTTGTGATAGATACATTGCACATACAATTACTGTATCATCCTTTGATCTGTTCGAGTAGAAAATTTTCGAATTTTTATTAGTTTTCAAGCCTTGTTTGATATACTATATAATTGTATTGTTTTTTTTAAATTGAAAGTGTTGATATTACTCTGCATGATATTCACACCCTGTTGTAGTAATGCCACCGACTGCGGGCGAAGTAGTTGTTCGAGACGACAACAGCGAACCTACTCTGAGCGGCAAGCAGCTCATCGGTCTCATTTACCCACCTCCCGAAATCAGAAGTAAGATGATAGATCTCAGTATAAATCATAATACTATCTTACAGCAATCGTTGATAAAACTGCCAATTTCGTTGCAAGAAATGGCGTGGACTTCGAGAACAAAATTCGAGAGAAAGAGAGTGGAAATGCTCGCTTCAACTTTCTTCTTCATACTGATCCTTACAATGCCTATTACAAACATAAGGTGAACATTTAATTGAACGTGATTATGATAACCATTTTTTTTATTTAGAAACTGTTTGAAATTTTTGGTCACAGATTGTTTAAGGTGAAAGAACTTCAAGAGGGAAAAACTATTGAAGTTGCACCGAGAACTGCTCTTCCTCAAGCGGTTAAGGAAGCGATCAAAAAGAGCGAGTAAGATGTTCGATCTATTATTAAATTAATCTAATTTGTTTGAATTGTTGATCAAAAGTTTAATTTTCTGTTCAGATTTGTGCCAACCAAGCCACCTCATCCATATGAATTCTCGGCTGATCCCAGTACTATCAATGCATTCGATTTGTGCGCATTTAATCCTTTTTTGACTCCTTTTTCATGCATTTCGATAATGAAATATTTTAAGGGATCTCATCAAGTTGACTGCAATGTTCGTAGCTCGAAATGGGCGCCCCTTTCTCACACAGTTGATGAATAGAGAAATGAGGAACTTCCAGTTCGACTTTCTCAAGCCCCAACACTCCAATTTTGCTTATTTTACAAAATTGGTGGAACAATACACAAAGGTTTATTCTGCAATATTAAAGTTATGCCGTTGCGTAATTTCTCGATAGATACTTGTGAGAATATATTAGTTAATTATTGCCGTTTCTCTATTCACAGGTGGCTATTCCTGCGAAAAGTATCGTAAATGATCTGGAACAGGAGAGACTTAATCGCCCCAAACTTCTTGAGGACATCAAATACAGAGTTGCATGGGAAAAACATCAGAAAGGACTCAAGGTTTGTGATTTTTTTTGGTAACAAACGACGTATTTCCTCGTCCCATTTGTAATTTCCATATGTATGCACAATATTGTCAAAGCGCTGCTATCGCATTAGTATCTCACATATATTTAATCAATTTATTAAGGAAAAAGAGGCAGCAGAAGCAGAGAAGGAACGGGTTGCATACGCCCAGATCGATTGGCACGATTTCGTCGTTGTGCAGACTGTCGATTTCCAGCCAGGAGACATTGGTGAGTACAACCTCTTTCTTGTCTTAATGTCCATTTGATATGACTGTATTGAGACGTTTGAGTGTGTTGGCCACTGGTTTTGCGTGACAAAGCTCAATTGCAGCTAGTCTTCCTGGTCTGTGTACACCAAAGGATGTGGGAGCGAGAGTTCTTCTGGAAGCGAGAGAGGCAGAGAAGATGAAGGAGACTATGCATGCTGCAGGTACGAAACCATCACTCGTATAATTAGCGATGCAACAGTCAATTCAATAGTACAATAGGTAGTGGAGATAGCGCTAAAGTCACATTCCTTAATAAATAAATGACCCTTTCTATACCAGCGAGTACTATAATTATATGGTAACAATGTCTTGTTTCAGCTCCCGAGGACATGGACATGGAGAACTCAGACGATGAAGGAGAAACAGTTGTTCATCAAGAAGAGAAGAGACCTAGTGGTAGTGGAGCTAGAGCTGCTCATGAAGTCACCCAGCCCGCTCCTCTTCCTCCAACCAAACAAGGCAATCTCGTCATTCGAGAATTCGATCCCAAGAAGGTAACTTAATCACAATTATCGAGTGATTATTGTAGATAATATGAAGTGGATGGAATGAGTTAGTGGGAGTAGTTGATTATGTGATTGTAGGCGCATGCGACGAAGAATACAAATGAGAAATGGCTGGTGTCTCCTCTTACTGGAGAGTATATTCCATCGGATAAATTGGAGGAGCACGTCAGGTATATTCATTGCTTTTCTTTATGTCCACCACTTGACTTGTAATGGGTAGTAATAAGGGAGTATTCAGGTACAACACCATGGATTCACAGTACAAAGAAGACAGAGAGAGACAATTGGCAGAGAAGACTGGAGAAGAGCCTCTCTATGCCCAGGGAGCTGATGTGGGCAAGAATCTCGCCAAGTTTGTGCTACTATTTAATCATTATGATGCATACAAAGTTTAAATGATAGATTGGCCGTTCTAGTATAATTATTTGTATTTGACCAGCGAGCTGCAAACAATTGGGTATTCAGCTTCGCTAAACGTCGTACTGATATCTTCGGAGTGGGAGAGGCTGGAGCTAAACAGACTCAGATTGGACAAACACTAGGAGAAGATGATGGAAGAGGAGGAGGAGGACAGAGCAGTGGAACGAGAGGTTGAGTCACATCAAAAGAGGAATTGATGGATGGATTGATTATAGATGGACCACCCACTTCCATTCCCATTCCTCCTCCCTCTTCATCATCTTCGATGCCTCCTCCTTCCATGCCACCTCCCAGACTTCCCCCTGGTAATATTATTCATTATCTTTCTTGAGATGAGACAATTGTGGTTAGATGGATGCTAAGATAGTGTTGTGAAAGGTGAAGGAGTATTGGATGGTGATGGATGATTCCAGGAGGCCCCTCTGCTCGTCCTCCGATGCCCATCCCTCCTGCTGCTGGACTATTCGATGGACCCGCCAACAAGAAACCCAAGATGACTGAAGATGATCTCGTCCCTGAAGTTGAATGGATGGCCAAGGTAAGGGAGGGAAGAGGTGTTAAACCGAAGGTAAAGGTTCAGAATGTTGAGAATGACGGGGATGAAATGTTGTTGTTGAGGTGGCTGAGACTGTGAATGTGATGGTGCAATTCCCGACGGGAACCGAGTACAATCTGAATGGACAAATTGAGAACTTCAAGGTCGAATCGGCAGCACCCGTGAGTTTGAACAATTGATTGCGTAGGTTGTATTGTGGAGACTGGACTGCCCTAGCGTATGAATGGTTGTTTGAGGTGTCGACTCTGAAGGATATGCTGCAAGATAAATACGGAATCCAAGTGACGAAGCAGAAGCTGAAGTTCAATGTGAGTGGGGACAAGAAGGAGGAAGGCCATTTGTCTCATAAATGAGTTTGCAGGACATGTTCATGAAGGATAATGCAACATTCGCATACTACAATGCGTCAAATATGAGTCTGATCCAACTGGCAATCAAGGAGAGAGGAGGAAGGAAGTGATTGAAGGATCGATTCAGTTACCTGCAATCGTATTTATCCTTTTTGATTGATAAAATCATTATCGGTGATGGACTTCAGTAATCACAGTTTAAATGCTTCCTTTAATTAACCGAAGGTGGAATATATGAGGCCGTTTGCGTTAGGATCAACAAGGTTCAACGGGGGTCTGGAACAGGTAAAAAATCGAGATGTCTGAAAAGTTGGCCCTAGGGGTTATTTTTGACCCGGAACACGCTGGTGAGGTCGATTTCGCAATATGTCCCCTCCGCGCTCCAGGAGGGGCACCCCCCCCCCATTTTAGCCAAATTCGCGTTTTTTGATGTTTTTTCGTCGGGGAGTGGTCAAAATGGCCTGAAATCGTGATGTTCTAGTCAGAATTTCGAGCTCTTTCAAATGAAATTGTTGACACATGGTGAAAAAATTTCGTTTTCGAGAAAAAGTCAATTTTTGAACATATTGCGAAATCGACCTCACCAGCGTGTAGAGGGTCAAAAATAACACCTAGGGCCAACTTTTCAGACATCTCTATTTTTTACCTGTTCCAACCATTTGTTGAACCTTAGGCGAACGGCCTCATATATGTGATGTTGATGGCTGGGTTCAAAAGAAAGCAAATAAGTGCCACCAGGACAGTCCAATGATATTTATGTGCCACCAGGGCAGTCCAATGATATTTATGTGCAACCCATTCCCCTATACCTCACTTCCATTTAATAGTTGTCGAGTTTCTTCATCCTCTACAGAGAACTAAAATCAAAATCATTGCTATCTATAAATTCGTGAGTTTAGTATTTTGCTCATACATGTTTTCATATCGAGTGGGTTTGAAACACAAATAGGTCAAAAATTCGCTTGGAAGTATGCTTCGACTAGCCATTTGACTGAATCGGATGGGTAGCACTCGCCTATATCGGTTGGATATTGCTTCTACAAACAATGATGCCCATGCGTGATTATGCTAAAAATATGAGATGCACGAAAGCGAGAAAAAGAAAAAAAACTGTATCGAATAATAAAATTAATTTCAGAATTCATTTATAGATAAAGTTGACACTCCAATTTTACATAATTTTCTCGTGTTTATCATAGATAATACACAACAATAATTAGAACGGCACAGTTTGAATGTTTCTATAATCGGTCGAAATCAGAATAAAATAGGATGGACAATTTGTGGATTAGAAAAGGAATAATTGGGAGGGAGAGTCATACTCTGTTGTTCATCCTGAGAAAGAAGGTAGATCAATGGTAGTCTCATCCCCTTCTGCTCTGTTTAAGCAGCCCCAATTCCTTTATCGCCTTATATTGATCAGGAATCTCCATCAATGCATTGAGGGCGAAAGAGGCTTCCGCATTGGGGGCATTGAACATCACCTGATTTGATATTGGAGAAGACAAAGGCGAGGAATTTATTACCTTATGGAAATCAACAAAATGGAAATTGTCAAATAATCTCTTTGGAAGAGTTTCATCAAATCTATTCATCATATTCCATGGGCCATCTCCCACTCCAACCCTGGAATAAAGAGATGAATTATGAAAGGGACAAGGGAAAGACTCACATGATAATGGATAACGGATAATGAGAAGCAGCTGCTATCGCCTTCTGATTTATTTTCTCATTGGTGACCTACAAATCGATTGATTAGAGGGGGAAGGGGAGGGGGAGGGGATTTAACCTGTCCGTCAGCAACAATAACTAGAATGTGATATGAGTGTTTCTCCTTGCACACTTGAATAGCCTTGTCAATGAGAGGCACGAAATTAGTTGGTCCACTCATTTGGACGGTCGGAGTGATCTGATTGTACACTTTGAGTACTTCTGAAATAAAGAGATTAAGAAGGGAAGGGCGAAGAAGGAGAGGGAACCCTCGAATCCATTGCAATCGACGTCCAGATTGTATCTGTCACGGATATTGAAGATTCCCTTGTCAGTCATCTGCAATACATTCCTTTTCTTCTATCCATTCCCCTCCCCTCTCCCCTTGGTGAAGACTGGTGTTAAACAAGATGCATCCAAATTTGGTTTCCATATGGTAAGATCATCCCAAAAATGAATCTTGAATCAATTCGTAGCGGGAATGGTATTCAATTTTGTAGTAGTATCCTGTTTCTCTGCCCCTTCCCTTCCTTCCCCTTCTCTCCAACTCCTCTCTCTATCTCTCCTCTACTCACCTCCTCATCTCCGAATCCATAAGCTGGAATCTGTCCATCTGCATCGAAAGAAGACAACGTCCTTCCCACGATTTCGATTACCTCGATGGACACATTTGAATGGATTCATTAGCTACAGTATACCTGTTGATACGGATTCGGTTCGGGACCACCCACATCATGTAGATTCTTTCCATCGAAGGTTCGTTCTCCCTGAGAAGAAATAATGACGATGTTTATCTTGAATATTGGATACCTGATAATAGTTAGAACGAGTGTAATCAATTCCGAAAATGAGATTGGAGTATTCAAGACCAGCCTAAAAGAGAAGGAAAATGGATTAGTTTGATTATGATATTGATCCATCATTGCCCATACATGCTTTATTCCTTGAATGATATCTTCGAGGGTTTTGAAGTGAGGAATATTATGAGGACTTCCAATAGCAAGAGCAGCCAGGAGGGAATTGCGACGGATGGGAGCACTGAAAGGGAGGAATGAGATGGGAGAGGGGGGAGGGGGGGGAGGGACTCTGGTGTGCGCCCACAAGTTGAAATCAAGCACTTCTCACAACTTGCCTCCAAGCTTGATGGCAACTTGTGGGAAGTACTTGATTTCAACTTGTGGGCGCACAGCAGAGGAGAGGGAGGAGACTGACAAAGAAGGAGCTTCATTCTTCCTGATCTCTCGTTGTCGTCCTCTCTCTTGTTTCATCGGCTTCTTGATTATCGATGGTTTCATGAACTTCGGTTCGAGATTCTGTTGTTGCTGCAATGAATCGTATGATGGAAGGAATTCCCCCTCTCCTCCCCTCTCCTCCCCTATTCACCTCGATAATCGCCATTTCATCACTACTCTCATCCA
The DNA here is from genome assembly GCA_900490775.1 of Pristionchus maxplancki. Taxonomy (NCBI): domain Eukaryota; kingdom Metazoa; phylum Nematoda; class Chromadorea; order Rhabditida; family Neodiplogasteridae; genus Pristionchus; species Pristionchus maxplancki. The sequence continues at coordinate 144,410 of LS537435.1, read as the reverse complement.
TCGTCTTCTCCTGTACTTCAGATGCAAATGAGACTCTGCAATATATTCATTCCTTTCTATTCCTTCTCCCATTCTCTCACCTTTTCTCCTTAGTCTCCTTGATATCCTCTCCATTCCAATATCCTTTCCTCTCTCGGGCATAAACCTCAAATACCTCATTGATCAATCATCTTATTCCCCCTCTCATTCACTCTCGCTAACTCACTTCTATCTTCTGAGCATCTTCAAGTGCTTTCTTCTCTCTTTCCAATGCTTCGGCTGATTTAGTCGACAGAGAGATTCGTTCTGAGATGTATTCCATTATTCTCTCGTTAATAATTGAGTGTTCCCATCTGATTGAGTTGATCTACCACTCACACCACTCAGGTTTGAATCTACTATGAAAACTGTAAATTGTGAGTCGATGTGAGTGGTACACTTAATCAGAGGGGATTCTATCCTTACCTTCTTCTTCTCTCCTCCTCTCCTCTTCTTCCTTGTCTCTCCTTCTTGCTTCTTCAGCCTTTCTTCTCGCTTCTTCCCTCTGTTCCTTCAGAATACTCGCAGCAACTCCATTCCATTCCACCTTCTCAGCCCCCATTCTCAATTTGGGAGGAGTACTTCGACTCTCCAATGAAAAGTCTTCTGCTTCTTTCGTGAAGTCGACATAAGCATTGAACTGTGCATCGGAGTATTCAGTTCCATTGTGTTCTTCTCCTTCCAATGCAACTCTTGTTCTCCTTCCATAGATATCTTCTCCATTGAAATAGCCTTTCTTGATGAAATCGAATAGAGCGATAGCTTCCTTCTGTGAGATTGCGACACAAGAGAAGGCCACTTTGTGAGGGGTGATTGTCAATCTCAGAGGGGAAGATTGACTAGAGGAGGAGAAGTCTTCCGCACTCCTCGTCAGATCAACCAATGCATTGAATACGCACTCTGATATTTCAGTGCAATTGAACTCTTCTTCCTCTAATTTCTTCCTTAGATGTCTTCCATAGATATCTTCTCCATTGAAATAACCCTTCTTCACAAAGTTGAATCCAGTCTCAATTTCCTTCTTCTCACATGCAAATCCTCTCCATTCAACTTTCTCTGGAGCCAATCTCAATCTGGGTGGAGTACTCCTGCTTTCCATCGAGAAATCTTCAGCTTGTTTTGTGAAATCAACAATAGCATTGAATATGCATTCAGATGCTTCCGTGGCGTTGTTCTCTTCTCCTTCCATCGCAATTCTCGTTCTTCTTCCATAGATATCCTCTCCATTGAAATATCCCTTCTTCACGAAATTGAAAGGAGTTTCGATGTCTTTCTTCTCAATGGCTCTGCATTCCTTCACAATTCTTCCTCCATAGAGTGAGTCGATTGCGACCTTCTGTGTCTCTTCCATCTCTTCCTTCCTCTTCATATTCACTCCAACCACTACATGATTCTCTTCCGATTCACCCATATTCATCTCGATCTTCTCTTCATTATTCGTCTTTCGAATGATGGATGCAAAGGAAGCGAATGGTTTCCTATTCGTTTCACTCGCATTCATGGTCGTTTCACTTGTCTTCGATGCATAGACCCCCTTCTGGACCTTCTCTTCTCTCGCACAATGCGCCCTTCTCTCCGTCTCTTCCCTCGTCTCCTTCCTACTGAGATTCTCTTGGATGGTCGAATGAATCTCCCTTGAGTATCCCGTATCCAATCTCGTTCCTCCTCCATAATGAGCACATCCATTCACTCTTTCCACTCCTTTCCTTTCTTCTTCCTTCACTAGATTGATATGTGTCACTTGTGTGGTTTCAGTGGTTTCCTTCGAATGGAATACAGTCTTCTCTCCTCTTCTCCAATCTCTTCTGATGGTCTCAGTCCACTCCTTCGATGGACGGGGATTCTCAATGAGAGAGGCGAACGAAGTGGATGCTTCAGTGGAATGTCTACACCACAGAAGGGGATTGTCTCCTGTATTGGGAGTAGTCAGAGTCACAGATTCCTCCATCTCATTCTTCTTCTTCTTCTCGATGGCGAATCCTCCATCAATAGAGTTGTCTTCACTCTTCTTCGTCGATAGACTAATTCGTCCTCCATTTCTCTTCTCCAATCGAGTCATCATAGTCTCTTCCTTCTTTGCCTCTCTTTCATATTGTGAATGGAGTATAATCTTCTCATCTCCAGCCTCCACAATGGGAAGAGTGTGCACTCTCTCTTTCTTCCCATCGATCATCGTCTTCTGAACTGTGAATGACTTCATCTCTCTCACTAAATTCTCATTCACATCTCGTTCTTCCTTCTTCGATGATTTGGTGTCCAATCGATAGATTCCTCCATCTTGAGGGATGGAAGTGAGTGAGAGAGTGGAGAGAGCAGAAGGGCGAGTGCACACGATGACAGTCGTCCATTCCTCATTCTCCTCTGTCGATTCACCCGTCGCATGATGATATCTCCCTCCATATCTCCCTTCTTCAAGAGTCTTCTCTGCTTCTCCCATCGCATTCGGTCTATTCATCGATATATTCATAGCCATATTCTCTTCCGTTGTCTCTCTCACTCTCTTCTCTTCTCGTGGAATAGTATTCGCAGTGATCGCAGTTCTCTGGACGACGAAAGTTGAATCGGGTCGAGAGAGATTGACGACCACATCCATCTTCTCATCCTTGGATGCCTTGGTATGAAGTGTGACTCCTTGGATGGTATTGGCAGAGATAGTCTTCCTCTCCGTTCCTTCCCTCTCTTCTCTCCTCGTCCAATCGATATTCCTCGTCTCCTTCTCCTCCTTCGATGCCTTTGTGTGGAGTGAGATGGAGTCCTTCCTTGCTTCCCTCCAGATCGATTCTGAATGGAGAGAGTGAGATTGGAGATGGAAGGAAGTGTTGACATGCTCAGATTGAGAGGCCATTTCCGTGAGTGTGAGTGAGTGAATCTTGAGGAATGGTCGTGCTTCTCTCTCTATCGTCACTCCCATCGAAGGGAATGGGAGAGAGAGGGTGATCATGCAAGAAGTCTCGATATGGGAAGAAGCAATCAAGGGAAGGGAGGAGATGGGAGAATGAGAAGAGTGCATTGGGATAGTGATTGAAGAGTGAAGGAGTGAGTCACGAGATCGATCCATTTCTCTGTTAATAACCACTGAAACTTCTTCAGATGCATCACATCTCAATCGATAATTCCCTCCAGAATGAGGAATAGAGACAATCTTCTCCTTCTCTTCCTTCTCAATAGTCTTGGAATAGGAATAATTGATGGCAGCTCTCTCCACTTTGCTCTCCTTCGTCTTCATTTCCATTCCTTCTCCTCTATTGCACACGATGAATATCCGATCGAGGGAATTCCTCTCGTTCTCTCTCTCACCGAATGAAGTGATTGCAGTGGATGAGAAGAGGACACATTTGGTAGAGAGAGTCACTCCATCCATGGTGTTTCTCCCTTCGAGGACGAGAGTGCACTGAATGAATGCGGATGGTCGTTCGATCACGGGAGAAGTCGACGTCGTCTCTTCCTCGGCTGCCAAACATTCCAATTTCCTTCCATCTCCTCGATTCGATTCTTTCCTCGTCCATAACATCGATTCATACTCATCATTCCTCTTGAATGCATAGAAGATATTGACTGATTCTTGAGAGAGTTCTCTGAATGTGAAGTCTCCCAATGGATAATCATAAGTGGAAGGAGAGATCTTCGACGTGGAAGCAACTTTCTTCTCTCCTTCTCTCTCAAGAGTAATGGATCTCTCGATGGTCTGAGTAGTGGAAGCCTTGATTGAATGGACAATCTTCTGTTCCATCTTCATTCTCCATTTAGTCCTTTCATTCTCAACGGGAGAAGGTCTATTCATCATTACACTCATATTCTTCGTTTCTTCACTAGAAAATCGAGTACTCAGAGAGTAGATTCCTCCCTTATTCGATTCACTTCTCGTTGTTTCTCTTCTTTCCTTCTCAATCTCCTTTTCATACTTCAATCCGATAACAACGACTTCTTCCACTGGTTCCTTCAATCTCTTCTCAATTCCTTCTCCTTTCCTTCCAATCCATCTAATCACTCCATTCTCTTCTTTCTTCTCTTCGATCTTCATCTCGAATACAATGGCGATCTTTTCATCTGCAGCTGCTTTCTTCGATAGATTCATTGGTGAATGTACACGAGGAATGTCAATGTTCATCTCTCCTTCTTCATAATAATTATTCCTTGATTGGAGATCGGCATAAACAATTTCCTTTTCATCTCCATATTCTTCACATCTCTTCTTCGTCTTTTCTCCTTCTCTTGGAATGGGAAGATTCTTATGAGTCGATCCCTCACTTTCCTTCATATCTCCCATTAGATGAATCGATAGAGATACTCTATCCTCTCCACTTTCTTCCATTCTCTTCTTCACTCCTTCTCCATAGATGCTTAGATTGAGAGTGGATTGGATGGTTTCGATGGCGGGAGTTCGAATGAGATGGGAAGAAGTCGAGGCTGAATCCATTCCGACTCCTGTGTGGAAGGGAGATACTGTAATGGTGGGGACTGAAGGGAGAGTGAATAGTTGGGAGACACGAGAGGGAAGAAGAGTCTCACGGACTAGATGGATAATGGCACGATGAGTGACGAGAGAACTCTCATTCAGTGTAGATTGAATGGATTGGATACGAGGACTGGAGAGGACGATCGATACTTCTCCCTTCTCTCCCTCTTTAGATAGATGGACTAAAAGGGGAAGGGGGGATGAGATTGAGAATGATCGAATTGTCTGTTCCTTCTCACTCAATCTATTGATCAATGCACTGCTTCTTTCTTCTACTCTTCTAGTCCAATTCTCATTCGTTTCTCTCTTCTCTTCGATGGAAGCATTAATAGTCACTCCATTCTTCTCTCTCACGACGTGTCCCAATTGAATCTCCGTATCGAGATCTCTAACAACCCCTTCCCATAATGATAGAATGTACATCTCATCTTCTTCCTTCTCCTTCATTCTTCTCATCTCCTTCTCAATCTTCTTCTCTCCTCTGATACTCTCCGTCTTCTCTTCTCTCTTCTCCTCACATTCGAATACAGTGGCAACATAGCCCTCTTCAATGGATAGATTGGTCATCACTCGTTCTCTTCTCTTCTCTTCGATGAGAATGGGAGTGATGGAAGGAGGGACGGGAAGAGTGAGGGAGATCTCCTTATGAGTCGACGTATCAGCAGCAGCCATAGTAGAGAGTGAATGGGAGATGGAAGTGTGTAGATTGACAATATGAGTGGAGGGAAGTTTCTCCTTCTCAATCTTTCTCTTCACAACTACAATCGATGTCTCTGCATTCTCTTCTTCGGTCCAAGTTTCATCTATCAATTGGACGATATCTTCAATGTCCTCTCTTCTTTTCTTCATTTCTTCTTCACTTCTCTCGAATGAAGCAGAGAATGTTGTCCAAGTCCTCTCTTCATCCTTCAATTCGATAGTCTTCTCTGTAACTCTTTCCTCCTTCTCCTCCTCCTTCTTCTCTTCTTTCCTCGCAGGAACATTCACTCTCACTCTCACATCTTCCTGAGTCCTCTCCACAACGACGACTTGTGCTTCCATCTCTTCAAGAATGGAATCCCAAAGAGTGGAAAGAGTAGATTGGGAGAAGTCGACTTCCTTGCAACTCTTCTGCACTCTCTCTTCCTTCTTCTTTCTGACAGTGGTGGATGAGATGGATTCTTCTTCTCCTTTCTGTAGATTGTGACTAGCAGACGCGACGATGGAAGTGGAGGAACGAGTGAAGAGAGAGAGGCTATCCATTCTGGATGAGTGCAATAGTTCAATGATGGCAATAGATTGGCTTTCCTTCGTCAATTGGGATTCAATTCGTAGAGAGATCTCCTTGGTTGATTGGCATTCCAATGTCTCAATCCATTCTCTTCTCATATTCATCTCCACACTAGTCTCTTCCTTCTCTTCCTTCTTCTTAGCAATGGTCGAATCAATGTCGATATTCTCTCCTTCTTCTCTTCTTTCCTTCGTCTTCTCTTCTGTAATAATCTTCTCACTCAACTCTTCACTCTTCTTCTCAATCTCAATGACTTCTCCCTTCTCAATCCTATTCTCTTCCCTCTTCTCAATCCTTTCTCTAATCTCTTCCTTCCTTCTCTCCATTAACTCACTCTTCTCTTCCTTCGATACAATCTCCTCTTCTTTCTCAATCTTCTTCTCTTCCTTCTTCTCAACTTTTCTCTCTTCTTCAATCGAAGTCTTCCTTTCGATAGATACAAGGATTGATGTTGGTTGGGAGAGAATAGAGAGTGCTTCTTCTTGTTTCACTAAATCCTTCAATTCTTCATCAATCTCCACTCTCTTTTCAGTGATTGCTTTCAATCGGAACTCAACGAGAATCTTCCTCTTCTCCACTATAATCTTCTCGATACTTTCAGCATGTTTGGGAGGGATCAAAGTGCCCATTGTAAGAGGAATTCGATAGGGAGAAGGTGAAGATTCCTTGAGGGTAGTCAATTGTCTTTCCTCCATCTTCAATCTCGCTTCCGTCTTCTCAATAGTCGATAGTCCAAACATCCTTTCGATCTCACTGAATGATCGATTGATCGATAGATCGAGATTGGTGAAGTCATCTTCCTGAGTTGGAGCCATTGCATCGATGGAAGTGAATGAAATGAGAGATTGAGATAGGAATCTCAATGCTTCTTCTCTCTTCTCCAATTCGATCAGAGCTCGATCGATTTCGATTCTTTCTTCAGTAGATGCAGATATTCTTAATTGGATGAGAATTCTCCTCTTCTCTTGGATGATCTTCTCAATGGATTCGGCATGTTTAGGGGGAATCAAAGTGCCCATCGTCAGTGGAATTCTACTGGGTGTTTCATCCTTAGACACGACAGTCTTCTTCTCTTCCACTTTTACTTTTGCTTCACTCTTCTCAATCAAAGCAGTTCCGATCACTCCTTCAGTCTCACGGAAAGATCGATTGATAGATAGGTCGATATTGGTTGAATCATCCTCTTGAGTGGGAGCTTTCGTATGAATGGCAGTTCTATTGGTGAGAGGAGTAGAAAGTAATCTCAATGCTTCTTCGTCTCTCTCCAATTCTTTCAATTCTCCATCAATATTCACTCGTTCTTCAGTCGTTGCTGCCAATCGAATCGAGACGAGAATTCTTCTTTTCTCCTTGATTATTCTCTCAACTGCCTCAGAATGTTTAGGAGGGATGAGTGTTCCGACAGCTAAGGGAATTCGATTGGGTGATTCATCTCTACGAATCGTCTCTCCTTCCTTCATCTTCACACTTGCCGAACTCTTCTCAAGGGAAATCAATCGAATCGTCTCTTCGATCTCACGGAACGATCGATTTACAGCCAGATCGAGGTTGGTGAAGTCATCTTCGTGAGAAGGAGCCATTGCATCGATGGAAGTGAATGAAATGAGTGATTGAGAGAGGAATCTCAATGCTTCTTCTTTCTCTTCCAATTCCATCAAATCTCTCTCGATATCCACTCTTTCTTCAGTCGAGGCGTTGATTCTTCTTTCGATAAGAATTCTTCTCTTCTCCTGGATAATCTTCTCGATGAATGCAGCATGTTTAGGAGGGATCAGTGTTCCTACAGCGAGAGGAATTCTACTGGGTGCTTCATCCTTCGATTCAACTCTCTTCTCTTCCACTTTTACTTTTGCTTCACTCTTCTCAATCGAAGCAGTTCCGATCACTCCTTCAGTCTCACGGAAAGATCGATTGATAGATAAGTTGATATTCGTTGAATCATCCTCTTGAGTGGGAGCTTTCGTATGAATGGAGACCAGACTAGATGTAGATTGGGTCAGTAGTTTGATAGCTTCTTCTTGCTTCGTGAGTTCCTTCAATTCTTCATCAATTTCAACTTTCTTCTCAATTGAAGCGGTGAGTCGAATTGAGATGAGAATCTTCCTCTTCTCCACTATAATCTTCTCGATACATTCAGAATGTTTGGGAGGGATCAAAGTTCCAACAGCGAGAGGAATTCGACTTGGTGTTTCATCCTTCAGTCGTTCCTCCATCTTCAATCTCGCTTCCGTCTTCTCAATAGTCGATAGTCCAATGGTCTCTTCGATCTCTCGGAAGGATCGATTGATAGATAGATCGAGAGTAGTCCAATCAATTTCCATCGTAGGAGCCATTGCATCGATGGAAGTGAATGAAATGAGAGATTGAGATAGGAATCTCAATGCTTCTTCTCTCTTCTCCAATTCGATCAGAGCTCGATCGATTTCGATTCTTTCTTCAGTAGTTGCAGATATTCTTAATTGGATGAGAATTCTCCTCTTCTCTTGGATGATCTTCTCAATGGATTCGGCATGTTTGGGTGGGATCAAAGTGCCCAGTGCAAGGGGAACTCTTCTTGCTTCACTCTCCATTGAAAGAGGAAGAGAAAGGTCTGGAAGTGAATGGAATAGTGCTTCTTCTATTGAAGGAATGGTTGTTCTCACTTCACTCATTCCTCTCTCTTCTTCCCTTCTCAATTCCCTATGAGTATTCACTTCATTCTCACAAGGGACAGGGGTATTCAATCGACTTTGGTCTGTCGTGGGAAGTAATCTCACTCCTTCCACTCCTTCCTTCCTTTCTTCTCCTACACTCCACACTCCAATCACAGTTGATTCTTCCTTCATTTCCTTCAATCTTCTATCTACACTATCTCTATTTCTATCCATCGTAGTCATTTCGATCTCTTCAAATGGTCCGATAGACTGGTCGATGCTCGTTCGAATCGAAGTTGTTTCTTCAGAAGATGCAGCTGTATTCAATGAGTGTCTCTCCATACTCTTCTCTCGCAGAGTATGCTCATCTCTTCCTTCTTCTTCCCTTCTTTCCATTCTCATTTCCTTCTCCATTCTTCTCTCTTCCGATGCCTTCATCCTTGCTTTTTCCATTACATTTCTTGGTTCACTCATCACAGTTTCAATCTCTTCTTTATCTTCTTTCTTCTTCGTTAATCTTCCAATTCCTTCTTCGCTCTCCACTGATTCTTCTCCTTTTACTCGAAGAGGTATACTAGATACAGAGTGGTCTTCCCTTAGAGGGACGACTGTCTCAGTGTCCTTCCTTTCGTCTTCTCTCTTCACATCAACATCTTCTCTTCTTATATCATCAGAGAATCTTCCTTCACCTTTCTCAGTCTTCATTTTCTCTTTCAATATCATATCGGTTCCTTCCTCTTCTCTTCTCTCCATTCCTCTTTCCATCGTCGTCTCCTTTTCACTGCTCTCCTTCATTCTTCCTTCGATACTCACTGTCGATTCACTCCTCGTCATCATAATCTTCTCAGTCTTCTCATCTCTCTCTACAGTTTCCCACAATGCACTCACACTTTCTTCTCTCATCTCCTTTGCTTTTCCTTCTTCTTTCTCTTCAACAGAATCTCTGGCAGTTCTCCTGCATTCTTCTCTCTCTTCCTTCTTCCCTTCCAATTGAGTATGAATGGAGGTGGAGGATGAAGAGGGAGCCATACCAGAGAATGAACATCTCTCCGTACTTTTATCTCTCATCACAACACTTCTCTCTTCCTCCTCTTCGTTTCTTCTCAATCCATCATCTTTCTTCTCTGTTCTTTCCTTCGATTCTTCCATTCTCTTCTCTTCCTTTACAATAATCTTTTCCTTCATAGTTGTTCCAATCTCTTCATCTTCTTCTTTCTTCTTATTCAATTGTCCGATGGAAGTTCCTCCTCTCACTTCTTCATCTCTTTTCTCAATGAAATTGGCAGAGGTCGAGTCGGTTCTCATAATCTTCGTTCTTTCTTCCACTGAATCTGAGATGGGCTTCCTACTTAATTCTCCTTGAATTGAGTCTTCTTCAATCTTCATTCTTCGTTCAACACTTTCTTCTTCTCCGATCTCTCTAGTCGTCGATATCTCATGAGAAGGACTCCTCTTCATTTCAATCTCCTTCTCCATCTTTTCATCTCCACTCGCTTTAATTTCTCTTCCGATTCTTTCCATCGTTGTCTCTCTACTTCTCATTATTCCACTCACTGATTCTCCTCCTACAGTACTCCAGAATCCACTTTCAGTCTCTTCAGTACTTTCATTCACAGTTTCTTCTCTCCATTCTCTTCTCTTCTCCTCGATAGTCCTCTGTAGTCCCTCTGAATTCTCCTTCCTTCCATCAGCATACATCGTCATATCCACACATTCTTCCGTCGATCCTCTTAATCTCATCTCTTCCTTGTGAATATGAGTGAGTGAGAGTGTCCTCTCCATTCTTCCATCTTCCTCTCTTCTCTTCATCTCCACTTCTTCCATTCTCTTCTCATCTCTCGCTTCTTTCATCTCCATCTCAATCTCCTCTTGTCTTCCTTCTCTCATTCTCACACTCGTCTCTTCATTCTCCTCTCTTCTCCTCTCTAATATCCCCATCACTCCACTCAATCCAATCTCCTTCTCTTCTCTCTCCATTACTTGTTCAGTTGTGAATTCGAACATGGATTGAGTCATAGTGGATGAATCTTCTTTCTCTCCTCTCAAATCTTCTTCTTCTTCCAATGGAATACTTCTCCTCTCCATCTCTCTTTCTTCTCCTCTTGCAATATTCTCGAGGGAGGAGATGATTCTCTCCTGACTGGCGATCGCTTCCATTCGAATCCTTTCGATATCGTGAAGATCTCTCGTCTTCTCCACTCCTGCAATGGAAGAGAGATGGAGAGAAGAGGATAGATCACATTCTTCCTTCGAAGGAGAATGGAGATGGATTGAGTCTGATTGAATGGAAGAGGAACACACAATGATCTCTCTACTTTCACTCGAAGGGAACGAGACATCGAAGGAGGAATGGACGACACTTTTAGATGAATCTTCTTCCATGGTCCTCTCAACAGAGAATCTTCCCTCGACCGAGTCTCTTATTGATTCTCTCGCTCTAACAATCACACTCGTTTCTTCCTTCTCTTCCTTCTTCAATTCTCCTTCAGATCCACTGTTCTTCTCTGTCGACGCAGCAGTATTCAATCTCCCTCCATCCATTCTTCTTCCTTCTCTCACAATTAATTCACTTCCACTCTCCTTCTCTACTTGATTATTGAACCCGGTGTTCGTCTCTGACTTTTCGTGTTTACTTTCAATCGTCTTCATTGATTTCTTCTCTTCCATTCGAGAATTCACGATTCCCTTAGTTGATTGAGACTGATCAGATGAAGAGAGATTAACAGATTGAAGTCTTTCTTCTTCCTTCGACGCCAATGATCTCATTTCTCCCTTCTCCACATTCTTCTCCTTCATTGTTTTCTCTTTTTCTTCATTTTCTTCCTTCGACAAAATACTCAATTCCTTCTCCATATATTCATTCCCCGCAGCAAGAGTCGTCATTGATTGAGTACTCTTCGTTTCTTCTCTCATCGTCATACCAATCTCTCCCTTTTCTTCGTCCTTCCATCGAATATCTCCACTAGTCATCTTCTCTTCCTCTGAACTTCCCTTGAATTGAGCATTGGAAATGGAAGTGGAAGATGAAGATTTAGTGATCTGAGTGGATTCATTCTGGTCCATCTTCGAAAGAGAGTCGGTCCTCATTGATTCTTCGATTGAAGAAGCAGTAAGAGAAGCATGAATCGATGTAGTGGAGGGGCTCTTCATTATCTTCTCAGTTTCTTCTTTCACGGGAAGAGATTGAATCTCATTGTGAGAATGAGTGGGTTCTTCCTTCGATGCAAAAGTCTTCAATGATTCTTTCTCAATCATTCCTTTCGATATGAAATTCTTCTCAGTACTATTATCTCCCTCTTCCGTCCTCCAGAATCCATAAGCAGTTGCTTCCGAAGTATCTTCCATTGCATTCTGAGTTATCTTATCGATAAGAGATTGATCGAAGGATGATTTTACTTCCTCTTTCCTCACTTCTTCTCTTCTTCCTTCCATAGTTTTCATCCATTCGGCCTTCTTCAATTCTTCCTTTCTTTCACTTCTTTCTACTACACTTTCTTCTTTCACTTCATCAATCTTTTTCTCTTGAAGAGATACCTCCGTTAGAATGATAGTTGTCTCCTCTTGTTCCTTCGATATTCCACTCATTTCTTCATGTGATTCTATTACTGTTCTATCATCGATTCTTCTTCTATCAGACACAATCTCTTCCTTCTCGTGAGCAGCAGCAATAGAAGATAGAATGGAAGTGGAAGAAGGACTCTTCATAACTCCACTCGTTCTTTCCATCTCCGTACTTCTCATCACATCACTTGTATATTGTGCATTCTCTTCCTTCGATGCCTTTGTGCTGAGTATTCCTCCTTGCAATGTTTCTCCCTTCGTAGGAAGAGTCTTCTCAGGAGCATCACATACATCTTCAGTAGACCAGAATCCATAGGCTGATTCCTCCTTTGATTCGGGGACTTCCGGTCGACTCTTCACTTGAATGAGTGGGGAAGTGGATGCAGCAGTTATTGAAGAAGTCTGAG
>LS537435.1:103877-128041 GCA_900490775.1 Pristionchus maxplancki | reverse complement strand
TCCTTTGATTCGGGGACTTCCGGTCGACTCTTCACTTGAATGAGTGGGGAAGTGGATGCAGCAGTTATTGAAGAAGTCTGAGTGGAAGAAACCATCTCAGATGCAATCCCCTTCTCAAAAGCTCGATCGTTAATAGATTGAACTGAGGTTGAGGCAAGAAGGGAAGCTTGAAGTGAAGATGAAGAGGGACTCTTCATTATACTCGCAACTCCCTCAGTCGTTTCTTCACTCGTCATATCACGAATCGAATATATTGACTGTTCTCTCGATTCAGAAGTGCGAAGTGATTCACGAACAGTTTCAGAGGTATCTCTCAATGTTCTCTCTGCAGTTCCATCTCCATCTTCAGTACTCCAGAATCCATAAGCAGCAGCTTCAGACTCAATGGTCCCTTCTCCACGAGTAGTCTCTACTTTAGTGAAAGATGTCGATGCTGATGAGATTTTCATGGCAGAATGGATCACTGTCTCTTCTTCTCTCTTCGAAGTCTCTTGCATTTGTTTTTCTCGTTGTTGAGTTGATCCTGATTGAATGGTCCCTATCGATTTTTCCTTCTGAGAGGATGCAATAAGAGAAGCATGAATTGACGATGAGGAAGGAGTCTTAATAATTCCTTGTGTCTCTCCTTTCTTCGTTGATCCTTTGACATCTTGAATTGACTGGATGGACGTCTCTTTCGATGCACTCACTCTCATACTCATCTCTTCAGTTTCTGAACCAGCTCTGAATGTCCTCTCAGCAGTGTTATCCCCCTCTTCAGTCCTCCAGAATCCATAGGCTGACACCTCTTCTTGAATGGAAGATTGTGTGCTCTTCTTGAGGATTCCTTGGATCTTCTCTTCTTCCTTCACTTCTCCATTCAGTATCCAACATTGATCAGAAGGGATGGTCATATCAACAGAGAGAGTTGAATCTCTCCTTATCAGTGAGTGTTCTCTCGAGACAGTCTTCTCACTTCTCTCACTCTTCTCTTCTTCTCCTCTTCTTATCAGATCCTCTAGACCATTCACAATCTTCTCTTGAATACTCGATTCTCCTTCTGGGATTCCTCTTTCTTCTTCTTCCTTCACTATTAATTCAGTACTTTCTCTTTCCGATTCTTCTCTTATCTTCATTGTTTCTTCTTCATTTTCTTCGGTGCTCCAGAATCCAAAAGCAATTTCTTCATTCGAAGATCTCAACCATTGAGATACTTTCTCTCTGATCTCTTCATCTCTACTCAATGCAGTGTAACTTCTTCTCTCCCTCTCCGATGCAATGCAGAAGGAAGTCGTCGTTTCTTCTCCCCTTTCTGATTCCATTCTCATCTTCACCATTCCTTCAGACGACGATTTCACAAGTCCTTGAGGAATCCATTCGAAAGATTCCACTTCCTCTTCCTCTTCCTCTTCCAATCTTTCCTCCACTGAAGTCGTCAGACGGGAAGTTCTCTCCATTCTTTGCTCTTCGATTCTTTTCGTTTGCGATTGGATTGAATTGAGTGATCTAAGAGATTCTTCCATTCGTTTCATTTGATCGGATATCTCCATTCGAGATTCTTCTTCTTCGGATGATTGTTCATCTTCGAGTTCATTGAATTGGATTGAATTGTATTGGATTGAATTGGATTGCAATTGATTGTATTGTTCATTCACGGTCTCTCCATCTTCTGGAATAGGAATGGATTGAGTGGAAGGAGGAGTGACTAGTCTATTCTATCAACCAGAGTGAGGGAAGGGAAGGGGATTGAGAGGGGAGAAGTTGCGATTTATGTGGACACTCACTCACATTCACATGCTGTTAGATGATAGAGAGGAGGAAAGAAGAAGACAAGAAGGGAGAGGAAGGAAAGGGAAGAAGGAAACATACCAGTTGATATCTCCGAAACGGTCTTCTCACTCTTCGCATAGAGTCCTCCACTTCTATTCATCAGAATGGCACAATTCTCTTGCAGATTCGAATATTCGATGAAGTTGGAGGAAGCCGAAGAGGAAAGTCGTTCCTGCAGGAAAAGGAGAGTTTTATCCATACAAAAGTAATTTGATCTATCCGTAATTGCATAATGAATAAAGATGATTTACCTTTGCTCTTCCAATAACAGCGAATGAATCACTGGTCTTGTTGAGTGCAGAATGAGTAGCAGTGGAGGAATGAGAGGAAGCCTTCGTCTCGTGAGAATGACTCTCCTTCCTCGAAGTGTGAACTTCCTTTGATGCTGCCGATGAAGAAGTGTTCTCAGTCTGGAGACAAGCAGAGAGAGACGTCGATTCATTCGAATACTCTGCCATTCTTGCCTTCTCTCCCGTCGTTCTCACTTGAGGAAGAATCTTGGCACTTTCATCTTCGATCCTCTCTCGATTCTCGAGTAGAACGACATTCATCGAATGTTCCTCTCCACTTTCCACTACACTCTGTCCAGTCCTCTCCACTCTTCTCTCCTTCAATGTTTCTTCCTTTAGATGGGAGGAACTCTCCGTCCTCTGTAATCCAGCCGAAAGAGTCGCATGTTCCTCACTCGTCTCAATCACGTGAACTTCTCTCTTCTCCTTCACATCCATCTTCATTCTCACTTCATCACTCAATCTCTGTTGAGTGACCTGCACGATGGGTTGAGTTGCCTTCATTCTTCTCTCTCTCAATTTGAATAGAAGGGAATCCGATCGATTGGGAATTTCAATGATGGCTTCGAAATGAGAATGAGACTCTTCTCTCGTTAGATCGACAAGAGTAGGTCCTCCTCCATAGATAGATGAATCAGCAGAGGAGACGGAATCAAATCGATGCATTCTCTTCATTCTCATTTCTCCTTGAAGATGAAGTCCTTCCTGATGGATTGAATATTGTCCTCCCTCTGCTTCTCTTTCTCTCTCCATCTCCTCTGACGATTCACTTTCTACTTCTCTTCTTCGTCCTCCCATTCTCACTTCTCCTCTCAATTCCATTCCTTCTGTATGAAGATGATATTCTCCTCCTTCCGCTTCTCTCCCCTTCATCTCCTTCTTCTCCTTCATCTCCTTCTTCTCCTTCTTCTCTTTCCTCTCTTCAATCTTCACTTCCATCTCCTTCTCTTTCTCTTCTGTCTTCTCTTCCCTCACTTCAATTCTTTCCTCTCGAATTTCCACTCTTTCCATTACTTGAACCATTTCCTCATTTCTTTTTTCTTCTTCAATCTTAACTTCCATCTTTTCTCTTCTTTCCATCTCCTTAATCTCTTCTATTCTCTCTTCTTCTCTTCTTTCTTCTTTCTTCTCAGCCATCTCAATGGAATCACTTGTTTCGAGTCTTCTTTCTCTTCTGATCACAGTTTCTCCTTCATAGATTCTTCCTTCCTTCTCACTTTCGATCTTCACTCTTTCTTCTCTCTTCTTCTTCTTCGCTCTTCTCATCTCACAGATGATCTCGATTGTTCGTGGAAGGGCGACGGTCACAATGAAAGTGGACGAATCTTCCTTCTTCACTACTTCACAATCAGCGAATACATGCCTGCACTGAGCACGATCTGAATTGATGGATGACTCCGATTCGATTCTTCTCATTCTCCTTAGAGTCGATTCTCCCTCGAGAGTCGCTCCTTGGGCCTTCAAATGAATCTCAGCCTTCTCCAATGTTTTCTCCTCTTCTTCGAATTCCAATTGATCCACATAGATTCTCTCAATCTTGGGCATCTCCTCAATGGATGGGGGCGGAGCTTCATGGTCTTCAATTTGAGGGGGCGGGGCTTCAGTTCCCTCGACGATGGAATCGGGAATGGGAAGATGTTCATCGGCTCTTTCTCCAATGACGTACGTCTTCAGGATATTGGTGACGTCCTCGACGACCTGCAATGGACAACCATCATCGACCCATTCTATTAAGAGAGAGAGTGAATGATTACCTCGATCTCTACATGAGTGAGTGCACTATCGGAGTCTTCCTTAGGAGGGACAATTGGTTGTCCATCTGATCCAATCACAATGGGCCCTCCATCGGGACCAGCCAATGGTTTGCCATCGGGACTGAGGAGAATGATGATGCCATCGGGAGTGGTTCCAGTCAGAACAGGAAGACCATCTGGACCCATGGGGACGGGTTTCCCATGGGGTCCGATGGTAGTGGGTAGAGGGGCATCGGAGGGACGAGAAGGATGAGATGGGTCGAAATGTTGTTGAAGGAGAAGACGAGAGACCTCCGTCAGATACGCCTTCTTGTCCTGCAATTACTATGTTCTAATATTGCTTCAGAGTTTCGTTTTCAACATAATTTAAAGAAGGAATGACACGACCGCGCAAGACGCTCTCTCTTCATTTCGCACGCTCACTAACTCGTAACTTTCCGAGTCTGATTTAGTCAAATGTTTTGAAGTGTGATCGGGTTCCACACCATTTCATGCACAGACATCAGAAAATCACGCCACTCCTCCTTTACTCTTTGAGCAACATCAGAGAAAGAATATAAATGTGTCTAATGGAAAAGCGTACCTCTCCTTGAGGGGGAGAAGGAATAGTAGATTCAGTTTCAGCTTTCTTCACTCCATCTTCCATCAGAGTAATCTTGTATCGAGTCTCTCCCGATCCTTCTCCTGTCTCTGTTGTATTCTTCTTCATCTCTTCCAATAAAATACTTCGCTTTCCAATCGTTGTCTTGATCTGTAAATCATCTTTTTACTCAATTATTTTAAGACTGAAATACATAACTAAACTGTTCTGTATTTCATTATTCGACATTAAAAATAATCGTCCAATTCATCATATTGATTTCATAACTCTAAATATCAACTCTCCACTCCTCGTTCTTCTCTCACCTTGTAATTGGTGGTTGTGTCTCTCACAGTCCATGCCGAACTGACACACGAATCGACAGTAATCAAATCAGCTCCCACTATCTTTTCCATCTTCAGTTTTCCCTCCACCGTAGTCCGAACCACCGGAGGGGCCTGCGAACACAATCATTCACAACCCAATATTTAATAAAGCAAAGAGTAATAAAAATACCTTTGTCTTCTGTGACATCTCTACAATTTTCTCCCTTGTGATTCCTTTCTTCTCTTCATCTTGGACGAATGAATTCTGTGGAGTACTCCGTTGAGAAGGAAGAGGTTGATACTGAGGAGTCGATCCGCCACCCGATTCTCCTCAACAATATTATTCTAATTTTACCATACGAAATGCCTATCGCTTTGCTTCACAAAATGTCTCAGATGTATTATGAACTGACCATTGTATAGATTGTTGAGTGATTGTAAATGAGTGGAGGGGAGAGCCTGCGAGGCAGACGATCTTCTTCCATTCAATGGAGTTCCTCTAGGCGAATCTTGAGCTGCATTCCAAGTGAACACAGAAGTACCACGGAGACCTCCCACTCCATCCTCAATACAATTCAATCAACCCAGTTCCATAAAGCACGGTCTGTACTGCACTAATCATTATATGTACTTATTACTAGTTAGAAGCAGCAATAAGATCAACAATAAGATCAACAATAAGTAGAAATGTGGAAGGGGATTAAATGGTACCTGTAGGGGCTGTCTCTGAGAGAGAGGAACAGCACTCGTACTAGTCGATCGAGGGAGAGATTGTCCTCCTCCTCCTCCTCCTCCTCCTTCATTCCCTCTTCCACTTCCTCTTCGTCGACCGAATGAACTTCCTCCAGAGGGAGGTTGATTACTCTCCGGCTCACATGATAATCTGCAATCGATTCACTTCAATCACACATCTACGTTTGCACATAAATCTCCCTGTCCAATCACGATAAAATGATACATCTAGTATGAAATAGTGTGGAATGAGATGGGGTGTACCTTAGAAGGTCGGCAGTGATGTCATCGAGGTCCGATGCTTTACTGGAAGTGTGATGGGCACGAGTGAGACCTCCAGATGGACCTCCTGATGGACGACCTGAGAGAGAGAATGGGATGGATGGAGGGAGGGAGGGAGATAGTACCTCTGATAGAATGAGCACTCTCTGCACGTGGTCGATAGGGAGATTTGCCTGTTCCTTGATGAATATCAGGAGGGGGAATCTCCCTATTACTCCCGAAGGTAACACTTCTTCCAGATATTGGCATCGACACTCAAATATACTCTCATCAATTACATTCTTCACAATCCTTTTCTCCATTTCCCATCATTTTTTGAATTGATCCATCTCGTGAATTTTTATTTATTTAGGTATTTCCATGTATTTACCCTCCATTTGATTAGTGTTTGTGAATGGTTGATTATCTAGAGATTGGCAGAATTCTTTCGCTCCCCTCTCTTTCTCCTCTAAATGACAACTGTTTCGACTGCAATGAGTCTCTCCCTCTCCCCCTCTCTCTCTCCCTCCCTCTCCCTTCTCACCCACTCGATCAATAAATTCCCTGCAGCTAAAAACAACTGAACGTGAATTCTCGCATATTATTGAAGGCGTGTTGATGAGTCAGAGAAGATAATGATGAAATGGGAAGATTTGTGAATGGAGAAACGAGAGAAAGAGAGGGGATAAGATAAGAGATGGGTAAGAATATCTGGAACAAACACAGACAAGATGCTTGTAGGAAGAAAGAATATGATGGAAGAGCATCAAAATGGAAGGAATGAACTGACTTTCTCTGTTCCTCAATCGATCGATGGATGCGTAATCGGATTCATTGGTTGGTTGATCAGAAGAAGGGACGTCTGATGGCCGACCTCCGAAGATCTTCTAAACCAATGGAAGCAGTTGTTCGTTCAGTGGAAGAAACTATCGATGGATGAGGAGAAACGAGAAAAAGATGGACGATTCCTTACTCTTTGCTAAAGATTTCTCGCTTCGAGGGGTTACGAAAATAATATTGAGTGAATTCAAGTACGGAATTAATGAAATTGTGTAATGTGAGACTGAATACCTGGAAGAATCCTCCATTCCTCGACATTTTCAGTCTGCTTCGACCTCTCTCCCCTCCTCTGCAATGGACGACTATTAGACAAGAAAGAATCGAATGAAGAGTTGATCAAGGATTTTGATAGGAAGAGCAACAAACTGGAATCTATCTCCTTCTCTCTCTCTGATCAATCTCTCAGAGACGGATGGGCTAT
Source organism: Pristionchus maxplancki (assembly GCA_900490775.1). Lineage (NCBI taxonomy): Eukaryota > Metazoa > Nematoda > Chromadorea > Rhabditida > Neodiplogasteridae > Pristionchus > Pristionchus maxplancki. The sequence goes on along the minus strand of LS537435.1, from coordinate 121,028 downwards.
TCATTCTGACCTATTTTTTGTAAGTCATATAACATAGGCAGATGTGATGAAGGGAGAAGGAGGAATCCTCTCTTCTCCTTCCCTTCCCTCCTCTCACCTCGATGTCGAAGGAAGTGGGAGGAAGCCCGGTTTTCGTCGTTCTCTACAACAAGTTGGATTGGATCCATCACAGTCAATGAATTGAAGAGATGACTCGAGAAGGGGTGAGAATGGAGTAGTTTGTAGTGGAGAAAGAGGGACGGACGACGACCGGACATAAGGAGGGGAGGAGGGACACGACGAGAGAATGCAGCTGCAGCATCCATTCATCCCCCCTCTCCCTCTGCAGCAACTACTCCCTCCTCTACGACTGCAGCAAGAGATGCAGCCATGACACATGAAGGAAGAAGACTGGAAGAGAGAAGGGACGAGGACTCACACTTAAACGGAAACAGATGAGACAAGGACGATACATATGATATGAATAAAGTGAATGGAAGAGGGAGTGCCTTGGCACTTGTAGTTCCCCTCCCTCCCTCTCTCTCGAGAGAGATCTCTTTGCCCATTCACTCGATCACGGAGAACCATATACACAAACAGGAGGAACAGAAGCGAACGGATGGAAGCACCATTGATAGGGAGATACATTAACAAAAAAGAGAAATGAAGAGTGATTGGAGAAAGAAAGGAAGAAGAGTCTAATGAACCTATTCTCTTCTTCTCTATCTCTCATCACTTGTCGTACACTATGTCCCCTTTCCCCTCTCTTGTCTCCTCTCTTCTCTCTCTGATCTCCCCTCTCTCTTCTTCTCTCATTCATTGTAATGCTTTCTACGAGTCTCCTTCTCTTCCACAGCTGATTCGCCCACTCAACAATCCCTCACTTACTCATTCACTACATTCACACTTCATCCAATTACATTATCAATCTGTTAATGAGAAGAGAGATACGATAGAAGTGTGACCCATCGTTCGACTCACCTCAAGATACTGCAGATGATGGTATAGATATCGATCCATTCGAATAATCCTTTATCTTATGAATGAGCGATAGGGGTTAGTGAAGCACGAAAAGGTTTACATGTCATGAAAACAATATGAAATATTGGCTGCTTTAATTTTCTAATAATAGTGAATTATGAACTATTTTTAAAAATGAATTCAAATGTAAATGAGTAATCTACACACTATCTATCTACATCATGATGAATCCATTCATTCTAGGTACATCGGGTCAGAAAGTATACGAATTACCAAAGACGAAAGATGGGAATAGTTGGGAATAGAAAGTGAGCACTTGTGGGTAGCAGCTAATGAGTACCATGAAGGGAGTCGAATATGTGAGAGAAGAGAATCTATCTAATTGGAAGTTGATGCATCTCACGTGTCAATTGAATGGCGACGAGCAAGAGGACTGCAATAAACAATACTATCACATTTTATACCTCTTACTATTTTATTCTTTTCCATTTGAATAGTATATCAAAGCTTTTCATCTCAAAAATGGATATCATTCTTGTTTTCACTTGTCGTGATCTATCTCCAAGACGTCCTCCATTCCTACTGTCCAACAATTAACAATAACATTATTTAATTGAATATCTTTCGTGGTCTTGAAAAGGAGTGATGTTTCAGCCCCTTCGTTCACATGATATCTTTTATAAATCTATTGAATGCATTGCCTGCCACTCGGGGGATTCATGCTATTACACTGGGAACCTTTGCTTTGTCAAGGGAAAGAACATCACAAATGTTGTCAACTATTCATTATTTTCCTTTCTATCTAATCCCGATTATACTAATTTGAAGATGCGATAAACGAATATATGATTAAGAACGACTATCTACCTTCAGTTTTATCCCCATTCGAATTGAGACCATTTTCAACTAGGTTTTCTCAGAATTATGTTGTCGGGTTTACTAAATGTTTTGTTATTCGCTAAATGGTTTGTATGCGAGGAAGAAATATGAGTTGAGAAGTGAAAGAAGAGAGGGTTCTTCCCTTGATTTGGAGAGAAGAGGGAGAGTCTAGAGGACAGAAACATGTCTAAGAAGGCAGAGTTTTGTGATTGATAGAGCCTTCTCTAGAAGGAAGACTCACTTCAATTCAGAATATCTCCTTAGATATTTGGTCTCTTCGAAACTCCTCATCTCGATCCGATCTTGCTCACTATCCGAACGACGGAGACGATTTCTAGAAGAAGAAAGTGAATTAGACCGACGAATTCCTCCCTTCCCTTCTATTGAAAAGACTCGACGAGTCTAGAATGGGATAGTTTACAGGGGAGAAGGAGAAGGAGACAGGAGAAGAGAGATGGAGTGAGGAAGATGGTTACGCCATGGGTCTATCTACTACTGAAGCATGGGTTGATTCAATTGTGAGACCAGCTAGAGAAGGGGAGTTAACAGTCAACTGAAGAGAAAAATGCACACTAAATAATTGATGGAACTGAGTGACTAAATCAAAAGAATTCACGACGGACCACTCCATTCTCAACCATCGATAAACGAAGAATGAAATAGGGAAATGCCTTCGCTAGTCCAATATGGACGAAAAGCGAATTGAGGCTGGAAAAGGGGGAGGTGTGGGGGAGGTAGGGGTGGGGAGGGGGTGAGGGAAGGGGACGGTACTGTGAAGTGGGTGGTCTACTGAAGGGAAGAGGAGACCTACCTGTATGCAGGACGGAATTCGAAGATTAGCCATACGACTCCCACGATTACTGCAGCAAGAATGATGAGACCTGAATGGAAAAGATTAGGAGAGAAGATTGGTTGAGATTGAGAGTGAAGATGCTTGTTGATGGTCTACTATGGAATGGAAGGGAAGAGAAGGAATGACCCGATAGAGCGAGAAGAGACAGACGAAACTTGTACGATTCACAGCAAGAAGCCTCCTCGCATTCTGTGAAGTAACCACAGATTGAAGATCCCATCTGGAAGGAGAATCGATTGATGAGGGAGAGGGGAGGGGAGGGAGGAGGGGAGAGGGGAGAGGGGAAGGGGGAGGGGAAGGAGGAGGAGGAGGAGGAGCAGGGAGATCATGAGAGGAATGAAGGACTGTACAGAAGGAGACTGAATGGATACAAGAAGAGACGAGGGAATGGCAAGTCCATGCATATAAAGAGAGGAATTGAAGGAGAGAAGGAAGGGAAGGAGACAGGATAGAGAGAGGAGAGGACTCACTCACTCTCTCCACACAGAATCAACGATAAACAATATGAAGGCGCTGTTGAGAAGGAGAAGTAAAGAGTTGAGAGTTGGAATGGAGGGAGAGTGACCACTGAACGGAGTCCCATTTCAGAGAAGGGAGGGGGGTGGGAATGGAAGGGAGGGAGAAGAGGGAGGGGGACCATTGTTGATCGACGACCGAATTTGGAGTGAGGAGATGAGGGAGAAGACAGACTGAGAAGAAGAGGAATGCACAAGGAGTGAAGGGAAGATGTTGTGGTTATTGTGAAGTGAGAGAGGGAACACGAGGGAAGAGAGAGAGGAGGGGAGGACTCAAGAGAAGGGTTCGATAACGAGAGGGAAGGATGAGAGACGATGATGGGATGGATTGACGGCTCATTCTGCCTCCCTTCTCTAATTAAGAAGGCCAATCCACTCCTCTCAATTCAATCCCCCCCCCCTTTCATCCATTCCATGTCATTCTATTGTTTCCATTTAGTTGGTAGGTGTCTTGAGAGGGGAGGGGAAGGGAGGGGAGGGGAAGGGAGGGGAGGGGAGAGGGGAGTCAGTTCAATGATTGTTCTCGATTCTGCTTGAGAACCCGAGAACATGATGGAGAAAATTTTATATTTAGACATAAACAAGGTGAAAAGAGGATGAAAAATATGGAAAGAATTCAAATTAGATGAAGAAGAACCTAAAAACTCATGAAAGTCTATCATTATTTAATTGTACAATTCATAATTCTTCAAAGGTTCTCGTACCATTCGTCGTCCAATGGTCAACAAAACATCGATTACTGCATTTGGTGGATCGATTATTCTCGTTTTCATCTTCACTACTATTGCACTCTTCACTCCTGGGGATACTTGAGAGTATGGAGACAACTGTATGGACTACGTCACTCAATCGTCTCACATGTCTTCCGGATCAATCCCATCCTCTATTCCATCTCGAAAGGCCCTTTCTGGCCATTATTGAATGATAACGTTGTGCCCTCTTCTCATTTCCATGCTCACTTCATAGATCGATCCGTTCTAAAATATCATCTATAACCCAAAATATTTTTAAATAATTGTTCTCGTTGATCCACCTTTTTTCATAAAAGAAGATATCAATTTGCATAGTGAAATAAAGCGGAGGAGTGTCGTTTCTCTCTCTTCTCTTTTCATTCCCCCATTCATCCTTTTCTCTGATCGGTTCTCCCTCAGCAGGAATGGTGGGCAAGACACCCATCACCACTGCTTCTACAATAGACGTCGCAACGGAGGTCCCTTCTTCTCCTCTCACTATTCCATTTCTTCTTCCACTTGCAGCACAAAACGACGAATGATCCAACAGGAGCTCTCTACGAGAATATGACCATTGCTGGAGGTATCACATCCTCTCTTCCGTTTGATCTTTGATCTCTTCTAGCTGGTACTCCTCCTACTCCAAAGGATGGAGACACACCGGGAGAAAGTCCCTCTTTGAATGGAAGCAATCTCAATGACACTGCATCAATACTCAATAATGATCAGCAAATTGGTATTTCATTGAAGAAATCTCTCATAAATGCATTGAATCTCAGTGTATACGGTAGGTGGAATACCAGAGAAGGATCTGGGAGTTGAACCGAGGGGGGCATTCAGTAGTAATATTCAGGTACCTTTTCTACCTTAATCCAATCAAGATCTCGCTCATTGCAGTATCTACTGGCATGCATTGGTTATGCTGTTGGATTGGGAAATATCTGGAGATTCCCATCCATTGCGTATAAGCATGGAGGAGGTAGAAGGGGGGATGGAAGGACGAAGAGAGGGAGGGTTCATTGAGGTGCCTTCCTCATTCCATATATGATCGTGTCCATTCTCTTCGGTCTTCCTACTCTCTACATTGAATGCGCACTCGGTCAATTCACTCAATTCGGACCATCGAAAGCATTCAAATTCTACATGCCAATCTCCCAGGGTGCGAAGAGAGAGAGGAAAGGGTACAATGAGAAGGAGATTAAGGAATCGGCTGGGCCATGTCTCTTATCTCACTCTCTATTGCACTCTATTACAATGTAATCGTGGCATGGTCAATGATCTACTTTGGATATGTGAGTGGAATTGAATGGATCAATGAAATAAATGGATCTCAGACAATCTCGGGCCAAATGCATGTATTCTCTTCATGCGACAACTATTGGAATACTATGCTGAGTAGGGAAATGAATCTATTCCTTCTACTCTTTCAATTGGCATTTCAGACTGTTCTGATACAGTGAAATGCGGCTCAGAAGTAGGAAGAAGTGATTGGTGAGAGTGGAATGAATGTATTGAGATGTACTTCAATGGATCGTGTTACTCGCCTTCCAATCACTCGATTGCAATGGCCGAAGCTTCCTTCCACAATTCATCTTTCGTTTCTGCTCCCGATGAATTCTTTACGTTCGTAATAATTGAATTGTAAAAGGGACAATCATCTCTGCATTCCAGACACTATGTCAATCAGAAACATCTTCACTTTGATTTTGGAAATTATAATTGGAAGGTAATATCAATAAGATCGTATTGACGAAGAGACAAAAAGGGAAAAGTGATGATCGTAGGTCGCGGGATGTCTCGTATTCTGTTGGATGCTGACTGCTGTCGGATTAGTCAAAGGCGTCAAATGGTTGGGAAGAATATCAATGGTGACTGCGACTGTCCCGTAAGTGAAAGACTATCCCATCGATGCCCTCTCTCTCTCTCTTAGATATCTCATCATCGTCGTTCTTTTGGTTCGTGGTGTTACTTTGGATGGCGCGCCAATTGGAATCCAACACTATCTCACCAAACCAAACTTCGAAGCTATGACAAAGTTGGAAGTGATGGATTGCCTCTCGTTCCTTCTCTTCTTGGTTCCCTCTTCAGACATGGCAGGCTGCACTCACTCAGATCTGTTTCTCTCTCTCTGTTGGACAGGGAGGAATGCTCGCCATGTCATCCTACAATAAGAGGAGTCACAAGTGTTTCAGGGTACCCCCCCCCCCTCTCCCTCTCTCCACCCTTCTCTCCCTTGAGGATGCAGTGCTCGTGATGGTAGCAGATTGCGTGATGTCCATCGTTGGAGGTAAGTGGGGAGGATGGTCATTCCATTCCATTTCCTCGCAGGAGTCGCAGTCTTCTCTGTTCTTGGATTCATGGCTAAGAATTCGGGGAAGGAGATCAAAGATGTCGTTCCATCTGGTGATTCGACCCAGTCTCTTCCTCCTTCTCATTCCTTCTCTTCAGCTCTTTCCCTTGCTTTCGTCGCCTATCCCGAAGCGATCTCCCACATGCCCCTTCCTATTGTATGGTCCGTACTATTCTTCCTCATGATATTCATACTGGGAATATCCACAATGTTCGGTACTCCTCTTCCTTCCTTCCCCTTCCATTCTTCTTTCCTAGGTCTTGTCGAGGGATTCATAACGTGTATGTGTGATTCGGTAAGAGAGATGCTAGATTGATCTTTGATCTTTCCATTCTCAGAATCCCTTCTTTCGAGCTCATCATGCTCTCACTGTGATAGGCACATGTTTTGTGAGTGGAGTCCTCGGTCTGATCTTCTTCTGTTCGCAGGTGCCTCTCCTCTCCTCTCCTCCCTCTCCTCCCTCTCCTCTCCTCTCCTCCCTCTCCTTCCTTCCTTCCAATTCATTCCAGAATGGATATCATTTCTTCAACATCTTCGATGAATACATAGGTTCCTTCTCTCTGGCAGTGGTCATTGTCTTCGAGATTGTTGTCGTCGTTGGTGTTTATGGTTTGTTCTCCTAAAGATCAAAGATCACTTCACTCATTGAAGGTCCTCGATATTTCTTCCGTGACATGGAGGCTCAATTCGGTCGACCAACTTCGTCTTTTGGACGAGTTTTCGGTTCTCAAGGAGTAATCATAAAACTGCTAATGTGTATCACGGCTCCAATCTTCGCCCTGGTAGGAAACGTCGTCCATGGACACACAATGCAATACACGACTGATTGAAGGGAGTTCTCGCAATCACTCTGTACGAAGTTGTCAATAGTGAGGGTATTTCTGACAAGACTGGAGAGATCAAGTGAGGGGGAGAAGGAATGAGAGAGGGAATAAGGATGGATTGAGATTCATGTACCCTTCATGGGCATCTATCTTCGGTCTCGCTCTAGCAGCAGTCCCCCTCTCAGCCATCCCCTTATTCGTCCTCATCAATTGTTGTTCCAGTCTCCGATCAGGAAAAGTAGTCTCTCTTCTCCTTCTCTCAATCATATCTCTTCCTTGAGGGCATTGGATCAGCACTGCGAGTGATGGACGACCATCCTTCCATTCGATACAAACTCCCGTCTCCTCCTCCACTCAATCAATTCCTCTCTTCTCCTCTGGCTGATTCTCGAGATGGGATGGAGACTGAAACTGTGAGGAAGGATACAGAGAGACGTCCGCCCTCTGTCTCCGTCCTCTCTCATCCAACTATCTCAGACACCATCACAGGAAGTGTCAAGCAGCAGTGAGACTCACTCCTCGTAAACAGTCCAATATTCCCTTGCGTCACTATGAATAAAGATGCTCTCGAGCTAAATCGACCCTTTATTCCGATATACATTTATTTATTATTAGTCTGTACAATAGAACTATCTTAACAAGGCACAGGGGAACGATGATATGAGAAGATAAGGATATGTAGAGAATAGAGAAGAACCAACTCTATGGAATGGGAAGAAAAAAATTGGCACTATTGGTCTCATTGTCAGTATTGCTATTTTAAGAGGATTGTTTTGAACTGTTATTAGCTTCCACCATTGGTAAAGCGAATTTGAATTCGGAGATAGACGTGATATGGTAATGAATTATGTGAAGGGGGAAATGACTAAGTGGAATCAGGAGGAGTGAGAAGATAGGATTGTGATTGATTAGGAAGGCTATTGTATGGAGTTAGTTGAGGATACAATTGGAGAGGAAGAGATGGATCATATGATTTCCATCCATGGACACTCGTAGAGAGACCACAATTCTCTTCCTTCTTCTTCTTTTTCATCTTTCTATTTCTCGTCTGAATCCCATCTTTCTTTAATTGGATCGGACGTTGAACCTGAAAAGTGGAAGAATGAGAGAGGGAATGGAAGGAGAGGGAGAGAGAGGGGGTGGTTCCCTCTCTCTTACCCTTTGAAGCTTCATCACTTTCTCAGTCATTATCTACTGACGCAATCGATGGGTTTCCCTTTAGAGTGCCCACCTTATGGAGATTGTAGTAGAGGCCGCATGCATTGCACACTGGTTCTCCCTTTCCATTCCTCCTCCAGAGAGTCGTGCTCGTGCAGCCACAATTGACACACACCACTCCCGTTCTCTTCGGTGCTTCCTGCAACGATAACCATTCCATGAGACAGTCTTCATCCCCAATCGATCCACGAGTCTCGTCCATCCACAGTTATCGTCTATCGAATGGGAAGGGATCGGTCCCCCTTGTAAGATAACCATCGCCCTTTCGTCTCCTCTCCATTTGTTCTACATAAATCAACGCGATTCGGGGTCGTTTCAAAGAGCAGCTCATGGGTCTAATGAGAAATGGAGTGGACAACCCTATCTGGTTGTTCAAGAGAGTACGGTAGGACAGAAAGATTGAAGGAATAAGGAATAGTGAGGGGACGAAGATGGGTTGTTATCAGTACTCGATGATTCCCTCTGGAGAGAGAAGGAATAAGTCTTGTCAGTTGGTTAATGTCAGATAATCACTCAATCTCTCTCACTGCCAATGGATCACTCATAATTGATACCATCCATCTCCTTCTACATAATTTATTTAAAGGAAATAGTTCCGTTGTCTTTGTTAACTAGCCCAATGTTCTTTGTGACCTGAGTTCCCTCTAGTGTTTCCCATCGCAGTGAGAAGAAACGAAAGGAAGAAACCATTTCAAACTCTAGATAGGACCGAATTATTGATAGATGAATGAGGAATTAAGAGTGAATAAATCCTCAACCAAATTCGGACTGATAATTCTGAGAATAATTGAGAGTCCTGCTAGAGGGAGTGACTATATTGTGAGAATGTCTCCACTAACCGTCTTCTTCTTTGGTTTCTCGAGTGGTCGATGAGTTCCATTGGTCTTGAGATAGAGAGCACATGCATTGCAGAGATATCTTCCCTCTGAATCCCTCCTCCACAAGGGGGTCACGACTGCACGACAATTGACACATTCACGACCTTCTGAGGAGAGAGGCATCGCTGAATTAGGATATGAAAGGAGAAGGAAGAGGGAGGGACACTCACGTCGACTCATTGGTTTAGTAGGAGAAGGACGAATTATGGGAGTGGAAGAAGAGGATATTGAGGGAGGTGCAATTGATGATGAAGATGAAACGATTGCTGATGACTGAAAGATCAAGAATCACCAATCGATTTAGAATGCAATACGATGACTGATGGAAAGAAAGAGTGGGTTACCTGAGTGGAGATAGGAGAGGGATGTGAGGTCGTTTCATAGTAGTAGGGAAAGACACACTGTGGTTGAAATTCTGCAAACAATTTAATGATAAAATATATTCAATTAATTTAGTTCAAAGTGGAAAAAAAATGAAGTAAATTCTCACGTTCGAAGAAGTTGAAATATGGATTGACATTGGCTGAAGGGAAGGATGAGGGATCGGAAGGGGCAACTGGGTATGGAAAGGAAGAAGGAAGGGAAAGATATGAAGATCCTCTTGATTCTGAAGTGACGAAGAGTTAATGAAGGGGAATTGAAGTAATATTAGAATGGTAGAAATGACGTCACCATATGGATCGATGACCCTTCCTGAGTTAGTGTAGTCGAAAGTGCCGTAGGGAAGAGATGGAGAGATCTGATTGAGAAGAATATGATAGAGAAGAGGAAAGGATACTCACTTCTTCCCTTGATTCATTCTTTACATCAATGGGAGGAGAAGGATCAAGAGTGGATGGAAGATTGGTTGAGGGATAGAAGAGATATGGATGGGGGAAGACTGTCGACTGGAGAACTGTCGATGGGTCGAGGGAAGAGTCTACAGCTGATGCATCCATACTGAAATGGGAAGAGATAAGAGAGATGAGTTAGAGAGATTAGATGGTTACATCGAGATATAACGAATAAATAAAGGAAGGAAGGGGAAGAGATTGTTGAGAAGAGGCGGAGTTTCATGTGGCCAATGGGTGTGTAAGGGGGTAGGAGAAGGGGAGAATGGAGGGGGAGGAGTCGACAGGGGAACATAATCAGGGAGGTATTGTAAATGTGATAGTGATATTTAGGATGAGTGAGAAGTGGGTGAGACGGTGAGATCCCTCCGCGGATCATATTCTACTCACCATTTAATTGATCTCTCTTCTATTCTTGAGATGATGTTTAATTTTTTTTTCCATTTCTTCACTCAATCCGTCACAGATTACACTATCATCTTGATCAATCTCTTATTGAAATATTCATCCGTTCTATCTTTATTAATCAATTCTTTCCCTCTGAATGAACTAACATTTAGAGGGAGTCACTATGGAAAGTTTAGATGATTTACTACGTCCGAGTGAGAAGAATAAGCTAAAGTTCATGTGTGATTCACTCCTCCAATTCAGTCGAAACAGTCCGAAACAAGGAGGCAACTCAAGAGGGAGAGAGAGCGAGATGGCAACGTCACAGATGGAAAATGATTATAATAATTGTTCGGATATGTGTGATTGTCTTTATCTTCTGTCGGTCAATCCTTTCAAGAAGTACTTTCGAACCCTACGGCCAAGTTTTGGATGGAAGGGAAAGGAAACGATAATAAGTGCTAGAGGGGAACGACCAACGAGCGGATCTTCTTTACCTCGTCTCCGAATGAGGAGGCAGAGGGAGAGGATGGGCATTGCTAGAGGGATAGACAACCCTTTTGAGGTTGAGCCAGTCATTGACTGTCAAAAGAATGATAATTACATATTAAGCATTTTTATGGATTTTCATCAACATCTTCTGATTCGATTCCCTTCCTTTCAAGACGGAAAAATCTCGATATATCATTAGCATACTCAATGGGGGGGAATGAGACCCTAAGGACTCTTTTCTCTCTATTCTCATTTCCGTTTGGTCTTCCATCATTATTTCTCTCATCTCATTCGTTACAAGATTGATATAGTTCTCATAAGAGAGAGAGTGGGAGTACGGTAGTAGTGGGTGGAATGTATCGAAAGAGAGACTCATTTGCCTCTCTCTCCCTCTCCTTCCCTTTCTCTCTTCCTTCGAGCATGAACCATGTAAAGGGAGTACGATAAAATCTACGATGGAGTGAGAAGTGGCCTCTTTCTATTAGTGAGAGGGAGGAAACACGATGAACAGTCAATGAAGAGGGAAAAGAGAAGGAGTCAATATTGTTTCCCATGCAACAGACTGTGCTTCCCTCTTCCACCGTAGTATCCAGTTCATCAATATAATCTACAATATCGATATTCTCGCATAATCTGAATGACGTCCCTTTGAGTGGTCGTCTTCCTTCTCTCCCTCGGGATCTTAAATCCCTTCTATCTCCACATTATCATGCAATCTCTCATTCTAGTGACAGTCTGCCAGCTGTGACTTCCATTGAGACCATTCCATTTCCATTCGAGGGAACGGAAGGGAGCAATCCTTCCCTTCCCCCCTCAAAGTATCCCTTGACCTACCATCTCCCTTATCTCCTTGTAATCTCGTTTAGTTGCCGTTCGAATGATGGAAAGGCGGGAGTCATAATGAATTATGGGGGTGAGGGATGAGGACTGTCGATCCATAAAAGAGAGAGGAGAGAGGAGTCAAGGTGAGAGGCCAGTCCAGAGGGAAGAGACGGACGATGGAAGGAACGAAGAAGAGTGAGGAAAGATGAAAGGAGATGACGAAGAACTGTCACTTATCGAGATCAACCAGTCTCTTCATTCTCATCCATTCACCTTCTCACCTCTCATTTATGTCGGAAATGCCATTTCACACCTCTCGCTTATACCTAGGAGAGACGGTTAAGGATATGGCCAACAGTGTAGATCTCGACAGAGAGCCATGAGGAATGAGTCCCATCTACTATCTACCACGATAGAACAATCGAGTATCTAACTAAAACATTTTCCAGTTTACATCCAAATGGCAAATAGATAATCTCAGATAGACACAGTATTAGTTGTCTTTCCCTCTCCTTTTCTTCCCCATGGCTTCTCACTTATCTCATCCCTATCATCTCCCATCTCATTCCCATCTTTCGGAAGGACTCATTAAGCGATTATAGTTGGGTGTCTCCATTCCCTCACTCTCCCTCTCTAATTCCTGATCACTTCTCTTTAAGGCCCCAATCACCTTAAGACTCCATCTCATCGTATCTTCCATTCTCTTTGATATTCTCTCTTCTGCATGCACATCCGATTGTGATTAATCGAGACCTTTTTATCTTTTTATTTAACTTTTAACTATTTATTACGATCACTTTCGAACGAGTTGAGACGTGGAGAAAACAGAAGTGATTAGTTATTGTCATCGATGAGAAGGAAGAGGGACGAATGAAGAAGGAGAGAGTACTGTAGAGGTGATTGACAAGATAACTCTCATGATAGGGTTTGATCTCTCCCAAAGAGAGGAAATGATTAGGGTCCAGAGGGGAAAGAGACAGTGGTTCCCTCTGGATGGAAGACACCAGTCACATACTGACACCCAATGCATTCAGAGAAGGAAGGTGATGGCCCATACCATATCCCACTTATATTGCTCATCATCTTTGTCGTATCAACATTAATGTGAGTGAAATCTCTCTGTGTACAATCATCACTCTGAGATCCTAAGCAACATGGAAGGATGCTTCACAACAATTCATTGTCTAAGCCACGACTCCATTTAGTTGCTAGGAGTCTTGAGAGGAGAAGGGAGGGAAAGGGAGGGGGAAGGGAGTCAGTTGAAGTATTCTTCTCAATCTGGCTGCCACTACTCAACGACAGTCTTTTAGTGTTCCTTTCGAGGATCGGAGAGGTCACTTTTTAACTCTTTTTATCTTTGCTTGTGTTTCTACAATCTCAGATAACACAAAAAATCATTTACTCCTAAAATCTTTTCACGTGATCAGGTAGAAATACTTATACAATTGTACTCGAGTGTGTAGAATTTGGTGAAGAAAAATTTAAATTAAAAAACTATCATTATTGAATGAAGTCCAATTCATAATTCTAAATTTTTGACATAACCAATTAAGGTTCTCGTACCATTCGTCGTCCAATGGTCAACAAAACATCGATTACTGCATTTGGTGGATCGATTATTCTCGTTTTCATCTTCACTACTATTGCACTCTTCACTCCCGGTTGGAGATACTTCAGAGTAGGTAGATCATTCGTTTCAATTGTCGATCCCTTATCAGAATGGGGGGCCTCAATTGGGTCTAGTGACCTACCACTGTGGATCTGGAATCAGAGAAGTCAATTTCCAAGATTGCAAAGACTGGTACAACGTAAGCCTACCGTAATTACCGTATTCGTAACTAATTGAAGGCTCGATGGATCTTTGAAAGAGCTGCACTTGCATTTATGATTCTGGCTTTTCTATTCGAGGTATGTAGTTCACTCTTAATGAGATATTGTGAATCCGATGCATATTTAGATTGCTGCAATCGGAATATTTGTAGTTCTCTTCATCAAGGCAAACCGTGTCATAGGGGGAGCGGCAGGTAGGTCAATTACGAAAAATGGAGGAATCTAGTATCTTTATCTCTAGCAATGGTATCTCTTCTCATCTTCGCCTCTCTATTCATAGCAATTCTAGTCTATGGAGTTAATTTCCAATCCAAACCAGGTAGTCATAATTATCAGATCACTAACCTTTGATTTTCAGTTTATATTCGATCTAATACGAATGAGATGAATGGAAATTCAATTCTTGGATATGCCTATTGGTTAGCCCTAACAGCTCTAATTCTCTCAATCATCCCTCTTGCGTCCGCCGGATCAATTCCATCATCTATTCAATCTCAAAATCCACATAATTCTCACTAGAAATTTCATCGATTGAGTCTGTTCGAATTGAGAAATGAGTGAGAAGTGGAGATAGACTTGGTGCACTCTTTTCATTTCTACACTTCTCACAATTTCTATTTCGCTGAAACCAATCATTATATTGATACTGTAAACCCCCCTACCCAAATACGAATAAAGATACGACGTGCACAGATTAAAATATCTCCTCTTTTTTAAAAAGTATTTAATCATTTTCAATAAAACATCTAGATATATCTACATGTTTGTTAATGTATAATTACTATAATATATTAATTAATAATCAGACAAATAAACACTAGCTATACATGGGCAGGATACATTTACTCTAGAAATGGAAGGGCAAATTTCGTTTTGTACAATGGACTGATCAGCAATCTACACTTCTGGCTGAACTGGATATGCTATCCGCGTGTCTTATCCCTTCCCTCGCGAACGCTCCTCTGTGAATGAGAGAATGCAAGAAGGAAGAAGATAAACCCTCACCTCTCACTCCTCTCCAATCGATCGTTCGCTCCACTCTCTTCAATTACTGAATCCTCACGAATAGGCTGGAGCTCAATCTCCTATAAAAATAAGAATGAGTCAATTCATTTCCCTAATCCTTCTCAACCTCATCAGTAGACGCTGATTTTCTTCTATGATGTTTCAATCGATGGGCATGAGTTTGTAGTTTCTTCTTCATATGATCAACTCCTGCATAACCCAGAGTTAAAAAGGGTAGAAAGGGGGTTTCAAAAAACAACAAGGTTAGACGAAAAATCGAGTTAAAAACATCGAGGTATGAGTTATTTTGGCCATTTTTTCTTGGAAAGCGACAAGGTATGCCATTATTTCATCAGAAAACCACAAGGTATGAGTTATTTAGACCATCAATTCTGGGGTACCTTTTTAACTCTGGCATAACCATCAATTCCCTCTCTCAATCTCTACTCATCTCTCTTCTCACTCAATCGCACCTTCAACAAACTCATCCAATGCAGAATGCTCCTTCTCTTTCACCTCCAACACAGGGATATCATCAGGTAGTCTTCTCATCCTCAGTGATGCATTTGTCACAAGTTCACGTCG
Organism: Pristionchus maxplancki; assembly: GCA_900490775.1. NCBI lineage: Eukaryota > Metazoa > Nematoda > Chromadorea > Rhabditida > Neodiplogasteridae > Pristionchus > Pristionchus maxplancki. The sequence goes on along the minus strand of LS537435.1, from coordinate 105,869 downwards.
CTTCGTTTTGTCCTCAAATGACGTCATTCAAATTAATTTAGTTTGTCTAAGCTAGACTTATATGAATATTAACTGCCCAACACTTTGCGACCCTTTTTTTTCACTGATCAACTATGCGACAGAGGACTTAATTTGCCCCTACCTTGCCCGGTCTTCCCAGCATGAATTCTTCCCTTCGTTCACTGGAATGACTTCCTTCGATCAGTGAATTTCGAATAGAGTTAGTCATCTGGAATGAACACCACGATAATACAAATAGGAAGCGTGACTGACCAGTAGAATATGAGGAAGGAATTCGTATTGTGCTCTTTGATGAAGAGAATCGAGAGCACGAAGAGCAATATCTGCTGAACCATTATAGAGAGCGAGATACACTCCCGACACCAATTCAACCATCAATTGAGATGATACCATGATTCGCGTTTTTCTGAATAACACCATCCATTCAATATTGAATAACAAAATTTCCCGAACTAAGCAAAAAAAAGATACTTGGAAAGATCGTCGATGATTTGCGAAGGCGTATTAGATGGGAGGATGTTGACACGTAGATCGGACTCTGGCACAGAGAATCCAGAGAGACAAATAACGATCGAGGCATGAGCAATGGAAGAACCAACCACATCAGAGGAGAGAAACGCTAATGAGGAATTCACCTAAGATGAGAAGATCAGAGCAACAAGTGGAATGTTCGCTTTAAAATAATCAAGCTGAAACAAGAATAAAAGTTTTTTTTTCAAATAACTCACCGATCGCATTATCCTAGACAGAATTAAGAATTTATTTTCAGCAGTTAGTCTCTCCATGGTCGGATACGGCCCAAGTCGGACAGTAGACTGAAATTAATACATGAACGAATACCTAGCAACAAACAACTCACATGTACAGTGGGACTGTTGCCAGTTTTCAGTGTGGTTATCTCGGGTACTGTATTCAACTTGGATGGATCGTGGTAGATAGAGGGAAATCGGATAGAAGGAATACGAACTTCCTCGATCTGGAAAATGCACGAATAGTACCGTTTCCACAATATTCTAATATACTTTCTTTGCATATGCATTAGATGGCGAAGGCTCAAGAATTTCTTCGTTGTAGATAGCCAGAAAGAAAGTTTCGAATATAGAAACGGACTGCAAAAATTGCTAATCGCTATTAGATAACTTATTTGAACCTTGTGTTGTTTCTTACTCGAGGCAACCAAGTATAACTCAATAAAAGTCGGGATGTATTGCAACGCATATTGACGGAAAGCACCTGAAAACCCCCATATCCAGAGCAATAGGAAATAACCAACCTGCACGATAGTACAAAGCAAGAATCTGAGCAACAATTGGTTGAACCAAATCCACGTCAATGTAATTGTGTTTGATGTGGAAGATGATATAGCGTGTTTTATCCTCCGTCTTTGTCAATAGTTTTCGCGTGTCCTCAATCTCCTCATTTCGAGACGCAGGCTATGAAGGGGCGTCATAACGGAATATAAAACCGATGTACAGAAGAAATTACCTTTTCACGGATAAGTTGCTCACTCAGTTCAGTCAAGTAATCTTGAATCTGTTCCGAGTTCATAGTTAACTATAAAAAGAACCTCAAGCAAAGGCAACCACTAAAACAAAGAATTAAATCTCAATTAATAGTGGAACGAATAATCAAAGCGACGGATTCTCACAAATTTTGATTGAAGCATGAAAAAAATTTGGTCGTTCATCAATCCTATTTAGCGTGTAAATCGCCGTTAAAATGCAGCTACAGTAGGAGTCATAATAACACAACTAGTTCAAAAATTTTATCGATCACTAATGTTCTGGTTTGAAATGGACGACCCACTGTTGGTCTTGGCTCGGGCCACAGTGGGTTTTGGCTTAGGACCACTGTGGGTCGGTGCTGGGGCCATAGTGGTCCGTTATTTTATTCAATAGTTGTTTAATTTACCGTTCGCTTCGCGTTATTGATTATTATTCATATCTGTATTATGTTTAAATAGTTCTTATT
>LS537435.1:78588-92049 GCA_900490775.1 Pristionchus maxplancki | reverse complement strand
GTGACTTTCTGCCTTTTACCAGATTACGGTAGTACACCACGAATATGTCACGGTGTTACTTTCTGCCTTTTCCCAGATTACGGTAGTACACCACGAATTTGTCACGTTGTGACTTTCTGCCTTTTACCAGATTACGGTAGCGCACCACAAATCCCAATCGAGAACTGACTTTCTGCCTTTTCCTAGATTACGGTAGTACACCACGAATCTGTCACGTTGTGACTTTCTGCCTTTTACCAGATTACGGTAGCGCACCACAAATCCCAATCGAGAACTGACTTTCTGCCTTTTCCTAGATTACGGTAGTACACCACGAATATGTCACGGTGTTACTTTCTGCCTTTTCCCAGATTACGGTAGCGCACCACAAATCCCAATCGAGAACTAACTTTCTGCCTTTTCCAAGATTACGGTAGTACACCACGAATCTGTCACGTTGTGACTTTCTGCCTTTTACCAGATTACCGTAGCGCACCACAAATCCCAATCGAGAACTGACTTTCTCCATGGAGTACGGTGACACCATAAATGTTAATCGAGGACTGACTTTTCATTTTGGGTTACGGTAGCACCGGTTGTCCATCGAAAACTGACTTTTTCAAACGAATTTTTTACGATTTTACACGATTTTTGAACAGAATTCAATCTAGTGCGGACGAATCAAACTAGTGACTAGAATCAGAAGACATGGGGAATCTATATTACTAGAACTTCATTATACAATCGATATGAGGCTGTATCACAATCTAGGCGATTTACACGAATATTCAAAGATCAAAGACTAAAAGTATTGGGAGATCTATCGATGACGTCGTGCTCTCTAACTCCGAGCATGGAGTCGGAATGGGATAAGAGAAAGGTAAAGATCAAAGATCAATCCCGATTCGTGAACATCCGTCCGATGCCCGACGTTATCTGCATGATTGACGAGCGTTTCCTGAAATAAATAAATAAATTACAAACCACTACGAGCCTCGGCAAGATTACTCGAGTAGACACTATTGTATAAGTTTCTATGGCACCGTGTTTACACCATCTCACCGGTGGAATCGTTTTGGACTTATTCGAGTTGGTTGCTGGTTTTCAAGACGCGCCGACGCGCCATCTCCCTAGGACTTCCTGAATTTCCTCCCATATGCGCTCACCTCTCCGCTTTGGGCGCTGGTCGTGCCGAGCTCAGCGTGCGCTGGAAGGACAGCGCCGCGTCCGCCGCCGCGCCCGGCCGAATGTCGCCATTGGAGGAGTGCAGGAAGGCCTTGAAGAGAGTGAATGAAAACGGAAAGGGCACTAGGTCGGATGAGAGCTATTTAGCAATACCGTCTCTGACGTTACAGTTGTCTCTCGCCTACTTCCGGTTCTCATCCGACCTAGCACCACGGAAAGGCTATGACCGCTTTCGGACTACGAATAAAAAAGCCTCGAAAAATACAATTATGCGAACCGGAACAACGACTATACTAGCCGTCCATGAACGTACATGTTCTTGAACTATTCGTGAAACACAGAATTACAAAGACTTTTTTTCATAAACCCCTATTCCATTTGACTGTTGGCCATTCCGTCGTTTTCCTAAATCACCGAAACTGAATTGCTGCTACCTGTCTAACTTCAGAGTTCTGCTGCTCATTGAGCAGGCGCACCGCCCTATCTCCTTATCTACCACACCCATTCCACCGTATCCGTACCGTACCTGACTAACAGCCGAGTTTCGCTGCTTGATGCCATCATTGAGCATGCGCACCGCCCTGTCGCCCTCCGCGTAGGAGACCATCTCCACGTTCAGCACCTGCGATATTTAAGATTACAAATAATAAAATTATTTAAACAAATAATAAATGCTAGATGGATTACTGGTTCGCGGCACACACTAATCAGATTGAAATAGCAACTCATTGAGCGTAGACAGCAAAAGCGTGAAACCGACAGTCAGGTGAAGCAACAACCAAAGGGTGATCAAGTGCTTTTTATTTGAAGCCATGTGATTTTATATTCAGCAAGGTCTCATTATCGAAAAAGCACGACATCTTACACACATGAACGCCGAATGGAGCATAGAATCGCCTGCTAGATTGATCTAGATTTTTTTCAAGTGCCTTCCCCCTACCTACCGCGCATTTTAAATTATCCTATTGCTAAAAACGTGCCATAACTATACCATCCTCGCCTTCCGATCGTACATATCTTTCTAAGTCACCTTCCACTTATCCGCGTCCTTGTATCTGCTCGATATCGTGCCCAGCGTCTGCGTCGCTCCGCCCATGATCAGTGGGGCGGAAGAGGGCGGGGAGGTGTTGTCGAAGAGCATCGCGGAGGTCTTTCTGAAATTGGAATATTTAAATTTCACGCCTTAAATTTATTAGTTGCATTAATTTCCCAATGTGGGCAGATTAGACAAGAACGTGATTATTCGTTTCTCGTTCGAATGATAACAAGATCAATTTCTTACATTGTCGATTTCTTTGACGTATAGCATGTGCACTAGGATAAAAATTAACGAAATACCGACCATGTTACCGATAACATTGAAACTAGATTTTAAAAACCCATAATGGATCTCCTGCATACCGTAACCCTAACAATAAGGGGTGGAAGCCCTTCATCATTACAAAATTGAGCTATGAACAGACGACCTTCGAAAAATCGATAATCAACATTCTCCAGCATACCTCAAGGGCGTGGTGGGAGTCTGCGCTACTCCAGGCGCCGGCAGCCACGTGATCGACAGCTGCACGATCGGTACTGTAAAGAGAGGATACTGTAATGTAGGAGTACGGTAATCAGCCTGATTGATCATTCTCGACCAATCAAGAAACTGTTTATATTTTATCCAAAAAACCCAGAAAATCGCACATACAAGAAAGTAAAATGTCCTAAAAAATGGGGGCTTTGATATCCAACCGTCATTGATATAAGCCGTTACGCATTGAAGCGAGCATTGCGCCCAAAGTACAACAGCAGATATTGTGTTAGTGTGTTTCGCATTGATTGATGGTTTCCATACTCGTATTACCGGCTATTTTTCCGAAGTCGAAGGGCGGGCATGGAATGCCTTTCAAAATGTTTCCGCGCTTTCGCGTTTTCGTCATGTCCACTGAATTTGAATTTGGCGTCGGCGTCCAAAAAATCGCTATTTTAAAAATGAACTCACAAGCTAATTCGATTTTTCTCTGCAATTGTCCCAGCACATCACAGTCTCTGTTCAAACAAATGACAAGCGAGTCTAGCGATACGCTACATCTCGCCAATATTCCTTCCGATATCATCAGAAAGATCATTCGCGTCGAGGGATTGGCTTCAGGAAATCAACAAATGGTTAGGTTTTTTTCTATTTATCTATGAGTTTTTTTTCATGTTTTGGTAAAACAGATCTATTAATAAAAATTCGTCAGATATCCCCATTGTGGAATAAACTAGTTCACGAATTCACCCAAAATCGCAAGCGATTCCCGCTGATAGAATTGTGCGATGTGTACTCCGCTCCTAATTTCAAAGAAAAGAATTTGGCCATTGCAATAGTTGTGCCGCCTCAAGATGTTCAGTATGCTGTCAACTGCTTTCCGTCAACTGAGTGCACAGTGCTTGAAAAGGATGGGGTACAACGCTTCTCTCGTAGTTATATTAATAAATATTTATAGAAAACTTATGTATTATACGGTTGGTTCATGAGCGACGACAGTAAAAATGATGAAAAAATGGATGATGATGAAATTGCTGAGAGACTCACACGTGTATTGTTGCGCTTTCGTCGAATTCGCGAACTCGTTTTGATACATCTCTGCGAAAGATCGATCAGCATAGTGAACAAAGCTGTGCGAGAGGACGTTCTAGTGGATGAATTGTGGATCACTACGCCAATCTTTGATCGTCATCATCAGTAAGGATGTACAATTAATTGCTCGCTTTTTCTTTTTTTGGTCTTTTTTAATAAATACATAGTGTCTAATCTTCAGAGAACTGGTAATGACCCAATCGAGAAAGCAATCGCTCGACTACCTTAGACTCTCAGCTGATAAATACGAAAGCGAACAACTCCGTAAGTTTATGACCACTATATTCAAGAATTCCTCTCAACTTTCAGGCGACTTTCTTCTTAAAATCTCCAATATAGTACCTCAGCTATTTCTGTATCAAACGATCCCCAATTCCCCACCAGCAGACCCATTATTCGGAGAATCCGATCTATTCTGGCGTTCTTTAGCATCCCAGATGGTAGAGAATGGCATGCTCTCCGTAGTTTTTCAAAGGGGACCTAGAGTAGTGGAGCGTAAATTGTCGCACTTGCGAGAAATTATGAAGTTTTGGGAGCTGTGAATTAGAACGTTAAGTAACTTTAGAACTTGAAAAGCCAACAAAACGATTTAAAAAAAACTTTGTTTCTACCACGATTATGTCTGTCTTATTTTATTCAATGAGAATAACTGATTATCAGTGTTTAGAAAACATAACCACAATACCCGGTGCATTTGTGCATGTTCATTACTATAGCTTCGCTATCTCGTTCAAAGTTACAATCAACTCAGCTTGTCTCATCAAACAGCACAAAAAGATACTCCCATAGACCAATAAACGCACACCACATCACCTATTCCTAGTCTCTGGTAACGCAACACGGTATATTCTCGCCGCGCTATTCGTACTAATACTTTGGTCCACCGCTCAATCGCTCAATTGAAGAAACCGGAGGCTAACAAATATTCACATCTCCACTCACGGGTTCAATTGCCTACCACATCATTCCCACATCTTGTGTTACCTTGTCTCATTCCAGTATCACTGTTACTACTAACTGAATCCCGCTCGCACACATTCAGTAGGCTGGCAGAATCGAATTAAGTAAAATACAACAAATTTTCTCCACTCACAAGGGAACCCCATAAGTGGTCCGATCTCTCGAAACAATCTGTTGTCACAAGTTGAAAGGGACCCCACTAGGGAGTCCAAAACAGCTTTGAACTGATTGGGGATAGGGTTCCTAAGGACCGAAAATAGATTATGAAAATACGGCTATTTTGTGTGGGAAAATCCAAATCCTCGCACGCAGGCTGATGTACGAGATAGAGAGCACCCCAAACATGTCTCCCTTGGCGCAGCAGGTAAGCCGCCAGCCTTGCATTTTGAAGGTTGCTGGTTCGAATCCTTTTGCCAGAGCAATGTTTTGCTGTATTTTTCAACAATTCCTTTTCTTTTTTCTCACTGTTTTTAATGTTGTTTTCCTCTGATTCTGACGGGAGAACAAGAGTGGAAAATGGCGAAGAAATTTTTTCAATTATATGAATCTTTGCAACATCTAATACTGTAAACCATCAATAGTTGGAAACTAACATGGGATTAGGCAGGGAATGCTCACAAAAATACAGCAAAACATTGCTCTGGCAAAAGGATTCGAACCAGCAACCTTCAAAATGCAAGGCTGGCGGCTTACCTGCAGCGCCAAGGGAGACATGTTTGGGGTGCTCTCTATCTCGTACATCAGCCTGCGTGCGAGGATTTGGATTTTCCCACACAAAATAGCCGTATTTTCATAATCTATTTTCGGTCCTTAGGAACCCTATCCCCAATCAGTTCAAAGCTGTTTTGGACTCCCCAGTGGGGTCCCTTTCAACTTGTGACAACAGATTGTTTCGAGAGATCGGACCACTTATGGGGTTCCCTTGTCAACTTCCTCTCTCATCTTCACAATCGCGCCCGGCGCTTTCTTGTCTCACTGATCCTATAGTAACGCATTCCTACGACACTGCCAATACGATCGAGAATAATTCTTTGTAAAGTTCGAGCACTTTCAAGCACTCAAGCGCATTTCAGATTCACAATCACTACCACCGCCCTAAAACTAAGAAATCCCACTCATATCCGCCAGTCGGATTCCTCTTCTCCCTCATCTTCGCATCCGCCAGGTCCTCCCACGCGAGCAGTTCCTCTTACTTTCCCAACCCAGACCACTCAAGTTTCGCAGATTGTATACCTACCCATATTGCAAACACTTTCAATTGCATTCTGAACTCCGGTCGTAATTCACCAATTTTACACGGCTAGCGCATTTTAGACAATATTATTCTAATTTATCTACTACTATTTCCTAAAAACCAATCAATTCAACTTACATCCACCAGTCGGATTCCTCTTCTCCCTCATCTTCGCATCCGCCAGGTCCTCCCACGCGATCATGTTCGACTTCTGCCCGCCACCTACCGATTATTAATTTTTTTATTATTATTATTGTTATTGTTATTGTTGTTTTTAAACTTTCATATCGGGAAATAGGTAAGTCATGGGACAACCCGGCACATCTTTTCTTCATTAAGTATTTAGTGTGCTCGGGTTCTTGGAAAAGACAGTTCATTCGCCAGCATCGAACAAATCTTCTATCCAACCCGGTACATGTCCGCCTCACTGTTCCTACTACTTATCTCGGTTCACTCTCGGTCAATAAGATTTCGTTGTAGTAGATATCATAATCTCACCTTACGAACTATTCATTATCCTATCCACATCATACCGTATCCACTCCCTACCATACCCTGGACTACCGTAATCGTACCCTGGAATCGATTGGACAGCCGTCGCTCCGTCGGCACCGGCGTCACCTCGATCCAGTTCCACCGCAGCACTGCAAATCGATAAATCAATAAATAAATCGATAAATAATACCGTAATATATAAATATTACCGTAATCATTCCCCGATCCTAGCGTAAGCGGGTTATTGTAACTGTCAAAAAAGCAGCAAATTCAGTTGTTCACATCCCGGTGAATAATTGCCTCGTGGATACTACAACTGCCTACAATCTTTGTAGGAGGCAGTGATATGATGCTTCCGAAGCAAAAAATCAATTTATCAATATTTCTTCACACTTGCTAGGAAAGCCACCCTGCCTACCGTAATCGTACCGTAGCTTCACCGTAATATAAAAACAACCGTACCCAGATTGGCCGGCCACTTGTTCTTGTACTTGTGCAGTCTGTCCACAGTAAACGCGGCGATCGCGCTCTCCTCCGTCCCAATCGACGTGAGCGGGCGAACCGAGGCAGAGACGGCGAGAGGGAAGTCTGGAATAATATTAATATGTGTCGATTAAAAATATCGTTATTGGGAATGGATCCCCTTTAAGAAAAATAAATAAATTGGAAACAGTGTACGACATTTTTACGTTTCATTCATAACTGATAAACTAGGGCGTTCCGTGAATCCAATCACTGTCCGACACGTCATCTAAAAGAACAAAAACTGTGATGAAGAAACACACACACACCTAGTCCCTACTCTCGTCAATAATCACCAATCCCCCAAATGTAACCTGCGTGCTCAATGCTGCACGTGCTACTCATTACTTGAGCGATGCTCGAATCGATAGTACTCCGCACATTCGTAAGCTAAAAACTCACCAAATGCCATGCCTCCGCCTCCGGGCGCGTAACAACTACCGCGCTACTCTTTGCATTAAGTAATGTCATGACTAGAGATGACAATTCGGGGCACGCGCCTCTCTCGTGTCGAATGATCTCTCGTCGGCCAGAGAGACGAGAGAGTACGCGAAATAAGGAGAGACGATAGCCGATTTGTTATCCCTAGTCATGACGCATCTATGTCTCATGTCCAACGCATAGCTGGGATAGTTCCCATATTGTCGATCTTGACTGCCGAAAGATACTCACCGAATCCTCACATTCCTCTGCAGGTGTGAACTCATCGCTTCTTTCCCCGGACATTTCATCAATAATGCTACCGTAGCACACCAAAAACTGCCGTGACTATAATCGATGACTGATCATAATACTCACCAAAGCCCATGCCTCCTCCGCCTGGCGTGGGCGGCGGCACGTAGTCCGCGACTGCCGCGCCGCCCAGGCTGCCGCGCGGATGCCAGTCGCCCCGGGAACCTGCAAATACAAATATTTAAATAATTTGCCCTGTTCTCATCCTAACACAATCTGCACTGCACCCGGCACAAAGGAGGTTCAAAGGAAGGCCATATCGAATGGCACCCTCGTTCGAAGGTTCCGTTCACAATTAAAGGAGAGAATACACATTGAATCTCAGATCGCTACACACCTGTCACACCTAATTGTCTTATTCCGCAGCACACCATTTCCAAGATTTTATCTTGCGACATACATAACAGTAAAAACTAAAAGAGCCTCAATGCGTGTGCACAAACCGCTAGTTCTCCAAATCTCGTGCAGGACAAGAACCTGCTCTTGGACCACACCAGTCGCACTGCTGTCTCAGATAATAGTCTTATTCAGTGGCGCACACGTTCCGGGATCTAGCTCACCATTCTCATCAAAGCAAATAATAGACCTCAACCCAATGACTCATTCTATTATTGCGGGACTCTGAACTTGATCTGATCTGAACTAAGCTTCTACAATATTTTACACCTCGCGCAACGGCGTTTCAGGGAATAGTCTTATTCCTGAACAAAACCGTACGCAGATGTGCGATTGACCCCATTGAAGAATCTACTAAATAAACCCACCTCAATGCCCTCTATGCGCAATGCAACGTGATCGCAAGGAGAGCACATAGCTGGAATGTATCCCCCTTGATTCAGTCCTGTCTCACTGCGGTCTCACGGTCAAAGAAAAGTTTTCATACGCCTCTCGCTCGTTCGAAGATCGACCGTGCATTTCCTACTGTTTTTAAAACAATATCAGAAACTGTAAAACAACCGCTTACCACAAGCGCTTATTTCTACCGGAAACAGTGCGATAATACTATTGCTAGGAGTTCCATTGTATATTCTCATTCTGAATCGCACCTGGCGCACCTCGGATTCACAAAGTGTTCTAAATCTGTCAAACATGTACCCGAAGATTGATGAAACCTCTGCATGTGCACAAATTAAGAAACCATCCCACTCCCACGCCAGTTTCAAACACTTCTTCACATGGAACACCGGGGATTCAGGGAATCCTTATATCGCGTTTTTGACTAGCTCAAAGATTCGGTAGAGCTTTCCCTCGCGATAAAAACAACACAGCCAAATTTCGACGACTCCACTCTATCATATCAACAATCAATACTCTACCGTACCCAACCGTACCCCTCCTAAACTACCGTACCCCGTCCAACCACCGTAATCCACTAACTATTCCTTCTGATCAGCACGAACTCCACCACGGCCGCAATCGATATTCTACCGTACCCTCCTCAACTACCTCTTCCGTTAGTAATCGATAATCTACCGTAACCCTATCGTACTCACTATTCCTCCTGATCAGCACGAACTCCACCGTGCCCGTGGACGCTATGGTCTTGTCCAGATCCAGCGCCTCCGCCTTGTCCAGCAGCTCCAGGTTGTACTGCGACACTGCAACGAGGGCGACGATTACTAATTTGCGCTTGTTTCCTAATCACCACACTCCATAATTCTTCTTTTACTGTTTTACCAAGTGTATTCGCGCTACATGCACTTACCTAATCCAATTTCACACTTTCATTTCGATTTCTCTTCTTTTAGCATTTTTCAAAAAACACTTTCAAATCCCCTCCCACTCCGTCTCTCCCATTCCCCTCTCCCTCTGCTCACTTTCCATATTCCTCCCCTAACTCCATTCTCCTCTCCCTCTCGCCCCTCCCCGCCTCCCTCCTCCATTCCCTCCTCTTGCGCTCGTCGTAGGTGGTGTGCACTGACCCCGGCCCTCTCCCCCTCCCCCCTACTGACCCCAGTACTAACCCGGATACCCCTCCCCCACCCCCCTCGACTACCGTAACCGCCCGTCGCGAACCATGTCGTCTTCTCGCCGCAACAGCAGCAGCAACGACAGCCAGGCCCAGGTATGGATCCGGGGGTGCCGAATACCGTAACCCTGGGGTATCGATCACCATGGTACCGTAACCTGGCACCACAGTCTAGTACCACGTCATGGCACCGTAACCTGGTACCAGGGGTACCCATCAAACGATACCCACTACCGTACCCTACCGTAACCTTCCCCTTTCCCTCCAGGACCCGCAACCCGAGTCGCCGCTCTCCGATCGATCGCCGCGCATGCGCGACGTCGTCGTCAAGAAGAAGAGGTGAGGCGACCGCTCGAGTGCCGGCTCACCCGGTGGAATGAGTACCGTACCCCTGGCCGTTTTCGATCGATAACTGGCTCCACCGTACCCAACCCTTTCACGTACTGACTACAGTACCACTCAACCTACCCTACCAATCGCCAATTGATTCTACCGTACCCCAATCAACACATACCGTACCCCTCTACCAATCACCAACTGCCTGATTTCCAGATCGTCGTCCGCCTCCCCGCCGGCCAACCGGCTGTCGCCCAAGACGCCACTGCCACTGCCCGACGCCGAGGAGTCGCCCAAGGTATACCGTAACCTTGGTACCGTATCATAGGTACCGTAACCTTGTACCATAATCCTGGTACCTGGTTTAGTACCCTACCGTAACCCCAAATGGTACGGTAGGCACGGGTACCGTACCCATGCACCTGGGACCCTATCGTATCCCCATCGAAACAGTATCCTACCGTAACCCCTGATTGCAGCACCCTCGTCGGTACGCGTCAGAGCCCCGCCGCGCGTCCTCCGCCACTGCTTCCGTCGAGAAGGTGACTACCGTACCCTTGAATGATCGACAACTGACTACCGTATCCCCTCTCAATCGCCAACTGACTCTTCCTATTTGCAGGTCACCGACTTCCGGCTCGAAGAGGTGCACCGGCCCAGCGACCGCGTCGTGCACGTGGACGTTGAGGAGATCGAGGTACCTACCGTACCCTGGTACCTGGTACCTGGTACCCGGTACCATGCTATGGCTCCATATCATGGTACCGTACCCGGGTACCTGGTACCAGGTCATGGTGCCATGGTACCACACCGTACTTTGGCACCATGGTACCGTACCATACCCCAGCTACCGTACCCATTCCAGCGCAATCCTCGTGGCGGCACGCCCTCTTCCTCGTTCTCGCTTCCCCCTGGCTCGATGCTCGACGACTCGTTGATCTCCAGTGGCGGCCCGCGCACCTCGACGCCCAAGTACGGTAGCTTTGGGCAATCGATACTGTATCCCCAGGGGTACTGTACCAATGATCGATAACTGACTCTATACTGTACCCCATTACAGGAAGTCCTTCCGCAAGTCGCGCAAGCCCGAGTCGCTCTACAAGAAGGTGCTCATGAAGGTACCGTACCCGTGCCAGACTACCCGAACTCTACCGTACCCTTCTGCAGTCTGCCTCTCGCCCCACTGTGCGCCCTGCAGCCCCCGCCGACGACTCGTCGATCGATGGCTACCGTACTGCGCAGGTAGTGTGCGGTCGACGTTTACCAATGGGCTCTGCTGTGCAAACGCGACAGGCGACGTTTCCCTCGCATCACACCGTACTTTCAGGAATCGATGATGAACTCCACCGCGGGCTCCGTGATGTCGCCGATCATCGAGGCGGGCTACCGTAACCCGGACTCGTACCGTAGCCAGGACAGCTACCGTAACCCGGTCATGGACGGCTACCGCAGCGCCAACTCTACGCAGCGCGCGCTCTTCTCGCAGCAGGGCGCCGCGCCTCTGCCGCGCCAACGCAGCTCGTCGAGAAGCAGGTGAGTGGTGTAGGCGACGTTTACCTATCGCATCCGCAGTCGAATTTTCGACAGGCGACGTTTCTCTGACACCATACCACTACAGTACTTCAAGATACGCTGCTGCCCCCGCGCCCGCCACCCTGTGCCAACTGGTGACGCCGCTAGCCGTGCACACAGCCCAGGAGGTCAACGCCGTCTCCGTCACTGGCCAGGTGCGTGGTGTGGATGACGATTACCAATCACTTGCCTGTCGAAAAGCCGACAGGCGACGTATCTCCGCATAACACCACGAATCACTAACTAACTCATTTGCAGATTCTCGTCATCTCGCAGACCCTCGTCCGCTCTGCCCACGCCTCGGCCGACGTGCGCAAGCTCATGAACCACCTCGCCGGGGTACGGTGGCCAACATCTACTAATTGCTCACGCTGTCGAAAATGCGACAGGCGACGTTTTAGAATACCACACCATGCATCTACCGTATTCCAGAAGCAGCCGCTCATCTCGAACGAGATGTCGCAGGTGGACATCGATCACGACAACGAGCACAGCAAGCACGAGGTAGCGTAGTGTAGTGTAGGATGACGTTTACCTATCAGCCCTGCAGTCGAAAAACCGACAGGCGACATTCCCTCGTGTGTCACACCGTGACCGTATTCTAATTGCAGGTCTTTGTCGGCTCGGACGCAATCCTCATCCAGCGCATCTCCACCATCCATGTACGGTAGCCTACCTATCGTTGACTGGCTACCGTACCCAATCGATGACTGGTTACCGTACCCTCAATCAATCGACAACCTGCAGCGTGGCCGGGACCGTAACTCGTTCGAGACGGACGATCGGCGCACGTACCGCTTCATCTGCCAGGGCGACCTGCTGCCAGAGGACCGCCGAGACAAGTTCGTATCGACTACCGTACCCTCCGGCTACCGTACCATCGGTTGATCGAGGACTGACTTTATTCCATCCTCACTGCAGGCAGACCAAGCCGCGCCACCTGACCATCATCGCCGAGAGCGCCACCGTCAAGGACTGCGAGGTAGCGTGGTGTGCCGCTTCAGAAACGTCGCCTGTCGAATTTTCGACTGCGTCACTGTTTGGGAAACGTCGCCCTCATCACACCATATTCCAGGAGATCGAAAAGTCGGAGCGTGTTGTGCTCGTATTCGACGCCGCCGACCACCCCACTAAACTGCTCGCGCCCATGCCTCCCGAGTACGACGTTTACTACTACACCACTAGCTACTCCTGTTCGAAAATCGACACTGCGACGTTTCCTAATACAACACCACAGGATCTCGCTCACGCACGCGAACGACCTCACCGCCCGCCCCTCTGCGCTCAAGGACTCGCCCGTGTCCTTCGACGAGCACGTGCGCGTCTCGGACCACTCGCACATCAACATCGTGCGCAAGGTGCGGACGACGTTTACTACATGCTCTGCTGTCGAAATTTCGACAGGCGACGTATCCTAAATATTACACCACAGGCGCGCGTGCACGCTTCCGTGGCGCTCTGGGACGAGCCTCTGACCGAGCTCAAGGAGCAGCGCGTCTACACACAGCAGCTGGTCGAGGACGCCAACTGCGAGCCCGTGCGCATCACACGCTCGGTGAGGGCGACGATTACTGTTGTATACAAGAGTAATCGTAATTAGTCAATCCTCGATTCACCTTGTGTGTGTGTGACTACCGTACTCTGCGTGCTGCGTGCAGTGAGTCTAGGGTAGCCTCTCCCCATACATTTCGCCACACATTTTACGCATAGCTATTTTGTGAGTGACTTTCCCTGTCGAAAGGTCACTCGGTTCTCTCCCGTTGGCCCTGCTAGGTGCTAATCCTCTTTGCTCTTCTTTTAGTTTAGTTGTCTTTAGTTATTGTGGATAAACTACTGAGTTTACTCCACACCACTCGACAACGGGACAACGAC
>LS537435.1:65759-77958 GCA_900490775.1 Pristionchus maxplancki | reverse complement strand
ATTTCGCCACACATTTTACGCATAGCTATTTTGTGAGTGACTTTCCCTGTCGAAAGGTCACTCGGTTCTCTCCCGTTGGCCCTGCTAGGTGCTAATCCTCTTTGCTCTTCTTTTAGTTTAGTTGTCTTTAGTTATTGTGGATAAACTACTGAGTTTACTCCACACCACTCGACAACGGGACAACGACAGACACAACAATTACCAATCAGCTCTGTTGTCGGAAAAACGACTGGAGACCTTTCCTAATCATATCACACTACAGCACTCGATGACACGAGGCGGTGCGCCTGCAGTACGCGACCGCTCGCTATCCGCTTCGCGCCGTCCGCATACGCCCAGCCGTATCGAGCGCGGACGCACGCCCGGCAGAACCTCGAGGGTACGATAGCACCGACATTTCCGACTCGTACCACAACACTACCGTACCCTTCAGAACTCCACCATGCTGCGGCCTCTGGCGATATCGCCCCTCGCCAACGAGCGCACCACCAGCCGTAGCCGTGACCGGTGAGTTGCAGGGCAACGTTTCTCACATCGACAGGCGACCTTTACTAATCGTCGCACTACAGGCCGCGTCCCGACTGCACGCCGAGCGCTCACACTGCCGACCTGCTCACGTGCATCTCGCCCATCCAGGACGAGCCGGCACGCCGCGAGGTATCGTAGTCTGACCCACCGGACTACCCCTGACCTGCCATACCTTTACCGTACCCCTCTCAGGGACCACCCCGTCGCCGCTTCTTCGACGTTGACGACACCGTGCACGACTCTCCCTCGATGCCCTCGCGCGCCACCGAGAGCAGCCGCACGCCCGATCCCAATGTGTGTAGGCGACGAATACTAATCAGTCGTTCTGTCGAAAAATTGACAGGCGACCATTCCCTAGCACCACACCACTACCGTATTCTTTGCAGACGCAGCTGCAGAGGACGGTTCGCTTCTCGCAGACGCCCCGCACGCCCGACATCACCACTGCCGTCGCGCCGGTGAGTGTGTGGTGTGGTCAAACGTCGCCTATCGAAATCTCGACAGGCGACGTTTCGCAATCATCGTCTACTTACTTACAGTATTCCGTTGCAGAGCCGCACGGCGCGCTCCTCGTCTCGCTCGCCTGCCAAACTGGCCAATAGCGTAAGCCTACCGTTGCGATCGTTGGAAACGTCGCCTGTCAAAAAATCGACTGGCGAGCATTCCTAATAACCACACCACATGCCGTATCATCTACAGTATCCCTTGCAGTCACAGCAGAAGCGCTCGGCTCCCGGCACGCCCTACAAGCTCCGTCCGGTGACTCCAAATGAGCCTTTGGTGCGTGCGATTAGTAAATGTCGCTTGTCGAATTTTCGACAAGGGGCCTTTTACTAACTAATTTCAATTCTGCAGATGCGAACGCCTCCGCCGGCTCTGCAACAGTTCACGCCTCTGCGCACCGCTCAACAGGTACTGTAGTGTGATATTGGAGAACGTCGCTTGTCGATTTTTTGACCGGATGTCTTCTCCCAATACACCACCGTCTAACTGATTTTCCTTTTTGCAGACGCGCACGCCCCCGCCGGCTATGCAGCAGCTCACGCCCCTGCGCACTGCCCGACAGGTGCTGTTGTGTCCCTAAGCTAAACGTCGCCTATCAATTTTTCACCAGGGCGCATTTTCCCAATTCACCATCTAATTCCCATCCTGCAGTCGCGCACTCCCCCACCGGCTATGCAGCAGCTCACGCCCCTTCGCACTGCCCAACAGGTGCTGTGGTGCGATATTAGAAAATGTCGCCTGTTGATTTTTCGACAGGACGCCTTTTCCAACTCTACCGTAACCCCCATCATATTCAGCAGACGCCTCGCTCCACGCCCCGCACGCCCACCCGTCCCGCCGCCGCCATCGTCGACGAGGACACCTCGGCTGGATCGGTGAGCCTACCGTATCCCATTCGGAATTGTCGCCTGTCGTAAAACCGACATGCGCCTTATCCTAATCCCTACACCAATTACCGTACCCCTTTTCAGTCGCAGTCTCCCACGCAGAACCGCACTCCCACCACCGTGTCGCCGCGACGCGCGCGCCTCACCACGGCCGTCTACCAGTAAGTGGTGCACTCTTTAGGAAACGTCGCCTGTCGCTTTACACTACACTATCGCACTCCAGATCGCCTGCCGCCACGCCTGCCCGTTCGCGGTCGCGCACGCCCTCTCGGGATCCTTCAATGCACGAGTGGGACCGCATGCTGGACCGCACGCAGCCGGTATGTGGTGTGCCCACTAGTAAAGCGCGCCTGTCGAAAATTTGACAGGGGCGCTGATCAGTAAACGTCGATCTCACACTGCACTCTTGCAGATCTCCCCTGTGTCGATCGCTCGCCGGATCCCCGACGACTTCATGCCCCTGCCTGCCGCCCCTCTGCTGTCGGACTCACGCCTGGGTCGCGCTCGTCCGCCCACGCGCTCCCGCCAGACGCCCAAGCCGCGGCCGCTGAGCGCGCCGGCGCGCCCTCTTGGCTCCGCCAAGAGCTGGTCGACGATCGACTCGCCGCCCGCGCCCGTGCAGCAGCACCTGCAGCAGCAGGCGCAGCCGCTGCGTCGCGCCGTCTCGCTGCACTCTGTGCTGCCTGCGCAGCAGCAGCAGCCGGCGGCTGCTCCGCGCGCCCTCGCGACCACTCCGGTCGCGCCGGCGGCGCCCGCCAACTCGGCCATCGCCATCGCGTCGCCCTACCGTGGACAGCAGTACGTGTCGCCTGCGGCGCCGGCCGCACCGCAGCCACGTCTGCCGAGGACGACGCGTCCGGCGCCTGCTGCGCTGCAGCAGCCGCCGTCGTCCGACCCGATCGCCGTGTCGGCGTCCGCGTCGGCGACGCGTCTCGCGCCCACGGCGCGTCAGGCGGCCGTGCCGCCCAAGATTGTCGTCAGCAAGCCGAAGACCAGCAAGAACGTCGAGCTCGTCAGCAACCCGGAGGACTACGAGGAGGGTGAGTGGGACACTAGGAGAATTCACGCTTCGGCAGTTGTCCAAAATAGGGTGGACCCATGTGTATCTAATTCGAGTCAGAGCAACCGTAAAACAATTATCCTGGGCACTAGGAAGATTCGAATTTCGAAACAGCTACAGGTTACTATGGCATACACTAGCATTCAGTAGTCACTCGGGATCTGCCACGATCACAATTTATTCTCACGCAATCTACCGTACTTCAGGCGAGATTCTCAAGAAGAAGCTGACGCTCGAGGCCAAGATCAACGGGCACCTCTGGAACCTCCAAGTCGTCTTCGCGCTCAAGGTACTGTATCGACTACCGTAACCTCCTTGCCCTGATTCAGGCCCTGACCTACCGAACGCATACAGTAGCCCAACAAGCCTGATTCAGGGGGAGCGCGCGGACTTGATTCGCTTCGTGCCCAAGCGCGTCCGCATCGACGACCAGACGCTGTGGGAGGAGACTGAGAACTGGAGCCAGACGAGCCTCACGCCCGTCACCGGGGTACGGTAGCGTGGTGTGATTTAGTGGTGTGGATGATTAGTAAACGTCGCCTGTCGCTTTTTCGACTAGCGACACTGTTTTGAATAGGAGCTACTCGACAGCTGAATTGGTTGGCTACACTCTCATGGGATATCAATAGCCGGTGCAACTGGCGAAAACAGATTACATAGGATTTTCGACTGGCGAAGTTTCCTAATCGTTCGGTGTAGATACCGTAACCCTTTGCAGCCGCGCACCGCCGCTCGCGGCTCCTCATCCTACGACCAGGTGCTGCTGCAGCCTGTGGCCGCCGGTGCGCTGCCGCAGCCCGGTGAGTTCCTGCGGTGTGGATTTAAGAAATGTCGCCTGTCGAAAAATCGACAGGCGACGATTACTAATCATTCTACCGTAACCCGTCCCTTCAGGCAGCGCCAGTGCGTCTACTCAAACGCCGTCGCCCACGATGCGCCTGCAGTCGGCGATCCGCGTCACGCCGGCCCGCTCCGTGACCAAGGTATACGATAGTCGTGGTGTGCACAATCGGGAAACGTCGCTTGTCAAATTTTCGATAGGGTGATGATTCCTAATCCTACCGTACCATTGGACCGTCTCAGGCCATCGTCACCGCCTCGACCGCCTCGTCGGCGTCGTCCTCGTCGTCGGCCAGCCGCAAGAGCCCCCACAAGGTAAGGTGTAGAGTAGTAAACGTCGCCTGTCGATTTTTCGACGAGGCGACGTTTCCCAACTACCTCACCAAATACCGTATCCAATTATCAATTTTCTTCTTGCAGTCCAAGAAGGCGACGAGCAAGAAGTCGGCCAACAGCAAGGAGAAGCGGCTGGACGGCACGCCCTTCATCTAGGTAAACATGGTTCCTGGAACCTGGACCCTGGACCCTGAAACCCAAACCGACTACCGTAACCAAACTCCTTTCCAGCGCGTCCCACCACGACACCATGGCTCCGGCTACCACGCGGATTACCGTAGTCGCACACTGACCCATATCGCAAAGCCCTGACTTGTACTGATAAAGAAATCCTACTCAACCAACCAACCGTGACCACAACACATTATTCAATCAAATACTGGGGAATACTGAAACTAAAAATCAGTCATTAGTCGATAGCTGAAGGATACTGTAATCGATACTCACTCATGATGATCTTCTTCTGCTGCTCGCTCTTTGCCTCCTCGATCTTCCTCTTCACCGCCTCGTCGCGGAGCCATCTGGAGAATAAGGAAATATTGATAACTTCATAAAATCGGTTGGTCTTAAGTTTCACGGCTATTAAATTGTTTTTTTTCGACAAACGCTTCGCTCCATAGAAATTTCCGATGCAAAATTAGAATAAAAGAGGAAGCATTAATGAATAATTCACGTTACGAGGTACGAGGTCAGGTACGAGTGCGATTACCTGTACTAATGATAATGGATAAGGTGATGGTTAAGAATCATATAGAATAATAGATTCAAAGGTCGAAGAAAGCAGCACATGAAGAACTAGCTTCATCACTTCTCACGAACGTTTTCCCGTGTTTCGCCCCTTCTACATCTACAACGGTTCACCCACGCTTCAATTTGATGTTCACTGCATGGTAATAGTCATATTTATCTTCTAGTTTGCAGAGACACACAAACGCATGCACTCCTATATTACACGAGCCCCCTAATTATACGGCGTTGCTACCGCCTATCCAATTTCAAGGCAATCCACAATTCCACCAAACGCATTTCGTCAGTCATCTCTCTGTTTCAGCCGTTCCGCTTCATCAGTTACTTTTTCGTACACCAATACTGCAGCAACTACTTCTTGATAGACAACATCACGTACCAACTAAACCGAAGTTCCGCAAGACCCTCTTCACCCGATATTCTACCACTGGGGCCCACTGGGGCACTGCCCTGAGCTACCGAACCATCTCCTGAGCGCTTGCTCCTTCGTGTACAGTACTTCCAAACCCCAAGGAACCTTATTCTGCGACGCTAATACCGTAACCTACCGTACCTGAGTGTCTGCTGGGTGTTCGGCAGATCGATCGTATACCGTACGCCGTCCTTGCCTGGCAGGTAGATCATTGCTGTCAGTGAGGAGGCGGCGGCCGCGCGACGGGAGGAGGAACCTGAAGTACGGTGAGGATTACGGTATCGATCGATATTGATTGTCTATTGTATTTTAAAGGTAACACTACATCCTATAAATTACAATTCTACTAGAAGGTCTAATTGCCACGCTCAGTCGAAATCAACTGATAGTCCTGGCCCGCAACGGTAAAGCGCCTATCGGAAAACGGAACTAGCGCATAATTGTTTTTTATGGACCAGTGAGAAAGATAATTACAGTCAACCACCACCCTTGTCCAGCAGCGTGCGCTGACAATAGAAACGAATTTGGCATTGTTATGTTTTTTTACCTGCCTCATGTTCATTCTCATTGTCAAACCCAAAAAAATGGCTGTATTGTCCCATTTGTGAAACCACACCACACCGTCTCGCTGTTTCACCTCGTTGGTACGAGAGCATATATTTCTTTATTTTTTAAAAATTATTTGGCTTATGTGACCTTCTCCCATTGTCCACAGCAGCCCGAAACCGATTATAGCTCAGCAGTGCAACCGCACACCGCCTACCATTATTTGAGCAACTCCTCATTCCCCATCCGTCCTGCGATCTAACCAGGGACGACATCTGACCCAACCCATCTCGTGCTTTAATCACTCGTCTTCCTTCACCTCGTGCGAGCTTACCAATCTGTCGTCTTTTGGTTTTTCACAACAAAAAAAACAATCAAACAAGTAACCTCCACATGGAATTCCACATGGAATCGTAGAGTCTCATGCGGAGCGCAAAATCTAATAAACCACGACAACAGTGAAAGGCTTCTATTTTTATAATCTTGTTTTGCAACCATAGAATGCATCTCACTGCTTGTGCTACCTCCACACTGCAAACAAAGAAATAGAACAGTGCGCAAGAATTTGATTTTAAAATCGCGAAATTCACCCTCAAATTGTCGAATTCCCTGGTCGCAATCTAAGCACTATCGCTGCGGCCACAACGCGCCTGGCCTCATCTCGTCGCCTCCACTCGCACCTTGCACTTTATCTCGTTAATTGCATTGACAAAATCATTTACTAGTTAGTCTCCTAATTGGTTCCCATACATTGTCGGCTACAGTCAATATCCGCACAAGACCAACAGTGGAACCGCGAAGTGCCTAGTTTTTCACAAACCCTCACAGCTCGAACGTCGCATGACGCAATGGACCTTGCAAATTAATTATTACTCATCCGCTGAGTTGGCCGAACTGCTCATTGCTCATCCAAACTTCGAATAGGCTAGTTATAAACCTCCAAGTCAAGAATAGGATAGTGCAGAATTATTTTTAGATCTTCAGAGCCCCTTGTCAATGTATTGTCAACCTTCAGATCCCAATTCTACATCAGCCAATCCCGAAACCAGAACGCTCCTGGTCGCACTGCGCCATTCGCTTCAAGCCCAACCTCATGGATCGCACGGAATACTATTAATACAGAAATTTATGGTAGCTCTCCCAATCCACACTCATTGCCCATCGCTGCTCACTGGATCATACGACTCATCGGCGAAACAGCAGTGCGGCTGGTCTCGGATTCACTAACGATCCCTTAATCCTCTACTCCAGCAATGTATCGATCAATTTCTGGCATGGCATTTATATTTTCCAAGAGCTGTGGCGGACATATTGTAGAATTCACAACCTCTTGCCCTATGCCCTATTCTTACAGCCAGAGTTGAAATACCAAATATGAGACGAATCGCGAGAGAATCACCCATTTTCGACCCCTCTGTGCGATCCGCCAAAAGTTTCTCCTACCACGGCCCAAAGTTAACCTAAGGTACTTCGAACGATGCTCTTTCAAACTGCGCTTCAGGAATTTTGAAATCGAGTCTAAATTTCGCAATACGAAAGATCAAAGATCAAGTACACAACAGATTTTCGCAAAGTGCTCGTCACGGAAATGACCATAACTTGGCTCAAAATAATGATAGAGACTTTTCCAAAAGCGCATTAGAGAGAGGAAAGATCGGGCAACATTTTAAAATACTGAAACTCATTCCTGGCTAATGCGCCGGTGCGGAGCGGTCGGGTGGCCGACAATATGGTACTGCTCTGGGAATACCGATTTCTGGTGAAAGTAACTATGCTTTTTTGAAAGTACTTATATATATCAAAGAAATCACCAAAAATCAGAAAAATCCGAGAGGGGATAAAAAATGGGCCCGCACTTTTGTCCTATGGGTCGAAAATGAGTTTCGGAAAAAATCACGTTTGCCACTCCATTTGATCACATATGTGCTCAAAGTTATTAAATATAATTAGAAACCAGCAAAAAATTCTTTTGGTGCATTTTACAGGTCCATTAAAGGGAGAAAAATCGATTTTCTGACCCATGGTGACCTACATTTAAAAAGTGCTCTGAATTAGAGCCGATTTGTCTTTCTATTGTTTTTAAAAGTGTTTTAGGGGTAACTTTTTGCGTAGAACTCGAAAATCGATCTTAGGAAGTGGTACCATCAAACCCGACCCAGACCCCATGGTACCCACTCCGGAACCAGGAAGTGTGTGGTACCTTGGGAATTTTTTCTCAAACCTATACATGTGATAGTTAATTTTGTAGATCTCGACGAGATAAACATTTTCTGTGAAGAAAGTTAAGGCCTAACTCTTCTTAGAAAAAAGTTGCATATGTCGGAATAAATTCACAGTGAAATTTTCGGATCGCTGTAAGATCGGATATTCAATTCAAATCAATGATTTTTCAAGTGGAAATTACTTATATGATCATAAATAATGTTTTTGGAACGTTTCGTACATTTTGAGCGAAAAAATATTTTTTCGAAAAAAATCTGAAATTGAAAAAAGTCAAAAATTATATTTTCGTCCGATCCTCATCAAACTTTTTGGAATTGTTATTCTGAATCAGATTAATCATTTCTGACACAAAAATCAATTGTAAGACTCGAAATCCCGATCTTACAGCGATCCGAAAATTTCACTGTGAATTTCTTCTGACCTATGCAACTTTTTTCTAAGAAGAGTTAGGCCTTAACTTTCTTCACAGAAAATGTTTATCTCGTCGAGATCTACAAAGTTCACTATCACATGTATAGGTTTGAGAAAAAATTCCCGAGGTACCACACACTTCCTGGTTCCGGAGTGGGTACCATGGGGTCTGGGTCGGGTTTGATGGTACCACTTCCTAAGGTCGATTTTCGAGTTCTACGTAAAAAATCAACCCTAAGGCATTTTTAAAAACACTAGAAAGTTGAATGGGCTCTAAATCAGAACACTTTGAAAATGTAGGTCACCATGGGTCAGAATATCGATTTTTCTCCCTTTAAAGGACCTGTAAAATGCTCCAATGAAATTTTTTGAGCGTTTCTAGTAGTATTTAATGACTTTGAGCACATTTGTGATCAAATGGAGTGGCAAACGTGATTTTTTCCGAAACTCATTTTCGACCCATAGGACAAAAGTGCGGGCCCATTTTTTATCCCCTCTCGGATTTTTCTGATTTTTGGTGATTTCTTAGATATATATAAGTACTTTCACAAAAGCATAGTTACTATCACCAGAAATCGGTATTCCCAGAGCAGTACCATATTGTCGGCCACCCGACCGCTCCGCACCGGCGCATTAGCCAGGAATGAGTTTCAGTATTTTAAAATGTTGCCCGATCTTTCCTCTCTCTAATGCGCTTTTGGAAAAGTCTCTATCATTATTTTGAGCCAAGTTATGGTCATTTCCGTGACGAGCATTTTGCGAAATTCTGTTGTGTACTTGATCTTTGATCTTTCGTATCGCGAAATTTAGACCCGATATCAAAATTCCTGAAGCGCAGTTTGAAAGAGCATCGTTCGAAGTACCTTGTATTAACTTTGGGCCGTGGTAGGAAAAACTTTTGGCGGATCGCACAGCAGTGGTCGATTCTCTCACGATTCGTCTCATATAAGGTCGTTCAAAATAAGTTCAATTTATTGTATCGTCGTTTTTACGGTACTATTTCTACCATTCTTACAGCACTAACGTGTCTGGTTTCATCTTGTCGCTTCCACGCGCACCACGGCACTGATCTCGTAATTGCAATTACACGAACATTTTTCTCGAATAATCTGGATCTACTTCACATGACCAATCAGCGCAACCACACTGCCCCTAGGCTCGCGCATCCTCGACGCACGAAGAGATGAAGAGATACATTTCCTAATTTTATTTTATCGCTTTCACGTCGTTGCTGAAATTGGAAAAAAAACGTCAATAATCTATACGATGTCACTGGATCATCAGGTCTCCCAACCAAGTCCCGTGGAAAGCAATGGAACAGGCAAGACAGCGCGGAATATAAAACTTGTGTGAAGGTAATTACGAGGTCAACGTTGTTGTGCGAGTGAAAAAAGATGAGACCAGGCGCGTTACTGCTGTAGGAATAGGACATAGGGTAAGAGGTTGTGAAACTGACAATATGTCCCCCTACCAAGTGCCTAGTGTGCACGTTACAATTTTTTTACTTGTTATAACCCACAAGTCTCATCTGAACGTTACCACCTAAAATTTATAAATTATAAAACAATGTAACCCAATCATCGATTGTCAACTCTGCCTACAACTCCACAAGGGCAATCAGTGAAACCGCACAGTGCCGAGTCTCGCATAATTCTTACAGTTTATCTTCATAATAAAAAGTGAATTCGCTTCCATTATTTACAGCGACCTGAAACTTTACATAACCAAACAGTGAAACAGCACAGCTCCTTGTATCGCGCGATACCCACCACTCAATTGCTGCTCTCACATTAGGATAGACAGTGAAAATGATTTTTTTAAAACAACTGACAGACGCTAAATTGTCGACCTCGTGTTCACATACAAAATACAATGGGTGCGCAACTGAAAAACACCTAGTGCTGAAGTGACTGTTTCGAAACATGTCAAGTTTCGAAATCTAATTCACTACGTGCAAACCCTGCCGCCACAATCCCGCTTGCATTCAACAGAGAAAAGAAGCGGATTGCTGTTCAGCGCCTGCTTTCACGGTGTGCCAGAAATCAGGATCATCGCAAACCAGGGTCAACAATTGTTGTTGGGGAATTCGACGTGCTCCAGGATCGGCAAGTCAATCAATCAAGTTCGGATATCCCAGGCGCGCAGCTGCGATGTGCCTAGTAGATATGAATCCTGTATTGACCTTTTAGTCCAACTTTTCCCCGTATACATTGCTAAATTCTCGTCTCGAAATTATTATGAGCTATCCCTGCATCTACAATGCGACTGGTCTGATCGTACATCAATTAGATCGCGCAATCGCTTTTGCAGAAATACATATTTTTGAAGAAAATTCTCAGCCCATTGTAAATTGCTGCCGACACACTCACACGACTCATCTGTGCAACAGCACAGCGCCTAGTCCACCTCACCACCGCACTCAGACTCGGAATCACCAATTCCTGCCGGTTATTCTTCAGCATTCTTCTATTTAATTACCAACGTCGGTGCTATACGAATCGTCCAACTGGCGCCTAAGGTTAGATAGTAACTGCGTGCAACACCACATTGCCAAGTGAAGAAGATGATATTCTTTACCCTGCCTGCCTCTAACACATTGTTGAACTTGCAACTCGAAAACAACATCCCCTACCCCTGCAACCAAAACCCGCCTGGTCTCCAACGCGCAACGCTCGAAAGCACGATCATTCTTTTTTTTACCACGCTAACCAATTCGCCCATTGTCAATCGCTGCCGGCCCACTCAAATCAACCATCAATGCAACTGCAATGCTCATAGTCTCGCATCCCCTCTCAATTCCGACTGTCATTTCTAAATAATCGTATAGCCACGAACAAACTACCGAGGTCCGGAATCAACTTGATATGCCCCATCACTGCAGCCTCAACCAACAGGGTCACATTGCATCATTCTTACGCAATCACGCCGATCTCGCGCTGTTTCTATTATATAAATATTTTTCAAGTAGTTCGGTGCGCTCCCATCGCCTATCGCAGCTCGCAAGCGCTTTTGGACTATCCGTGCAACAGCAGTGCACCGAGTACTTCGTATCCCTCGAAGCATCCGCCTTCTTTTAGTCTCCTAATAATCTTAGTCATACAATTTTTTGTTTGTCGCCTTCTGTAGATATTACTAGCTTTCACACACATCGCACGTCTATTAGCTCAGGGCATAACTGCATTGCGCCAAGTGGCGAGGGCCTCGTTTTTTATTACATACGATCCCTTGCCTGGTCTATTCGCAATCATCATTATTATGTCATCGAGAACTACAGCCTATTGATAATTCGGAATCACAGCCTACATGTAACGTCCCTGCAGCAGGAACGCACCTGCTTTCTATTCCTCACTCAATTCGCACTTGCACAATTCCCAGTGATCTCGCAATCTCACAATGACTTATTCACCCGGCAAAATTTCCGATATATTGTCTCTCGCTGACCACTTGCTCTTATACCCAATCGGCGCAGCAGTATATATATATATATTTATGCTATTTCATGAGAGATAACGGTGAAAACAAATAAGAATTAAGTATTTGAAGTAGAAGTACAGTAAAAAGGTTTTACGACAATAAATGCGATATTGGGGAATTTTACTACTCGGTGAAACTGGTCTGATTCTCGGGTTTTACTAATAGTCTTGCCGCTCGAGGAAAGAAACTGTTATGCCTGTACCCGAAACGTGAGCCGGGGTTGTTGAAATT
>LS537435.1:36227-49268 GCA_900490775.1 Pristionchus maxplancki | reverse complement strand
GAACGAGAAGGGAAGACTCTATCGAGTAGAGACATCTCACCGTTGTGGGTACCGATTTATAATCTGCACATTCGGTACCCTGTGCCAGCTGAGTCCGAAGAAGAGAAGGGAAGGGGCAGGCGAGAGAGCGTGGTGAATTGAGAGAGCAGCAGAGAGAGGGAAGACGCACCTCTCTCTGTGAGGGTAGGGAAGGGACTGAGGGTAGGGAAGGGACTGAGGGTAGGGAAGGGACTGAGTAAAAAGTAATGGTCCTAGTCAGTTTCACATTTGCAGGCAAAAACATGGCTACCGCAGAAAGATGCTAGTTAGCAAAGTCACGACAAAACATGTTCTAAATGGAAAAACACATTCAAGCAGATGCAAAAGGCTCGTGGATGACGCACAATCTGGATATTGTTCATCCACTCAATCGGAACCACTGCCAATTCGGAATCACATCCCATACCTGTCCCTGCAGGAGCAACGCGCCTGGTCTCAATTTCCTCGTACAAATCGTACTTGCTTCTCGCTAGCAGATAATTAAATCTAATCCAATCGTAGATTAACTCTAATCCCAATACCCGTACAATAGTCGCACGAGATTATGCTATGGCAGTCTCACAATATTTTCAATATATACACAATGGTCTCATTTCATTGCTTGAACCTGCCCGCTTGCTCTTACACCTCATCCTTGCAGCAGCAATCCTCCTAGTCGGACGGGCATGCATTTCGCGCACTTACTTCACTACTGCAAGTAGAATTGTTATCGTTCTATCCATCAATGCGAGCATAACATCGATAAGGCACGCGGACAAGCTCTATAGGCCATTTGGGCAGCTGCAAAACGCCATGCGAATGAGTTGCGACTTCAATATTTTTTTCAACTGGCATCCTCGAGATAACTGCCAAATTACGAACCACATCTCTTACGTAACATCCCTGCAACGGAGATGCGGCAGGTTCAATTCCCATTCAATTGTGGCGTCCCTTATACAGTTCACTGACCCTTTCTATTATTTCGCCCTAATCAGCTCTCTCGCATATTGAATACTCCTCAATCAATGCGCAACTAAGCAACTCACGTAACTAGAAAGCGCCTAGTGGAGAACTGATAACTGCTCAAAATTATTGCGAACGCCAATACCTCATCCGGATACATTATCGAGTTCTAGAACCGACCAGAACATGTCCTACTCCCGCAGCAAGAAAATGCCCAGGGACTGGGAATACATTCGAATTCTTATTCGTCCAATGGGAGAATGAAGAATTGGCAATCAATCGTCGATAAGTCAGATAATCTCATTCTCATCCAATCAAAAATGCACTTCAAATTAGTTTTTACCAAGAACTACGACTCTTGCATTGTCGATCATAGCTCGCAAGCTCATAATACTCACCTGTGCAGCCAAAGCCTGCCTAGTCTTGCACAATTGAAATAAACTTCGATTCCGCTCTATGTCAGCCCAACAGTTGATTCTCTACAGCAGCTTTGGCTCTCTGGAAAAAGCTGCCCTTTTCATTAAGGTGCTGACGAAAGGAATATTACTGTCGCAGTCGCCATCCCCACACAACCCTGGCGTGCAACTGCAATGTACCTAGTGGGCCGGTGATCGTTTTCCAGCTTTTTCTCGAGATAGCCACTACTGCAGAAACAAATACTGTTGCAATTTATCTCGACTATCTAAGACGTACACATTGTTAGAACCCAGAACTGCATTCTAACATAAACTCTCCGCGGCAACAACCCACATGGTCTCAAATGAACACACTCGCACCAACCAGCCGGGCCGCACGCAATTTTACTCTCGCAATCGATAATGTATGTGCCTCCGACTACCAATGCAATTGCCCATCACATCCCTCGCACACCTTTGACGCACCCGTGCAGCAACAATTCCCCTAGTACCATATCCAGTGCCTGTTCCACCCGCCTACCATCAACCCCAATACGTAGGCAACGGAGACGATTGGCGCCAAGGGCTGATTGAAATGTTTTATTCGATCGAGGACATGAGCAGATCATCCAGCCTCTCGATCAACCGCTCTTACGATTCCTAAGCAGCATCGATGCGCCTAGTGGGAAAATGCCCAATGTGGAATGCATAGTATCGCTAAAAGACATCAGTCAGGAATCAGGAATCACAACTGAATCGTCAAATACCACAGGCCAGTTCGAATACACTATCCTTGCAACGAGAAGGCGCCTGCATCTAATTCCAACAACACTCAATTACAATAGAAGCCATCCTCTCCGTATCGAAGACAGATGGGTCTGGCGGACGAGATCTTCGACTATTGCATTGCACCCCCCCCCCCCCATACCCACACACACTTTCCAATTATCACATCTACTAGGGGAGAGTCACTCTTTTACTATCGTTTCTTATCCATATATCCTGTTACTGTATCCCGTTGCGCCTTGAGCGTAGATAAAATATAAATAAATATATCCACAATACCCCAATCGTCCTCAACATTTTGCATTCGATCTCAACAGTTTCCAGCCTACCTACCTTACTGTAATCCCAACGTGACCAAACATACAGTACTTACCTCCCTCTCCCGCCCTCAGTGCGAGCACTTGAAACATCACACCTTCTATCCCCAAACTAGATCTACTGACAACTTTCTCGTTTTCGGCATCTCATTAATCAAAAAATCGACTCACCACTGCTCTCTCCCGCCCTCAACGCCAGCACTTGAAACCCGAACTCGGCGATCGTCTTGTGCGACTCCATCGGAGGGAACTCGTCGTCGATCTGCGAATTATATTTAATAAATATTATTTTACAATTTTAATAACAGAAGCCATCTCTTTTCATTGAATCCCGTGTGCAAAGCGTTAACATGTCTATCTGTGAAGCGTCTACGCGCCTGGTCTTTCAAATTACTTTTATGTTCAGCTTGATGGAATCACCGAATACCTATCGCTGATTGTGATGAAGCAACCGTGAAACCAGCGAGTGGCGGGCACGTAAATCGAAATTTCGCAAGGTTCTTCTAACCGAATCACTGAACCCCGCAAATGAACTATAGTAGATCCAAAATCTGCCGTCGTATAATTGTTTTAGAAACAAACGATATGAGCGAATGATTGATGGATCTCCTATTTTCCCTTGTATGGCATATTCGTGAAGCTTTAAACCTCCATACTCCCATGTGCCCTTTTTTCTGATTTTAGAAAACTTAATTAATTAATCAATCAATTAATTCAATCAAACCTCCCCGCTCTCCTCCGCGATGTACAGCTGCAAGCTGTCCAGTGGCGTGCTGCAATTAGAATAATTAAGGAAGTAATTAGGCTCATTAGACGATTAATTAGCTGTCCAGCTCCATGTGTTTTCAACGTAAGGGCGTATTTTTTGCCCTGAAGATGTCTAGAAGCTGGATAGCGCACGAGTTGAAGCCTATACAGACCGGAGTAGATCAAGATCACGTTGTTGTGGATATTTGGAAGTAACAGCGACTGCCCATTCCGCGAAACCACCTCACTCTGATATCATAGTGCGCCCGCGACACCGCTCCACCTGCTCTATCAATCACGACCATTGAAGTAGGTATAGGTCGCATTAATTGTTTTTGAATATTTGAATACCAAAATTCGGCCGATTATTGCTCGAAACTACCTCACCCCGATCTCATAGCGCGACCGCCACACCGGTCCACCTGCCCTATCAGACACGAGAATCGGAGTACATACTGGTCACATTGATCGTTTGTGGATATTTGAAAGCTAACATGTATGGCAGTTAATCATTGCATGAAAACATCTCACTCCCATCTCATAGAACTACCGCGACTAGGTTACCTGTATTCTATCGGTAAATAGAATCAGAGTACATCGAGCTCACATTATTTATTTGTTGATGTATGAATGTTGCGGATTGCTCGAAACCACCTCACCACGATCTCATAGTGTGACAGCGACCCCGCTCCACCTGCCCTATTGGTCACGATAATTTACCAAGTGTACAACGATAATTCAACCAAATATCTGCTCTGATGTGCTAACGGACGCAAATTTCACAAAAGCTATTGGATACCGACATCCTACAACATTCTTTAGTTACCCTACCTCCATTGTACCTGGGCGCAACTCCGGATCGCTTCGCAGACTTTATTACCGTAACCCTACCGTACCTCGGCGCGACTCCCGTCCTCTCGGCAAACTTGTAGCACGCCAACCCGATCAGATCCGCCACGGTCGCGCTCGATTTGATGGAGATCTGCAAATTAAAAATAGTTAAATAACATAAATAATAATAGAATCAATGATGCGATATTCATTTTTTTTTATTTTTTATTCGCAATCGCGATGATGAGCGTTCACCCCGACTCACTTGTAGTTTCAGCGCCACTTGAAGCGAGAAATGCGTAGGTAAAGCACAATGCTTCTTCAATTCTCGCTTTGAAAAAAACTCAATAACTGCAATCCGTACAAAGAGTTCAACTAAGCTTCAAACACGCAGCACTACATGCATGATCTGAACCTATCTTTTCTAGGACTCGTATTCAGGATATTTAGATCCATCAACCATCAACCGCCCAGGTGAGAGTGCAGTTTCAGCACTACTTGAAGCGTGGATGGCCCCTCAAAACCCTCAATGGTTCCTCTTTTCGCAAGTGTAACACCCTACCTCTACCGAATCCTCATGACTATTTGTAATCCTGACTTATCGATTGCCTACCATACCCTAACTCTCACTTACCGTAATCGTCATCACTTCTCCTTCCCCTTCGCTCTCCGCTTCGGGAATCGCGTAGACGATGAGGATGCGCTTGCTCTGCGAGGACGGGCCTGCAAATTTAGTATTTAATTATTAAAAAAAAACAATATATATCATTATGTTACTACCGTTTGAGCCTCCACTAACACATATTTGATAACTTAAGCATAACTCAACCTCGAAACACAAACCGGCCCATTCCCCACGTGAGAATAATGACTGATTGTTGTATAGAAAATTCAGCGCCAGGCACCCCACTGTTGCCTGCGCGACAACAGGGTATGCATAGCGACGACGAAACACTTATTTGCGCGGCAGAAAGAGCCGATACCACCTAGCAAGAACAACTATCTCAACGTATTTCAATACTTCCAGTGCGAAACTTATTGTGCCTCACACTAGGACGGCTTGTGCTGCAGCAGTTCTATCTACACTAGCGGTTCTTTGAATGAACAATGACGGGATGATTTTCACTATTTCTAAAAAAAAATCATCACGCGAAAAAAAAGCGAGAACCGGGATAAGACAAAATTATCAACTAGGAATGTTCGCGATGCAACAGCTCTTTCTGTTCTCATGGAACCAAACATGAACAATTAT
This sequence comes from Pristionchus maxplancki, assembly GCA_900490775.1. Classification (NCBI taxonomy): domain Eukaryota; kingdom Metazoa; phylum Nematoda; class Chromadorea; order Rhabditida; family Neodiplogasteridae; genus Pristionchus; species Pristionchus maxplancki. Next base: position 43,959 of record LS537435.1, on the reverse strand, counting down.
CCATCGTTGGGTAAATAAAAAAACGTGATTCTCATTGCTCCTTATTGGAAAATTGGAGGGGGTACTCTCACCAGCAATTGTGCTGCCGCAGCGCTCCCATGTCAGCGATTGCTGTCCGGAATAAATGTTTTGTTAGCGAAAGCCGTTGCAAAAAACAATATTTCTAAGCACCCAGGAAAAACCAAGGACATTTATCTCAATGGAGGTTTTGCGCCGCAGCAATTCTACATAAACTGAAAGGCCTGCAAACGCGCAATGAAATCAGCGCAGAATTCACAATAAAAAAAAGAAACGACGCACGTTTTCCTCTTTCGTTCCTGGCATACCAATTACATTTGCTCACTACAGGAACGCCACCGCTCCAGACATTTCACAGCGATCTGACTTGCTGATGGTGTATGTATTTGGGAAACGGCGCTTTTGTTTTATCTCTCTTATACTGCATAAGTTGTCAAATTCCCTAGACTTGTAAGGCGTGTAAAGGGCTAATACTAAGCTATGTATGCAGCGAGAATAACCAAATCAATCGTTAACAGGAGTAATGATCATTTCGGTAACTACACCATAAATCGATCGAATCGCTGTGCATTTCAATATTGCTAGCCGGAGATCGGAAGATCGAGCAACCAGGGCGAATCGCGCCGCAGCTGTTCTATCTACGTCCGTGAGATTGGGGATATTCAATATGAAGGAACTTTCCAGGTGCAAATAAAATATTGTAAATCAGTCAGCGAATAAGCACCACAACAAGGCAGGTTCGCGCCGCAATAATCCCATTTATGTTCATGAGATCCCGCATCGTTAATGTGTCGCAGATAATGTGCGCATATCACTAAATGTTATCATAATGTCCGTCCTTAATTCCCCACAAATGCAGTCAGCGTTTCAACTAGGAAGGTTGGCGCCGCATCAGTTCTATGCGAAATGATTGATTCGTGCATAGCCGATATAGCCTTTAAAAACGCATAAATTAAAACGGGACAACATAGTAAATTTCTCGCTGTTACCACTAGGAAGTCTCGCGCTGCAGCTGTTCTATCAAATCTCGTTGTTATTGGAATTGTCAATAGACTGAACGCTCATCTCGTTGAAAAAAACTATACACATCCAACCAGTCTCTCTCACGAGTGCTACGCCCCGCCTACTTCTGATGGCAGCGCCCTAGCATATCATTCCCTGCTCATAGCCAAGAATCAGGGCAGGTTGGCTGATATCTGACCTCACAGTGATCCCCCAATGATATGAAAGCTAGCAAGATTAAAGCCTCGGCAGTGCTATCTATCCTCAGATAATGTTCATTACACAATGCACATCAGCTCTATTCGTAAAAACCAAATGAATAAACAAATATATCAACTAGGAACGTTCGCGCTGCATCACATGTATCTACTCCAACGGCAATCGAAATATCCAGTATCTTTATGTTCTTTGGGCGAAAAAAAGAACGGAACATAAATCAAACGTCTGACTAGGCATTTTCTCGCTGCACGTTCTCTACTTGCCCTGTTGTCATTATCGCAACCAATTGTACCCTCTCAATCATGCTACAAAAATCACTATCACCATCCCAACCCATGAGCAATCGGCATGGGCGAATTCCACACGGAAATCTGCGCTGCAGCATTTCTATCTATTCGCATGGTAATTGGAATGATTAATGTACGTCAGACCATTTCAGGAATAAACAAAAAAAAAATTCCCGCCAATCTGTGCCCATAAGTTTGCAGCTACGCCCTGCCTACTTCTTCTGATAGCAGATGTCTAGTCAATCGTGGCCTCCGACCAACTTTCCCATTCCCAAAAACCGAACAGGTTTCAACTAGGAACGTTCGCGCTGCAGCTGTTCTATCTATTCTCGCTGTACCTGGGATTACCAATGAGCCTGCGCCATTCATGCAAGAAGAAAAAACAAAACCACAAATTCCAAGCCAGCCAGTCTCCTGTGATTTCCCCGCAACGCCCTGCCTACATCTCCTGCCGCCGTCGACTCAGCCAATCGTTATTATCTGACCAGTTTCTCTCGAAATCCCAAAATCCGAACAAACGCATGAGAGGTTTCAACTAGGAGGATCGTGCTGCAGCTGGTCTATCTAAACTCGTTGTTCTTGGAATTGTCAATAGACCTCATTGAAAAAAAACTAAACACATCCAACCACTCTCTCACGAGTTTCCTGCTACGTCCTGCCTACTTCTGACGGCAAAGCCATTACCAACCATTCCCCTGCTCATAGCCAAGAATCAGGGCAGGTTGGCTGATATCTGACCTCGCATTGATCCCCCTCCTAATGATATGAAAGCTAGCAAGATTAAAGCTTCAGCAGTGCTATCGATCCTCACATAATTTTCATTACACAATGTACATCAGGTTTTTTCTTAAAAACCAAATGAACAAATAAATATATCAACTAGGAACGTTCGCGCTGCATCACATGTATCTACTCCAACGGCAATCGAAATATCCAGTATCTTTATGGTCATTTGGGCGAAAAAAAGAACCAAACATAAATCTAATTTCTGACTAGGCATTTTCTCGCTGCACGGTCTGCTACTACTTGCCCTGTTGTCATTATCGCAACCAATTGTACCCTCTCAATCATGCTACAAAATCACTACCACCGAGCCATTCCCAACCCATGAGCAATCAATATACAATAATGCAATATTTATCAGTGTCGCTTTCTGGGCGCTGATCAAGATGGGGTGTCAGAGGGTCGTTCTTCTGATGGTCATTTCGCGGGGTCCAGTGGTCGAAAAGTCATGTCAATTGAAAATTTTCTTCCGGAAAAGGTGCCCGATTATAGTGTCGTTTGATAGAATTCAATGAGCTCTTTTCAATGGTGTATCTCATTTCTTCTGAAAACTCGTCGTATTTGAGTTCGGGCACTATGCACTCCTACGTAAAATTCACATTTTGACCTTTCGCCACGCATATCTTAAATTCGACACTATTTACGAATGAATGAATTGCACCATTGAAATGAGCGCATCGAGTTCTATAAGTCGACACTATGAGCGACGTGGTTTTCGCAAATTTTCTCATGTCGGTTTTGACATACTTTTCGATCACTGGCGGGGTCTCGGGGGACCGCTCGCGACGACTAACAGAATAGGGAAATGAGCAATCGGCCTGGGCGAATTAGACACGGAGATTTGTGTTGCAGCATTTCTATCTATTCACATGGTAATTAGGATGATTAATGTACGTCAGACCATTTCAGGAAGAAACAAAACAACATCAATTCCCGCCAATCTGTGCCTCAAGTTTCCCGCTACGTCCTGCCTACTTGTTCTGATAGCAGAGATCAAGTCAATCGTCGCCTCCAACCAACTTTCCCAATCCCAAAAACCGAACAGGTTTCAACTAGGAACATTGGCACTGCAGCAGTGCTATCTGTTCTCGCTGTACTAGGAATTACCAATTGATGTGACGCCTTTTTTTGTAAAAATAAAACATCACAAATTCCAAAAAGTCTATCCTGCGAGTTTCCCGCTGCACTCTGTTTACATCCACTCCAGGCGTCGGTCCGGTCAATAATTCTTCTAATTGCCAACAAGGAAACCGTGCGTACCCCCTCTCCCTTCAATTCAGCGGTATAAAATACCCCGGCCACTCCAGCTCTCCCTATCCACCCCACTACACCTCCACTATGATGAGCCCAGACAGTCAGACCCTTAATAATTCTCTCAAGCTCCCCAAAAAGCGACTCGCATTTGAACCAGGAAGATTTGCGTTGCAGACATTCTATCTACACTCATGGAGCTTTAACAAGACAATATGACCGAGGCATTATCTGTGTCAACAATAGTCTACATTACTCCACCCAGTAAGTTTCTCGCTGCCCTTTCTCTACTTCTCTACTGTGTCCTGGTCACTGAATATATCCCATCTCGGACTCATCTCAATACCGCACTAAAACAGTCAAGTAAACGGACACAAATCGTTGAGATTCGGGGGACCGCTCAAAACCAGGTTAGTTGACGCTTCACTAGTCCTATTTTCATCAGCGTTGTGCAGATCGGATGATTCCACTGTGATAGGCGAGAAAAAAACAAATTAACAACTCTTCGCAGGACAAAGACGGCGAGAAATAGAGAAATAGCTGGTTCAGTCCAGCTACATTCTCGCTGCACTGTTCCTACTACTTCTGCTGCATTCAAACAACTCAATGTTAGAGCCACATCTTCCCGGAAAAATTACAACCATAAATGCGAGTCAATCAGGATGATTCGCATTGCACGAGTTCTACTTCTCTCAGCGATGCGCAAAAGGGTGATTCCATTCTGCCAGTCTCGATAGTCGGAAAAAATGTAAAATAACAAATCTCGTCCTGCTACTGTCTCGCTGCACTGCCCCCCTACTACTTTCAGCAGCAATCGTAGCGATAAATATTGTACCCTGATATCTGTCTCAGAAAAAAAATGCACATTCCAAGCCAACTGGTCCGATTCCCGCTGTATGCGTTTTATTTCCCTCCATTGAATGCAGATCGGTCGAGGTTACGGAAACAGCTCCTATTCAAAACCAATAACTCACAGGGAAATAAGTCTACGATTTTAGACTTATCTGTAGACTTTCAAAGTCGCCCCTGGCGCATCTCTATTTCAAAGTCTAATCCATCGATTTCAAAGTCTAATTATTAGACTTTTGATGTTGTAGAGCAGTTAGATGCAAAAAGTGAAGGGGGTGGCGGGAATCGAACCCACGCTCTTCGACATTGTGATAAGAGCACTTACCACTTAGCTATGGGGTAGTTAGTACACGCTCTCAGTTCACGCCTTATGATCTCTCTTTGGAAGTCGGAATTCGACTTTCAAAGTCTAATTTAGCATAGAATTAGAAGTCTAAACTGTAGACTTACAAAGTCGGACTACTTTACACTTTAGAAGTCGTAGACTTATTTCCCTGTGAGAACTCTCGCAGACACAAAACAAGGAAAAAAAGATTAATATTCCTAATCATGCGGCTCGATTTTTTTCTACTTCCTCCCCTGGTGCGCGGCTCGGCTGATGTGACTGGGTTGCCTACTCTAAACTACTCACAAGATATTTACACTATAAGTCGATTTTCTCGGAGCTCCGACTATTTAGAGACACCATTTTTTAGGATTAGCATATTCATGCGATTCCGGTCCGATCTATGCCAAAGGCGCAGACCACTTTCGCTTCTTCTCGCAGACCAAGTTCTATTTTTGCAATTAATTAAGATAATTAGCAAAAAAATGAATTAGACAGGCGTGATCAGCATTAAATTCTACCCCGGGAAACATTTTCGCTTAATTTTAGCAGTCTCGGGGACGGAGAAATTTCACAAAAACCGTTTCCGGCGTGAAGTCATCTGGAGCCAACGGAGGCTCAATATGGAAAATGACCATGCCCATCGTCATCAGCACCCTCGAGAACCCCAAAACCCGGAGTTTCAGAGAATCGACCTTTTGGAGCTGTGCCAGATTCATCCGGATCTGCTCGATCCTTAGGTAAACGGCCTCATATCAATAACTTTGACTGGGTCATTCACAGAAATGCAGACCCCTATTCAACAAGGCGGGTTCGCGATGCGCACCTTCCACTTCCTTCAGCGGTGCGCGAATCGACTAATTCTGCTTCAATGCGAGACTTTAAAAAACGAAATAAATTCGAAAAACATCCCAAAATGATAATAATGAATGGAAAACAAAATTATAGTGTACCCTACCACTTTTTCCGCTGCATTCTGAATAGGAAATGTGTGTCGCATATACCTCAAAGAAAAATAAGAACCCTTGTCAACTAGGACGACTCGCGCTGCACAACTTCCACTTCCTCCCGTGGTGCTCGGATCGGCTGATGTGTCGGGGTTATCTGCTCTAAACTAAGATCTGACTATCTCCGACACGCTGACTAACACAAGGTTAAAAAGTTGTAAATAAAGAATTATTTTCCGTCCTACCACTTTCTCGCTGCACTGTTCCTACTATATCCAGCTGCGATAACAGTAGTCAATAATCTTCGAATTACATATTTAAAAGTCCTCTCCTATCCCACTAGACCGATTAACTCTGCATGCGTTCTCTTTCCTTCCACTGACAATGAGTGCAGATCGGCTGATGTTCTGCACATAGTTTTTTCAAAAACAATCTCGCCGACCCAAAAAAAGAATGATTGTTCCTAATCATGCGGCTCGCTCTTCACTTTCTTGCTGCACTGGTCCTCCTATTTCATGCTGCATTTGAAATAGTTAGTTTGCATTGCTCATATTCCTCGCCGAAACAATACGCATCCCCAATCGAGAAGGACAACTCGCGCTCCATAAGTTCCACTTCTTCTCGTGGTGCGCGGATCAGTCTATTGGGCTCGGAGTGTTGCTTCGAAACTAATTTTTCATCAACCAGATCGGTTTGCGCTGCACCAATACCACTTCCTTCAGCGGTGCGCAAATCGACTAATTCTGCTTCAATGCGAGACTTTAAAAAATGAAATAAATTCGAAAAACATCCCAAAATGATAATAATGAATGGAAAACAAAATTATAGTGTACCCTACCACTTTTTCGCTGCATTCTGAATAGCCAAAGTGTGTCGCAAATACCTCAAAGAAAAATATGAACCCTTGTCAACTAGGTCGGTTTGCGCTTCACAACATCTACTTCGTTCCGAGGTGCGCGAATCGGTTAATGGGGCTCGGATCCTGCTCGAAACTAATATCTGATCATCTCCGAAACGCTGACTAACAAAAGGTTTAAAAGTTGCAAGAGAAGTTACATGTCGGGACGTCTGTCTGTCCGTCTGTTTGTTTGTTTGTCTGTCACGCTCCAAAAAAAATGCCTGGAAAACCACTTTAACGACGTCGCACAGACACAGGACCGGTACCAATCGACTTCTCATAAAAAGTTGAAGATAACAAATCAAAACCTATTTCGTCATCATTACGCAATATGACGTAATCACTATGCAATAACCCGTTTTTCACGCCGTTTTCAGCGCTAACCCAACCAAAATGGCCGTGCGAGGTACCAAATAACTCCACGTGGTCAAAACTTTCAATTTTTACACATATTTCATCATCACTACGCAATATGACGAAATTCGTATTTCGCGCCATTTTCAACGCTAACTCAACCAAATCGCACGTGCAATACACCAAACAACTCCACGTGATAAAAACTTTCAATTTTTACACATATTTCATCATCACTACGCAATATGACGAAATTCGTATTTCGCGCCGTTTTCAACGCTAACTCAACCAAATTGCACGGGTGATGCACCAAACGACTTCTTGTGATAAAAAACTTTTACTTTTACTCGAATTTCATCATAATTACGCAACATGACGAAACTCCAAAAACGAAACAAAAAATATGACGAGACGAAACATTTTTTCGCGGTTTTTTGCGTTTTCTCGCTCATTTCTTTATTATTTTTGCATGGGAGAGGACTCCATAACATGCGAAGCCTGCGATGCGCTTGTGAAAGGCTCGTGAGGCCGAGAGCGATCCGAAAAAGTTGCGATTCCGCCACTTCGTGGCTACATCGCAACTTTTTCGGATCGCTCTCGGCCTCACGAGCCTTTTACAAGGGAAGATGCCAATGCGCATCCGCAGCGTTTGACAGCCTAACCTTCAAAGTGCATGTGGAAAAGGATCGCTTGAGGACTCACGAGCCTACTTTTCATGGGAGGAAAAAGCAAAGAGAAGTTCGATGGTACATGCGAAGCCTGCGATGCGCTTGTGAAAGGCTCGTGAGGCCGAGAGCGA
>LS537435.1:14113-34773 GCA_900490775.1 Pristionchus maxplancki | reverse complement strand
GCGTTTGACAGCCTAACCTTCAAAGTGCATGTGGAAAAGGATCGCTTGAGGACTCACGAGACTACTTTTCATGGGAGTAAAAAGCAAAGAGAAGTCGGGAACACGTGTGGAGAGCACGCCAAAACACGCGAAGCCTGCGATGCGCTTGTGAAAGGCTCGTGAGGCCGAGAGCGATCCGAAAAAGTTGCGATGTAGCCACTTCGTGGCACTTCGTGGCTACATCGCAACTTTTTCGGATCGCTCTCGGCCTCACGAGCCTTTTACAAGGGAAGATGCCAATGCGCATCCGCAGCGTTTGACAGCCTAACCTTCAAAGCGCTAACGAAAAGATCGCTCGAGGGCTCATGAACCTATTTCAAGGGAGTAAATAGCAAAGGGAAGTCGAAATCACATGTAGAAAGCACACCACAACACGCGAAGCCTGCGATGCGCTTGTGAAAGGCTCGTGAGGCCGAGAGCGATCCGAAAAAGTTGCGATGTAGCCACGAAGTGGCGGAATCGCAACTTTTTCGGATCGCTCGAGGCCTCACGAGCCTTTTACAAGGGAAGATGCCAATACGCAACGCAAGCGAGTGCATTTTATCCGTTGCACGCCACCCGGCGTACAACGTAGCAACCGTAGGTTGCTAGTTGTAAATAAAAAATCATTTGCCGTCCTACCACTTTCTCGCTGCACTGTTCCTACTACACCCAGCTGCGATCACAGTAGTCAATAATCTTCGAATTACATATTCAAAAGTCCTCTCCTAGCCAACCAGACCGATTAACGCTGCACGCGTTCTCTTTCCTTCCATTGAGTGCAGATCGGCTGACGTTCTGCACATAGTTTTTTCAAAAACAATCTCGCCGACCCAAAAAAAAAGAATGATTGTTCCTAATCATGCGGCTCGCTCTTCACTTTCTTGCTGCACTGGTCCTCCTATTTCATGCTGCATTTGAAATAGTTTGCTTGCATTGCTCATATTCCTCGCAAGCGAAACAATACGCATTCCCAATCGACTAGGACGACTCGCGCTGCACAATTTCCACTTCTTTTCGTGGTGAGCGGATCGGTTAATGGGGCTCTATTTCCTGCTCGAAACTAATATCTGACTATCTCCGAAACGCTGACTAACAAAAGGTTTAAAAGTTGTAAATAAAAAATAATTTGCCGTCCTACCACTTTCTCGTTGCACTGTTCCTACTGCTTCCTGCCGCATTCAACATAGTCAATGTTTCAACCACATCCGCGCAAACAAACTATACTCGACTATGGCTCTCTTTATCCACATAACAGCGTACCCCAGTACCTACGGTGCCTTTTTGAACTACCGTAATTCTCTAAATATTATTCGACTCACCCTGCTCGCCCGCCTCATGAACCGCGAAGGCGCGGAAGGCCGCTTCCGGTCCGGCTGCGGCCGCAGCGGCATCCGCGTCGTCCAGCGCCCTGAAAGGAGATGCGTGAGAGAAAATACTTTTCAGACCTCAATCTTCCATATTTCATCCATAATACTACGGCTCGAAACAGTAATGCAACCAATTCCATGCCCAGTCTTGTTCTGTAGAATAACACGCACTTTCTCGCCCATCCGATCGCCCGTTTCAGCCAGTTTACAAAGGGAAAGGGAAGAGTGGATGAGCGCTAGTATTTATTCTTCCGATAAAAATATTGACCAATCGACCATGTGGTTTACCGCACTAGCGATTGTACAAGAGCTCTTGCTTCGAGACCTTCTCTGATCGAATACCACCGAAACAATATTTGCTCCCTATGAATAATCCCTAGCAACGCCAGTGTTTCGTCTACTGTGCATCATTCAAAAAAAATCCCGCTGTACAACGATGCAGCAGCGATTTACAAACTCGGTCTCCCAAAATCCCAAGAAACTATCCGACCAAGCAATACATTGCTTCACATCCATTATTACTACAGCATCCGTCGTGGATCCGCAATATTGTCCACTTTCGACATAAAGAAAAATCAACATTTCAAAAAAAACAATCCCCTGTTTCACTCAATGCCCAAAATCAGCGTGCATGAACAACAATGTTATCAAGAAGACTTCTGTTTTATGAAGAATAAAACAATAATTATTCACAGTCCACAACCACACTGGCCTAGCAGTGGCTCACCGCAGGACGCAAGTGCCTAGAATAACGGTGCAACTTTATCTTTAACCTTTTTTACCACAACCTCAGACGCGAGCTTTTCCCGCACTACCTGCATCTTTTCCGTTACAGCTCAATTACTAATCTCCAATGAATGGAACTATGTGATAGTCATCATCCTCTTTCTGGAATAATATCCACCAATTGATCTCTCGTTTCGACCCCTGCACATCAATCGAGTCATGAATCAAATACATTATTCACAGCGAGCGAGTGCCCAACCAGCACGCGAACTACTTCCTCATCTCTTTACTGTTACACCTGCAATACGAATACCCAACCAATGGAGTTATGCGATCGTCAGCTCGCGGCTTTGCAATCATATTCACAAATCAATCTCTCATTTCGCCACGTGCACAAAACAGACCCATTATCAGCAATGTTGATGCGTACTCAGATGCCTTTACTTCCTAACTAAATAATTGACGGTACGCGAGTGCGCAACCAGCACGCGAATTACTTCCTCACTACCAGCATCTTTCCTGCTGCAGCATCAACACTTATCCACATCTAATGAGATTACGTGATCGTAATTGCACAGCATTGTAGTAATATCCACTAACTAATTCCTCGTTTCGCCCAAAGCGCAAAAGCAAGTAATCAGCAGAAGCGCCAATACGATACCGATGCAGTGCAACACCATCAATTACAATTCATCAGCAGGAACAAGATATACAAACATCTCATCTTTTCACTTCATACCAAGCGAGTCTCAGCTACAGCATGCATGCTAATCCCCATCCAATGGAAATATGCAATAATCGGAATGTGGGCCGCAGAATAACTTTCACCTACGAATCTCCCGCTTCATCTTGTCTACCTAACAGAGAGATCAACCCATGCGACATTACTCCTCACAATCCATCATTCGATCTCAAGACCTGGCCCCATAGTCACTGTCTACTTCCTGATTCTACAATTTTAGACTCACAATCGAAACCAGGCAAACCGATCTTGCCACACACCTGCTTCACATAGCGCATATCTGCAGTGACGAGGCCGCAAGACAATTTTATCTTCTGTCCATTATAAAACCGAAACGACAATAGTCAAGTAGTGTCAATCGCTACTATCAATTGACCCGGCAGCTTCCCGCCACAGTCTACGTACTTCCCACTTCGGGCTGCAGCAATGACGATAACAGACTTGATCCCTTGAAAACAATAACATTCCTTCCAACTAGTCGGCACGCGGTTTCAGCCAGTGCTCAACATCAACACACCTGCATCATCAACAATGCCTCGATACTCGTCTTTTTTATTTAAAAAAATAATATGATAGAAAAAAGCGCCAATAATCGCTCTAATGAGATGCAATTATCCCACAATTTCGCACCACAGCAAACGAATCTACAAACCGCGTTCACCGCGCAATCTTATGTTTCACCTTATGCAAAACTCCTAGACCAATCTCAGATTTACAATGCTGCCAGTGTTGGTGTTCCAAATAAAAACACTAAGCTAGTAACCCACCCTCATTCATGGTAATATAAACCCAACTATTTCGAGCGTACAAAGAGAACAAGTAGTCAAACTTCGGATCCATCCACCGCTCAACATCTATTCCTTCGCGTCAAACACAATTGATTTCCCTCACATATTTTAAAATCTCAACTAGCCATTTTGGTACAATTACCTCGCGGGTTCTCGCTGCTATGATACTACTAGGCAACCTCTACTTTCGATAGAGGCAATTTCGTAAATATCTTTTTGAAGAAAAAACGCCCTCGCTAATTTTCCAGATACTGTCATGTTTCAACGTATATACAAGTTTGAACCGCGAGTCTGACACGCAATCGACGATTCTCGGGGAGAAAATAATAATAAAAAAATATTCAACTATCCGCTTGCTGCGTTTCGATCGCCAACAATGGACCTTTGCCCCATTTTTACCCCTACTTCTAATACTTTTTTCTATAACCTCGCCGTTTCCCGCTGCAACCGTCCCACAATAGTGACCACGCCAAAAATAAGCAATAAATGCATGAATTCGTTCACTAAGAAAACAATGTCAAATTCGCCAGTCGGTTCGAGCCTTCACCCAGTCTACACTGCCAACAGCCAGCCCAGCGCATCGATACGACAAGGACGAAGACTACCGACAAATATAAGACTACCCATTTCGAGCGTTCAAAGAGAAACTAGACAGTCAAACTTCGGATCCACCCATTGCTCAACATGCCCTCGCATTAATCACAATTGACTTCCCTCACGTATTTAAAAATGTTCAATTAGCCATTCATCACAAAACGACCTCGCGTTTTCTCGTTACTATGACACTACTAGGCAACCTAGCCGCACTGGAGGCAATGTCATCGTGGGCTTTTATATGAAGAAAAAAAGCGATGGCCCTCACCGATTTGCCAAGTAATCTCATGTTTCATCAAATTTTCAAGTTCGAACAGCGAGACAGACTAGCAATTTAGTAGCAATGGATTTTTTCAGAGAAATTAGCAATAATAAACTACCCGCTTGCTGCGTCTCGATCGCCAATAATTGGCTTTTGCTCCTCTTTGCCCCTTCTATATTTTTTTTAAAAACGCCCGCAGGTTCCCCGCTGCACCAACCCTACTAGAGCTAGCGCATCGACAAACGGTAATAAGTTCTTGATTTGAGCGATGAAATAAATTCAAATAACCAGTCTCTTCGAGCCTTCAACCAGTTTACAATGCCTACAATATGTCCAGCACATTAATAACGCGAAGTCCGCCGACAAATACAACCAATTATGAGCTCTCAAATGAATCCACCAGTAACTCGGCCGTTTCAACTAGCGACCAAATGTGAGCACTCTTCTAGCACAGCTAATTGGAATCACGTTTCGGCTCAAATAACAAATCTACAGCTCCTAGATGATATCTAGCCCATGGATACTCCATTCTTCTCTCCCTGCTGCCTCGCCCTAGTCATCATCACGCACCAATCAATCACTACCGTATCTCGACAGGGCCGACTTCTCTCCCTGCTGTGGCGTCCTAGACATCCCCAATCAATCAATAACTTACAGTAGTTAATAAATACCGTAGCCCTAAGCTACCGTATCCCAATAACTACCGTACCTCGACAGGGCGGACTTCTCTCCCTGCTGCCGCGCCCGCAGCCGCTGCTCGATCTCGGCCGCCGACCGCTGCACGTACATCACCTATACGGTAGGGTAATGGATTATCAATTTTTAAAAGTGCTACGGTAATCAGAAAGATACGGTAGAATTGGATTATCGATTTTCCAAGGCGTATGTAGAAGGTTTTTTTTAACACACAACACCAAGCGAGTATTGTCTACCAGTGCCATGGTTGTAACATATAAAACTCTTGAAACCTAAATCTAAATAGCAACCTTCAAATAACAGCATTGTTCCTATTTTTACCATATCCGATCCACCTGGATCGGTTCTACCGTACTACTATCGTAACCCCTCCCACCCTACTGTAACCTCCTCATACCGTACCCTATCTGCTTCCAGGGAGCACTCCGCGTTCTTCTGCAGCGCGTCCAGCTCATCGTTGAGCTGCAAAGAGTTTGAAGATTCAAGATTAAAGATCAGCAATTTTGAACAATCGATGATGCTATCCCAAATGCTGTTCAAACTCAATTCTCGGTTTCAACCCGCAGGGAATCCCCGATGCACGCGAGCTACTAGACTAGCAGATACATGCCGTTTACGATTTCATGAAATCATTCCGTACACCTATTATCTAATTAAGGAATTTTTTTGCGTTGTCACTTTCTCTAACCGACAAGAGAGCACGTCAAATCGAGAGAGTACCTTACCTGCCCCGAGTCCGTCGTCCTATACCTCTACCAACCTTCGTGCCATCCTACAGTACAACCTATGTTGTTGTTATTATTGTAATTGTTGATGTTATTATTATTATTGTTGTTATTGTTATTACCTGCCCCGAGTCCGTCGTCCTCGACCGCAGCCTCGTCGTGATCAGCTCCTTCGTCGAGCTCACCTCCTCCTCCATCGGGATCTGCAATTATTGTTAATTAATTAATACTGCTAATTAATAATTAAAAAATAGCCTTTAAAATCAATTCTGCAGTTGTCTGACTATTTCAAGCGAAACCTAGAAGGAATTCGGTCTCGCTAGGAGTTCGCGCTTCACAGGTCGCATCGTGTTTCATCAATTCTACAAAACGGGAAGCTTTCTGATTTGCTCGATGCATCGAGGTAGGACTTTGTTAAAATTCAACGCGAATAAACTCAAAACCGAAGTTAAATAAGTTAAAGTAACCTTTTTTAAATTTTAACACTTTGAAACCCCTAATCCATGTTTGAGGTTGGCTAAAAGATGGCCTGACATTCACAAAGACGATTGTGTTGTCAATTACTGCAAAACTCTCACCGACTACACCGATATCTTCTCATATCCTACGGTACCCCTCCTTACCGTATATCCCGGACTCTGCCGTCCATCCTCATCGTCCTCATCGCCCCTCTTCAGCGACCGGAAGTCGAGCGGGAGGCCGCCGTTCTTGGCTCGACTGCAAAGATCAAAGATTAAAGATCAAAGATCAGAGGTCAAAGATCATTAATCAATAGTCGCTAGTCGAAACTCCTACACCTGCCCCTGGGAACTACAGCAAATAGAGAAAGATCCCCCGAAAAGAAAAAAAAATTAATCCAGCACGCTTGCGGTTGCGCCGCTACTATACCTGTCAGACAAGTGCGTGCAGGATAATTTGTGACGGAATGTTGCGACACAATAATAAAAAATCAAATCTCGTAAAGAACGCAAAAGTTTTTAACTGTGGGCACACTAACACAAACACTAGCACGGGTTCACAACCATCCCTGAACTCAACCAGCACGCTTGCGGTTGCGAATCTACGATGAGATTTCAGACAAGCGCCTTCAAGATAATCCATCTCATTTTCCGTTTGAACACCACCAAAATTCTATAATGGACATAGTTTTAGCTATTTTCGAAACTGTATTCGACTTTCTGGATTATTTAATAGCCAACACTTCTATAAGATTCAGTAGCCTTTCTGATCAATCTATGTTGTTTCAACATTGTTGAATCCAACCCGCACTCTTGCGATTCTAGTATGAGAATCAAATATGAGATAACAATATAATCGTAGAACCCTTTATCGTTTAACAAAATCGACTACATTTTCTCCAGCACATTCGCAGTTTCGTCTTGCATACAAGACCGCGACAAGTCACACTACCGGTAATATTGGTACTACCTATGAATAAAAAAAATTTTCCGGAAAAATCACTTCAGAAAGTAATTTTTTGAAAATTTTTAATTAGAAAAAAAGTGTGAAAAGACGCTTCATAAAAAGACGATACCGTAATTTATTTACTGTAAATTTCGCTTGAGAAATTGATTTTTGAAAAGTCTTTTTTCGTAAATTTTTTTCGTAAATTTTTTATGGGAAATCAGTTTTGAGAAAGTCTTTTTTTGTTAATTTTTTGTTTAAATTTATGATTAACATGATTTGGAATTGATATAACATAACATGAAATTTAACAAAACAGGGAATTCCCATAAAAAATTTACAGAAAAAAATTTACGAAAAAAAATTTACGAGAAAAGACTTATCAAAAAACGGTTACGGTATACGAATTTCTACAGTAATTTTTTTGTTTTCGGTTTTTTAATTTAATTTTTCCGAAGTGAAATTTCCAAAAAAATATTTTTCTACCGTGTATTTACGAAAAAAAATTTATATTTTGAGGTAATACCGTAATATTAGCTTCAGTCAATTTTAATTTCTTATATCGCGAAAGTTAAAATCCTACTTGATTTCATACCAGGTGTATCGCGGCCGCGTCTCGCTTACGAGTGTCTATTGTTTCGCACTACTAACAATGGAACTCCCATGACCTCTAGATGAAAGTAAAATGAAAAAAAGCATGATTGCCAATGGGAATACGAGCCGCAGCAACTACTATCGCCTCCCAGATGTAAAATAAAATTAACATCAGGCACTTTCCTGCTGCGCTTTCCCTACAAGTTTTCGACATTCTCCTCTGTTATCAATGTTTAGCGCGCATCCAGAAAAAAAAACAAAAATAGCTCGAACACGGGCGGGAACGCGTTCACCTCCAAGTCAAAATTACCCATCGTCGATTCACAGCTACGCCTTGTTTTCAAAGCTGCGGAATTTCGCACCACTAACGATAGGATGCCATCTTTCCGAGATAAATACTAACTAACACTCGCTGGCACACGGGCGGCGGCAATTTGTGCAGTTTCATACCAGGTGTTTCGCTGCTACGCTATGCTTACGAGTTCCCATCGTTTGATTTCCTATCAATGGGTCGTCACGAGTCCCCATATATTCCCTCGTTTACAACTTCACGACATTTTATACTGCTACCAATGCATCACCCGCATTTGTGAAATAACATTAAATCTAATTAACTAATTAATTAATCACCCACCGGAACACGGGCGGCAGCACGTCGTTGCAGCGGCCGTCCTCGTCCTCCAGCCGCATCTGCAAGGGGGCGACGATTAGCAATTCGCACCACACCATAAATCCCCCCCCCCCCCCGCTACAACACTACACAATGTCCCGCCACCACGAGGTGACGATTTCCAAATCGCACTGTAGCACTGCACCATGTCCAACAACCATAGATAGTTGCTAGATCGTTACTTTGGCGTTGCTACTGATGCATACATTTCAGTGAATTAAATTGTTTCAATTAGAATGAAATGTCCGGTAGAAATCAATATTTTCACCCGCACAATCCGCGTTGTGAGTGCGCTTTAATACTGTCATTGAGGCTCGGTGCGCGATAGTCCTATCAACGACATTGGAAATTATAAATTATTTCACACGTTCCGCAGCCAACTCTAGCAGAGGGCTGCTCTCCAATATACGAAAGAGGATATTTCTCAACAACCACTTCTGTGTTGCATCCCGTGAACAAGACTAAATGCGCCAACTACAATGGTACTTGTCCAAAAAGAGCAAAAATATATAAGAATACCAAATTTAGATGCGCGATTGTAGTCGGATCGACGGTGAACACTTCAATTATTGCACACTTTCTCAGCTCGCAAATGTGTCCGCAACGTGCGCCAACATGGGGCTCTTCAACTACTTCCACAATACAAAAAAGGAATTCATTTCCGAAAAGCGATTTCGGTGTCGCACCCGGTGCACAAGACTGGGAGGAATGCGGTATGGGTAATTCGACGAGGTCTTGTTATGCAAAATCTATTTTTTCCCAGCTCACAGAACCATGAAACCATGTTGGAATCTGATACAGTCGGTGACACTGCGCTGCTCTCCCGTTACCACAGTGCACAACGGTTATTCTGAACAGCCACTTCAAGCTCTAACACAGGGCTGCTCACTAATATAAAAATGAGGGTATTTCGAAACTGTCACTTCGAAGCTTCATCCGGCGCACATGACAGGTACAAATGCGTTCAGGACAATGTGACCTGGGATTGCATATTTCTTTTTTTAAAAAGTGAAACAAATTCGCAACGCTCAAATCGTGGTTTCGACGGTGCTACAATACTGCCCTGATACTAGACACTCGATATACCTCTCAGCGATGTGGGAAAACTATCAAATAAGTTCACATTGTCCCCGCTCGCCACGTTCCCTCAACGAGCCCTAACACAGGGATGCTCACTCGTTGCCACGATATACGAAAGAGGCTATTTCTGACCAGGCACTTCGGCGTTGCATCGCGTGCACAAGACTGAGACAAACGCGTTCAGGACAATTCACCGATGACTCTCTGTACAACAAATATCGAAAATCTCTACCTACCTATTGATTGCATGTCTGCTATCCTAGCGCAAAGAATATTGCACTAGGGTAATCATAGTGAGCTCCGGTACACTGCTGACATTGCGCTGTTCACCCGCAGGGTCTTTCTGAACCGCCTATTCTGGGCTACATCCGATGCACAAGGCTGGGGATAATGCGTATAGGACAATATAAGTTGGGCCATCATATTAATATCTATCTACTATTAATAAAGCGCAGCGTCTGTCTGTCCCCTCCAACCTCCCGGGTCAAGTAAACTAGGAATTGCGCGTACTAGGAATTGCGAAACATTATGAATTCAAAAGAGTGACGAAATCACCGCCGTAGGCGGGGAACGACGCTCTCCTGGTTAAAAATATATAAGTAGATCAAATTTGCAGCACGCAGATCGCGGCTTCGATTGTGCTACAAAGTGCTCACCTCTCCGCATGAGGAGTGCACTGCGGAATTCCACCACAAAATTATTCAAATGTAAATCGTATGCCCGTGTGCCTTCCACTCCCTGCGAAATATCAAGAGAAAAAAATAATACAAGCAGTGCTTGCGTCGAACATAAAAAGATTCCAGTCCACACTCCACACCAAAGATATTTCTAACCCAGTATCTCAGCGATTCAATCTGTAGGTAAATCAGACTTGCAGGTTCAGACCAATTGGATAAAGACTGGGATTGTAAAACTGAACAATCAGCATTCAACCCGCGCACTCGCGGTTTCCACTCCGCCACATAATTCGTTGAGATTCTAATTCAGTAATACCATCTTCTTCCCGGCTATAAATTACTTATCATCTAGTCATACCGGTTTTTGCGTTTTGGTCCTGATAACTTTTCTATACCCTCACTTCGCTGTTGCTGCTGTCGCACTTAGTCGCGATAACTTAGCTGAGGGCAATATTGCACCGACAGCGACCCGAAACAATCCCTCCCAAATTAGTATGATCCAGCCAGCCCATCGCGGTTTCCACTCCGCAACAACACTGCCTATTATCCTATTTTGTTGATATTTCCTGCGCATATACATCACGTTTTTTTTAGAAATATGGGAAGAAACAAATGCGTTCCAGTAATTACCCAAAACCAACAAGCTGCTAGTTTTCTAATGTACGATTGATTTGTAGCCACATAAACCAAAAAAGACGTAAAGCCACCCCATTCTAGCTTTTTTTCGCAACGGAGTTCGACACAATTTAGTTTCACATGTTTTTTCTAAATCGTCTATTAATCCCTGATTTATGCTCTCCAATTTCGGGTTTCACCCTTAATTAAACCACTCACCTCATGCCGGATCGTCGCGATAATCTCGTCGTCGTCCAGGTACGCCATCCACGTGAGCTGCGAGCTGCAATGCGACGGATATCAAACGTCGCCGCACCACACCACACCCGATCCTACACCACGCTGCTTTCAATTAGTGTATGGCGATTGAAAAACGTCGCCGCACCACACCGCACCCGATCCTACACCACATCGCTAATTTCACTAATCTGCGACGGTTGATAAACGTCGCCCCACACCACGCACCTAACATCCTTGTCCCTTGCACCGCGTCTTCGCGTTTTCGGCCGACTACTCATGCTAACTGCCCCGCCAGTTGTATGCACTGACTAACTCACTCTTCCTAGTGATAAGACGCAATCCTTATCAATTCAAAAGCCCATTTCCGGTTAAGGAAATCACGAAAAAATGATGATAATCCGCTTACCCGGCTGATTCGGGCCGCCAATCAATCGATATTCGAGACGGGCGAGAAGGGAAGGCGACTGTAAAAAGAGGGGAATTCGTCACTGGTCTTATCTCTCCCTTACACGCGTAATCGCCGTTGACAAATTTGGCAACATCGCGAGCACCCTCTTTACTTCATCTGCTCTCTAGCTTTCTCTGACCGACCACAAATGACCATTGCCCTTCCAATCAATACACATTCTGGCTCAGTAACCAACTGCCGTCGTGTTTCCCACACAAAATTCTCGGGAATTTTCTCCTTTATATCTTCACACAATATACGTTCAAGTCTCGCTGTACAATAATTAGAATGGATTTCACTTCTTTTGATCCAATAAAATACTCAAACGGGAAGGTTCTTAGTGCACAACATAGCTTAGGGATGGAAATACATAAAAACGAGCGAATAAAAATGGGACGGACACTCAGAGACTACCGTACTCCATGGGGTACTGTAGTTTGGTAACAAGCCAGTTCTCAGTAGGTGTTGTGGAATAACTAACCAGGTGAAGGAATACATCAAGTGAGAAACAAATAAATGATAACATCGACTACCGTAATCTTCGAGAGGAGAAGGGGTACTGTAACTTTGCAAACAATAAAAAAATCAGTTGTCGATCAGGGAAGGAAACAGTGAGGAACACCGTACCGCTACAACAATGAAGTCAGTTGTCGATCGACGGTCGGCGTGCGGCTACCGTACTCCCCTCACTTCTTCACCACCGTCACCATGCTTCTCATCCGTCTGCGCGTGTCGTCCGACACGTCCGAGTCCACGTACGGCGACGCCGAGCGATCAGAGCCGGATCTGCAAAGTAGGATTTTGAAAATTCGGGAAGTGGATTGGCGATTCAGAGATACTATCTCCCCGATACCACTTCGCCTATTCAATTATTGGCATTTGGGCAAGAGAACAAAACGAAAATATAAGAAAATAGCTCGTGAAAGGAGGAATTGACGTTTCAGCATACAATCGTCAATACTCTCAAGGCTCATGATATAATCGCAAAAAGAGAGGAGTCTTCCATTTAGCAGATGCTCTCATGAATTGTTTGTGTTTCAGCTCTATTACCTATTCGAACACACTTGCTCTCACAGATCTCGTCAGCATTAATAGACCGAAAAAATTCACCCAATGAACGATTAATGGGAGACGATGGGTTTTTCAGCACTACTATGTATTCATCCACGCATCCTGTTACAGATGCGAGCTCGCAAGTGAATGCGACCAACATAAAATTAAAAAAAGATAAATGACGATTGGTGTTTTACCACTTCTACCTATCCACGTGCACTCTGCATCACAGATTTCAGAAAGCGCTTCGGTATAATTTTAAATTAATTAACAAATTAATAAATGAAATAATTAACTAAATTACCTTCTCGTCTTGCTTCCTCCCTCCTTGCGGCCGGCAGCGTCGGAATCGGACGACGGCGGCTCCTGAAGACGTTCGAATTATTATCGAAAAGATAATATTTACCATTTTGAAATTACAAAAATACCGGTTGATTCCTGCGCCACATTGTTTCTACTACTAGTAGCATTTTCCCGAGCATTCTGATAGCGTCAAGCCTCATCGTAGAACAAACTCGTCAGTCCGCTAGTGCGAATGCAGGATCCGCCCCAACTCGAAATGGTTCACATCAAACTAGTCAGCTTCGTGCCCCACTGTATCACGCACACATTCCCAAAAGCTCTAGTAAAAGAGAGTCGTTAGTCCCTTTTAACTAATATTATTCACTAAAGAAAGGACGTTTACGATCCCCCTCTTCAACAATGCCTGCCGATTCGCTGCTCCGCCATTCCTCCATCCCAGAGATTTTCTCGAGCTCCCTAATCATACCTGCCCGCGCTTTCCCTTGAGGAAGACCGCGACGCGGCGGGGACCCGTTCTCTTCGTACGGGTGCCCGCCGCGTCGCGGTCGGAGAGAGTGCATTACATATGTCCCTAATGCGGCTCTAACTACGCGTATCAACACACCCCTCACAGAGTTCCCCGAGTGCGCTAATAACACCGTGCTATCTGCGTAAAACTATCAAGTTTTTCCGCGGACTGCAGCTTCCACCCCTTCTACTCCACCTCGAAGTGCCTAGAGTTTGCCAATTCTTTTGTCAATGTATTTCTAATATCGCAGATACAAAAAAATTGCTGATTCCCTGCTCCACCATTCCTACTCCTTCTCGGTTTCCTCGAGTGTCCGCTAAAAGTACGAACCGCTTTTTTTTGAATCGACACTGTTATAATTCCGCAGATCTTCGTTGAACCTACAGCATCCTTGGGAACTTTTCTAGTTCCGTGCCAAGCCCCGCCTCCTCGACTCCTCCCCTAAAGAAGCGAGGCTTAGCACGGAACTAGAAAAGTTTCCATCCTTGTCGAAACGCAAGAAACCCGCAGCTTCCTAGCCTCAGCGCCCCTACATCCTTCAACAATTCCATTGTGTACCAATTTATGATCGTCCTCCACCATTCCTACTCCTTCTCTCCAACCCTATCAAATAGCAAATTTATCCCAACACCCCTCTAAGTTAGAGGGATGCGTGTTAGAGGCTCTAACACTCAAGCATCCGTCGCTTCAGTGCCGCATCACCACTACACAAGCCCGCGAATGCTATTCACTTCAATGGTGGATCTCTTTATCCTTGCCTCCCCCAACCCGCCTCCTCTAGGGCGCACTATTCCCTCTCACCTCTAACCCGGCTGGTCTAAGTTCCCCTATCTCCTTACCTGCTTGATCTCCTTATCCTTGCCGCCCTCCTTCCTTCTGCCCCCTCCTCTCTCCTCCTCCGCACCACTCGAGTCCCTTCTGTTCCTCCTTCTCTGGTCGCGATCGGACGAGGGGCTGCGCGCCTGAACAATAACAGAGACTATCTGATAGAATTGAGAAACTTTCTTCAGGGGCCGTACAACGATTTTTGACCCTAGGCTGAAAAAATGGCCCTAGGGGTACTTTTTCATGTAGAGTCCGAAAATCGACCCTAGGAAGCCGTATCTCTAGCCCCCAATACCCTGTGGCACGCTTCACCCTGCCAGGGGGTAAAGGCAATTTCGCGAGGGGAGCTCCAAACCCCTACAAATTATATATCATCTTGTAGATCTGGACGAGACAAACATTTTTTGTGTTGGAAGTGAAAGCCTAGCTATTCTGTGAAAAAAAATATTTCGGTCGAAAAAATTATTTTTTCCGTCCTGAAAATTTTTTGGCCTGCTTGTAGAAAATAAACTTTTCCAATCGATTCGCAATCCATTTTTACCCCTTAGGGCAAAAATTGAGGAAAATTCATCCCGTGCGAAGTTGTTTCGTGATCCGCCAAACGAGCGCAAATTCAATTTTTGGCCATTTTTTCGACTTTCCATATCGAATAAGATCAGAATTAGGAACCTGGCAGTGATATTTTATGCTGAAAACAACTAAATGGAGTCAGGACAAAAAGTTATGAACGATAGGAAGTAATTGGGCGAAAAAAATTTTTTTTGAAAAATCTAAATTTTGGCATATTTTTTCGAAATTTTTGGAAGAAATTTTTTTTTCTCAAATTCGCTTCTAACGTTCACAACTTTTTGTCCTGACTCCATTTAGTTGTTTTCAGCATAAAATATCACTGCCAGGCTCCTAATTCTGATCTTATTCGATTTGGAAAGTCGAAAAAATGGCCAAAAATTGAAGTTGCGCTCGTTTGGCGGATCACGAAACAACTTCGCACGGGATGAATTTTCCTCAATTTTTGCCCTAAGGGATAAAAATGGATTGCGAATCGATTGGAAAAGTTTATTTTCAACAAGCAGGCCAAAAATTTTTCAGGACGGAAAAAAAATTTTTTTCGACCGAAATATTTTTTTTCACAGAATAGCTAGGCTTTCACTTCCAACACAAAAAATGTTTGCCTCGTCGAGATCTACAAGATGATATATAATTTGTAGGGGTTTGAAGCTCCCCTCGCGAAATTGCCTTTACCCCCTGGCAGGGTGAAGCGTGCCACAGGGTATTGGGGGTTAGAGATACGGCTTCCTAAGGTCGATTTTCGGACTCTACATGAAAAAGTACCCATAGGGCCATTTTTTCAGGCTAGGGTCAAAAATCGTTGTACGGTCCTTTCTAAATTCTCTCAGATAGTCTCTGATAATGATCAGAAATCAATAATAATAAAAAAAGATAATAATAATCAATTCGAATTGCAATTAAAAAGAGCTGTGCGTTTAAAAAAAATTTCAATGCACATCGAAATTCGCGTTTCAACCAGCTACAATCAATTGGATAACGCGCATTTGCTAATGTACCATAGACTCACACTTGCTACCATAATTGAACAAAAACCATACGCTGGTTACCGCAGCATAGCTAGAAAGGGGTTTTTTTTTAAAAAAAGCCACACCCTCCTTCTCTCCCTGCTCTCCTTTCTGCCAGCACCACGCTCTTCGACACCCCACAGCTACCGTACCCGATGCCTACCGTAATCCCTCCCGGACTCACCCTCCTTCTCTCCCTGCTCTCCTTTCTGCCAGCACCACGCTCTTCGACACCCCACAGCTACCGTACCCGATGCCTACCGTAATCCCTCCCGGACTCACCCTCCTTCTCTCCCTGCTGTCCTCTCTGGCCGGGCGGCGTCTGTCGTCCTCGCGTCTTCTGTCGTCTCTGAACGGATAATAATTGAGTATTGACTTTTTAAAAAACGGTGGAAGCGGTGAATTGAGGAACTATCAATCTTTACTCATAGCATCCACGTAACCACGAATCAACTTGCACCAATTCGTCAGTTTTTTTCCTCATTTTTATAATTAACTCCGCTCTCCCCCTTCTCTACATCGTTTCAGAACCCTGTAACTGATGCCTCACCTCTTCTCCTCCCTGCCGTCCCTCTCCTCCCTTCTGTCTCCTCTGCCCGCCACCGCTCTTCCTCCTCTTCTCTCCTCCTCCGAGTCCACCTCCTTCTTCACCTCGCGCGCACGCTCCTTCTCGCTGCTGGAATTAATTATTTTAAAACATTTTAAATTGATTAAAAATTAAAATTCGAAACGAGCGAATTCTAAAGAACCAACAATATGCGAGTTTCATCATGTGGCTATCACTAGTGCGATCGACAGAAATGCAGTGTAATTGACGTTTGGGACGGAAAAAAATTACTAAATGTTCCAACCAGTTCCCAGTTTCACCCGTTAACTATAATCCCAGCCGGACAGTGCATCTCAATGTACTCTTGAGATCCGTTGAAAAAAATACATCTTGGCAAGGCCCTAGTTCGCCCTAGTTCGTCATGAACGTCTCACATAGTTCCTATATTCCAGTAGTTTAATAATATCCCGAGAGCCTATTCAATAGTCTATGACAACCTATACTATCCATCACACCGTAATTAATTAATTCATTAATTAGCACTAATTACTCACCCCTTCTTCAGAATCCGCTTCGCCTTGGCCTTCCTCCGCTTGCGCTCCTCCCGGTCCGAGTCGGACGAGGCTGCAAATATGAATAATATTTACATTAACAACAACAAAAACAACAACAACAACAACAATAATAATAATAATAATGAGTATTTTTGCATATAGAGCCTCCCGTTTCACACCTTCAAGACATGGAAGAAAATATTCGCCAAGTTAATAGAATTATGACAGAGTTTATACTAGATGGAGCCTCTTGGGGATTGTGGCCCTACCAAGCGTGGCGAACTTGATGACTAAGTGAAACACGGTAGTCACAATGTCAGTGAACCTTGCAGAATAAATATTTTACGCGCATCAAGCCTAATGCTATCACTTCTCTCCCCATTCCTCGCTACTACATGAAACCGTGAAACCCTAATCAACAACCACAATGAGCAAAGTGCTCAAGACTGTTTTTTTCTATCTACTACCGCATCAAAACAACAACAACAACTCATAAGCGTCCGAGACGCTGTCGCTGCTGCTGCTGTCCAAGGAGTCGGACGAGTCAGGGTCCGAATCGGACGACGATTAAGAATCCTAGCCTACCTACTTCACCCCATCTAGTGCGCAAAACCACTCGTTGTATCCTATTTTAGGTAGGGTTGGGGTTGTTTTTGAGGGAAAAGCCACTCACAAGCGTCCGAGTCTCCATCGGAAGACGACTAGCCCAGCTTATGCCATCCTAATCCGCGCGAAAAACAACCAAAACAACAACAACAACTCACAAGCGTCCGAGTCGCTGTCGCTGCTGCTGCTGTCGGAGGAGTCGGACGAGTCCGAGTCCGAATCGGAAGTCGACGACGACGAAGAGGAAGAGGAGGCCGCGCGCTTCTTCCGCTTCGCAGCCGCCTTCTTCTTCTTCTGCAAATAATTATTGAATTATTCTTTTGCAATTAGATTATTTAAAAAATAAATGTAATTTTTCGAACAATTCAAGCCTCTAATCTAACGTTTCCCGTAGCAGCTATAGCATGGACATAGCAAAAATTGCAATAGGAAGGCTGTTGACGATGCAAAAACATAACAATGATTTTGGATAAGTAGACCATTGACTAATTAGCGCAAGAATAGAACACACGCGTGTTTCACCTAACAAATGTAAGGTGAGTGGGATAGCTGCAACAATCAAAAGCAAAAAATAGAGGAATTTTCGAAACTGCACACTCATGTTTCATCGTGCGACCATAACCATGTACGTATCGATAAAGCCAATTCGAGGAGACTCACAAGTTTAAAAAACCAATAAATCTCGCCCATCGTAGCCATGCGACTAAAAATCGATGCAAGTTCAAACCTGCACACAAATGTTTCACCTACAAATCATAGCCAGGGTTGGGCTTGTATGACTAATAGGTATTCGGCTGCATCCTTAAAAATGAACAAACAATCCTCACTAAAGCGAAATACGTTATTCAATAAAATAATCCCACTACCGTACTCCCATAAAATCAATAATCTTCCCTACCGTAACCAGGCTACCGTACCTCCTTCCTCTTCCGCTTCGCCTCCTTCTCCTTCTTCTTCTGCTCCTTGCGCGCGATCTTCACCAGCTTCTTCAGGCGCGCCGCTTCCTGGAAACCGATAATCAATAATAAAAAATACAGGAGTACTGTAGCTCCATTTAATTCCAGGACGCTCAGTACACGGCTAATATTTGAACTATTTGCAAACACACACAGTCACAGCAACCATTGAACCCATCCACCCATTTGCTGATTTGACGGATCACTGAAACGCACAAGGGCATCTTGAATTCTGATTATTCAGCCCAAACTTCATTACTGAGACATCGGCTGCGCACCGGAACGCTTGCTCATACAGATCTTCGAGCTAGAACGCAGCGTGCATACCCAGAAAAGCATGCCCAGAATGTAGTATTTTGCGAATAAGGCATCAAATACGGATTCGCATGAGCGCTAAAAGTGCAGTGTTTTCACAAGGACGAGCAGCCTTTCTTGAGAATTGATCTATAGCCTGTCAGCCAGGGTGGATAGTACATTAAATTAAGAATACGAAATCATTCTCAAGAATACGATGACTCAATACGATCTGGTTGCTCATAAGCACTTTAGTTTACGTTGAACATTATTCCTCGTTATCAGCCTTGTTCTCACACTCAGTTGTCTAGCAAAATATCCATCTCAAAGTGATCAAGCACCGCGTCACTCTAACCAAGCTTTGTCTTTACCAAACTATCCCCACTACAAACAGAGCATAGCCAAGTTAATAACACGTCCATTAGGAGCGAAAAGGCCAGCCAGGTAATGAATATCATGCTCATAATATGCCATTCTTCCCTGTTCTAGCGCAAACAATGAGTCGAACAACAGACGCTGTCGAATCGTTCAACATTGGTTAGTTTTATGCTACTTTTCTCTTCCAAAACCACAAATATTCCGAAATAAGCCCAAAATTACAGTAGTCGGCTTCTGTCTCAACGCGCTCCTCCTATACCTCATCATCACTTATAGTCGCTCAAATCTCGGCAACTACCGAAATCTGCTCAAGTTATTCGCTTGCAACGACTTATTTCTCATTACAATTCATGCTATAGTTCAACCCGTAAGCCAAGCTGCTAATTACCGATTAATTAATTAGCTGATAATTAAAATCAGGCCTCATTCTCGACCGGCTCTGCCATAGGCCTCTTCTCCAAGGCTTTTCCCGACAGCAAGGTACGGTAATCATATCACCGTACCCCACATTCTAAAACATTACAGTACCCCATCTACATAATCTGCTCATTATTCACTATCCCCTTCACCCTGATGAACATCAATTTCCTGCATCGGTACTGGTCTGTCAAGAGGTGCGTTGCTGAGATTCATTGTTAGCTTTTTAAATCGTAACTTCGAAAATAGCATCGGTTCTACAGACGAATTCTCCTCTTCAGCCCGTACAAAGTAGCTCGCTTTTCCAACTGGCGATTCTGCTCTACGATCTCGCTATACCCGCTTTCGAATATCGCCGCATGGTAATTATTCCATGAATTGCGCCCTATTCATTTCACACTAACCATTGCACTACTTGACTCGAATTTGGATTCACTATGAGCGGAAAAACAATAAAACTACCGTACTTGACTATCGCATTCAGGATGACTTTCTCCCTAACGGTCGCTGATGACCCTGTGGGCAGGGCCATTATCGAGCCTGCGTATCTTCTAACCACCGGGGAGACGCGCATGAGCAGCGGGTGGCTTCTCATCTGCATTCAGGTAGACGCGCGTTTCACCAAGCTTTCATTCTTTCCCGGTAAAAGTTCTTGCGATCATTCGCATCTTGCTGTGCCCACTCCCAAATATTTCTTCCTAAAGGGCCTAGAATACTAACGAATATTATGAACAATGTCAATCTGCGTTTCACACACTATCCATTAACCTTCCGGCTCGCGCATTTGCCATCACTCTTATTCCCTCTTATATACTATTTAGACCCCTGCATTAGAAGTATACGGTATCGGAACGTTCCGATCGTCACGTTCCGATCGACACGCTCAAGCGTCAAACCGACAAAACATGAAATCCACGGGCGGGGGTCGAACCTGCGTCGATCGGAGGCGGGGAGGCGCCCACTACCAATACACTACGCAGGTGGATAGGGAGCGCG
>LS533753.1:14131-26918 GCA_900490775.1 Pristionchus maxplancki | reverse complement strand
ATCGAATGGTATACAACACATGATGAAATTGTAAAAAATTTTGGTAGGTCAAAAGTTGACGAATTTGCATAAAAAGTTGGTGGATGCGTACCCAGCCCATAGGTAGTACCCACACAGAATTTCAGCTTGATTGGACCATTTTGAATCATTGTGCCACCCCCTGTAGACGACCGTCCCGCTCTTACAGAGAACGCGTTTTCATTTCACGCACGCAATCAGTTATAATTCGAAATAAACTCACTTGATGGCCCTCCTCAATTGCTCCTCTGCTGCCGCCTCATTCGCCGTGCTCGGACCCTGCAAGAGGTCAAAGATCAATCTGATCTCATCAGGTACAGTACCCAACCTACCGTACCTCATTCAGTTGCTCCAATCCTTCTTCTTTCTCTCTTTCCTCCTCCATTCGAGTCGCCGCCTTCTCTCTCATCTTCAGAATGCTGTCGAGTGTGCATTTCATCTGAAATATATTGGCTTTCCAAATATTAGTTGGCGTTCATATAATCACCTATCTCACTAGCGTCGCCAAAAATGAGACATATCTTAGCATGATATCAAAACCCATATCCACCAGGCCTCCACTCACTTTCTGTTCCTTCCTAGTCGGCACGATATTCGATCGATAGTCCGTCTGCTCTACCGTATCCCGCCTCTCGACGGCTACCGTACCATCGAATGACTGCGACAGGACCTCTTGCTTGATCGTTCGCTGTGAGTGAATCTGCAACTTTTCGCAATTACTGAATTCAGAATTGCCTAAACATAATAAATCCAAAAGTGCATACCTCAATCTTCGGTCCGAGTTGTCCACTTCCCTGTTGATTCGCGGCTTCGGACTCATCATAATGCTGGAAATATCACCGATGTGTAATCCTGCCAACTTCTTTTTGTAACACAAGAATTAACTTCTCACTCAATCCATTCTCGTTAATCTTTCTCGACTATACCCTTCCGCCCTCCCCCTATCGTACCTTTCCTCCAATAAACTCCGGTGCTCCCTCCCTGCGCTCCTACTTGTAGTAGGAGGGCAGGGAGGGAGAAACGAAACCTACAGCACAACTGCCGTATCTCCCTCTTACATTACCTCCAACCCTTCCCACATCATCTCCCACCTCTCCCTCTCATCTTACAATAATCCTCCAACGCGTACCGCTTCTCCCACTTACAGTACTCTCTCCTCCCTACCGCACCTTTCCTCCAATCAGCTCCTCCTCTCTCTCCCTCTCCTCATCGTACGATCTGTTCACTATCCGCCTTCGCGCGTCCATATCCATACGATTCTCACTGAAAAGGTCTTCTATAGTAATTATTTTCGACCGATACATATCAATTCTCCTAGCACATCCCTACTAACAAGTGGCAGTGAAACACAGCACTTGAGTCGCTCGAAACTGGCAATTAGACTTTCCATAGCAGAATGATTATCACTATCAGACAGCACTCAACAGCAGAATCGAACCCCTCTCACCCCTCCGCCTCTCCTCCCCCTCCCTGCTGACTGCTCACATGCGGGGTGATCTTGAATGAGAACGACTGCAGGGTTCGCATCCCCATCGACGACGCCGAGGGCAGTGTCTTCGATTTCTTTGACTGAAAAGAAATGCCTATTTATTTAATTCATTTGAAGATCTATTCCTCAAAAGATCAAATGCTGCTCGTCTCAATGCAATTACGCAGTGAGAGAAACACATTGATAGCTGGAAACGTTGCCCAAATCAGT
This sequence comes from Pristionchus maxplancki, assembly GCA_900490775.1. Taxonomy (NCBI): domain Eukaryota; kingdom Metazoa; phylum Nematoda; class Chromadorea; order Rhabditida; family Neodiplogasteridae; genus Pristionchus; species Pristionchus maxplancki. The sequence continues at coordinate 25,201 of LS533753.1, read as the reverse complement.
AATGTAGTTTTAGTTATCTAGAAATCAACGAAAATCTATGAAATTCATTTTTCCGATTTTAGTAACATCCCAAGAACGGGAAATCATAAGCCGTCAAAAATAAGACAAAAAATATACCTGCGGCTGGCAAATCTCCCTGCTCCTGAATCCGGCTGGCTCCGTCGTATTGATCGAGACTACCGTACCCATCGGATCCTCCGCATCGACCGGAGATACCGTATTCCTCTCGTCCGATCCCGCCATATCCTGGCCCGATCCATCGGGCGATACCGTATCCGGTCGATCACTTGTCGATGGGCCTTTGGAAGTACGGTAGGCCAGCTTCGGTCTCCCCTCTGAGCGCTTGTCAGATCCTGGAAAGTGAAAGGGTTATCGATTATCGTATTGGCGAAACCAGAACTGATGCAAAGCTTCCTTGCTACCCAAAAAACGCCCGTTCAGGGAAATGGGAAGCTCCTGCCCTATCCCCGACAATTGGGTGAAAATGACATGGGTTACGCTCATTCCTCTAAATATAATTCATATGGGTGTCCGGGAAAGCGCAGTGCCGGAATTGGAATAGGCAGATGAAAGATCAAATTCCACTGACCCCCTCCACTTCTCCTTCCCCCTCCTCCGCCCAATCCCCAGTCGTTGGCGTGCAAATCCTCCAGCACACTGTTCATCCTGGAAGGAAAATGTTTAGAATTAGAGAAAATGATATTCACATTTTCCGTGTTTCAGTGTCCCATCATGAAGAAACAACGTAGCAGCCCCGTATTTTCATCTCGAGAATTACACACTGCACGTTTGCGTTTCATGTTTACTACAAATATACCAAGTTGGATATCCCCAACAATACTCCTGTGAAACAACCCTAACACAATACTCCCCAACAATTACTTTGTAGTAAAAATTTCTAACCATAAAACGGCCCTGACAATGACATTGTAGACCCGTGCTATTCAACATCCGCCAATGAGGGACGAACGTGGTTCTCCTGAGTTTCATCATTTCTATACCTCATTCGCCTAGCTAATTTACCAATCCCACACCTCCCCCTATCTCACACAACCTAACACTTCCAATTCAACCCACCGCCCTCAGTCTAATTTCATTTATCGTTCATAAATGCAGAATGAGGCTTGTTCTTTCGCGCATCACATACCCTACACCTCAATCACCTCGCCTACTGCACCAATCGGTTCATTTCGTACGTCTAAATCGTCACCTCTCCGTCTCATTCATCTCGTTTTTAACAATAAAGGAAGATTGAAGCTACGTCTTTCATGCTTCACAGTCTCTACACCTCAGACACCCCGCCCACTCCACTAATCAGATCTCTGTGAACTTGCCCATACCTCTCCGTCTCATTCATCTCACTTTTTTCTTACGACTAATGAAGAATGCAGCTTGTTCTTTCATGCTTCATAGTCTCTACATCCCAATCATCTCACTCACTGCGTTAATCACCTCTTCATAATCGCACATGTCCACTAACCTCTCCGTCTCATTCATCTCGCTACCGTCCGATCTCATGGACGAGTTGCCCGCTTCGCTGTCGAGTGAGAGACGCTTCCTGGAGGGAACAGTAGGAAACGGTAAGATACGGTAGGATTGAGCAGACTACAGTAACTGATAGCACTACTGCACTGATTATCAATGACCTATCACTATAATCACGGACCTCTTATTGCTCTTCTCGGGCGACTTGACTACAGGAGAGGAGGCGAAACTCTGCGAGAAAACTTCTTCTGAAAATACTTCTTTCACTCTTCATTTGAGTTTCAGTGAAACTTCGAAGACATAAAAATATTCTTTAGCGCGTTATTAGTTCTGCTTCGAAGCGAAAACAATCATTATTGAATGAACGAACAAAACCAGTTCCCGATCACCCTTCAACTCACTTTTGACTACCGTACTCTTCTCGAGGGTGGCCATCAGATTCTCGTAGGGTTTGAAGGCCGCAGTGATCGTAGTGCGGATGCAGTGGAGCAGCGACTGGAATTGGAGATTTGGAGCGAAGAATGGAAGAGAATCGAAATGCTACGACATCGCCCAGACTAGTAGGAACGGTGCGGCATGAACACACCGAGTGAAGATGACTCACTCTGACGGCGGAAACTCGATATGCCGATTCATATTATGTTAATGTCATTTTAAATCCGTGATCGCAAAATCACACTGACGTGCAGGCCAGAGAAGTAGGATGCTAACAGCGCGAAATCACCAGCGTGAGTTTCTCCATACTTTTGCTTCTGTTATTCGTGCAAGATCGTCACAGGGCTATGTTACGAAGAAAATGAAAGAAGTAAAAAAGAAGAAGCCACCCGGAAGGTTCGTGTTCCACTTACAATTCAAGACCTACAGATTTCAGAGAAGTCAATCGATCTTCGGCATATAATTTATCAAAAACACATAACCCTCTCCTTCTGGCAGAAAGCGAGAAACGAGATGGGCAAAGTCAAAGAATAAATGTTAGACTCTGGGTGTGATCGTGTACGATTCAAGACCTAGAAATTTCAGTGAAGTCAATGAGACTCCGGCATACTATACAAAATTGACTCACCCTTTCCTTCTGGCAGAAGACGAGTCGCTTGTCCGGCGTCACGTTCACGTCCACCCATTCTGCAATTATTATTAGTTATAGATCGATCAATAATACTAATAAAATAATATAATAGCAAAATTAATAACGTTTCAAAAGAAATAATAGTGGAACAACATTTAGACAATTAATAGCAAACAACACTGACAATCCCAAAGAAAGGGTTCCTGGTGATTCACAATTTCAGCACTACCACAACAATTCAATAACTCGAGAACGGTCGCTCGATTTCCGATACCCAAATAATCTATACCCATTATATCAGTTTTAATCACTGCACTACTAGAGATCAAAGATCAAATGCTCACCAGCAGGCATGGTAATCCTCAGGACGAGAGTCGGGTATTGTCGTCTGTTGTGCACTTGGTAGAGCTCGTTGATCGCACGACAAACCTGATGGGAATTTGATAGTTTTGACGTTAAAAATCCAGAACACAGATTTTCAAATATTCCAGTAACCGGCGTGTTTCATGTATTCTATATCTGAGAATGCCGATCCACGTACGTGTTGATCGTTTGAAATGAAAACAGTTAAGAACTACCGGATATACAATTATCACTTACACTACCCTGAATCCCATTTCCTTCTAGCTCATTCTGCTCATTCTGTCTGGCTGATTCTTTCTCGATGATAAAATGTAAAGCACACTATTCGCTCAATATCAAATACCGTATTGCACAAGTCTACCTCGACTGGAGACTACCGAATCCTAAACTATCCTCAACTGTATACCTTGGGATAGTCGACGGGTCGTCCGTTGACGTACACGAATTGTCTCTCCGAGCTCATCCTTCCATTGCCGTGCAGAGGCGAAGACACGAACCCGCCCAGACTAAAGAAAACAGAAGGTAATTTCGTGCCACGAAAAAAAAGCCGTGTGGAAAAGAAATAGCACGAGCACATTTCGAAGTTTCTAAAACTATGAACAAGGTGAACTCGCACCACATCAGTATTTTAACTGCATTCACTGCGCTTCCCATATCAATATCAACTGTTTTTCCTTGCAGTATCAACCCCAATTCTACGCTGTATCCCACCCACCACATTTCGTTCAATCAGATTCATACTGCCGATTTCGTGCTACGCCGCTGTTACAGAATTGTTGACTTCACTCGCAAGCAATAGTAAGAACACGGAAGGGAGTTGAAAGAAATAGTATGACAATGAGCTTCACGGGCGTGACAATTCGTGATCCAGGCGCACTCGTGCAACACCAGTACTTCAATTGCGCTCACTGCTCTTCAAACCAATATGTTTCGTCTACATACTAAAACATCAAACCATTCTCCCTTCCCAATTAATCACAATCACAATTACCTGATCTCTCTCGCCTCCTTCTCCATCTCCTCATCGACTCCTTCCTCCTCCATCCCTCTCACTGCATTCTCATCCGATTGGATCTGCAATTATTTCAAACTTTCCTATGTCAATTCCAAAATCGTCCCAGGCACATCCAAGTTGTCACAGTTGCTCGAAACAAAGAAATTATACTTGATTGATTTTGCGATCTCATCTTGGGCAATGTAAATAAATGAACAAGATTCTAGCAACCGATGATCAAAGACCAACCTCGATGACGTCACCCTTGATGCCGCTTCCTCCGAATAGATCAGTGATCACTTGGGCGAGAGACGCGTCTCCTCCAGCAGTCGAGAGGGCGTGATAACGCTTCCTGAGCGGGAGAGATTACGGCAGGGAATGGAAATTCAGTTTATTGCAGAAATGATTCTAGAAAGCGGAGCAAGCAGTAAACGGCTGTGTGGAAAACGTGCTAATAATTACGATCCTATCATTTGAGGTTTCACCAGTTTCTAAAGAACATACTGGAGTTATGATTTTCGATTACGCATCGATGTCGTTGGCAAAAAAAAACGATTGACATAAAAAAGTAATGTCCTACCCGTTGGTCTGTTCCGAGAAGACATTGAACCGGATCGCGGGCGTCGCCAGTGCGAATTCCTGGAAATAAATCACGCCTTCTCATTTGCCGGACAAGTCTCATGTCAGTTTCATGGACTAGTCATACCACTGTGATCCAAATCAACAATAATTCTCTCTCGCCTGCTCTCAGAAAAATAATTACATACAATAAATTTGAACAATATTCATGTTCCTCATTCTATCAGGTCCCCGTTTCAAGTACAATTCTTACTATTTTGAATCTCATCAACAACAATTCAACTGCCATCGATCCCGTAATCAAATCCCTACTAAACCACCTCCCTCCCTGCACGGTTCCAAACGTCCCCCGTCTAACAACTTTCTGTCCCGTCAACTATTCATACCACCCCAATTCTCGACAACAACCATTTTTTTCTCAGCCGAAGTAGGAATGAATCAACCCTCACCTGCACGACTCCGACCATCTTCGAGAAGTCTCTCTTCGCCGTCCTCTCGAATTCCTTCCTTCTCACTGGCAGAGTCGTGAACAGCGACCGGACTTCCACTGTCGTGCCCATCTGAGAAGAATACGGCAGTTCAGAGATCGATACCGTAACATTCAGATGATGTTACATACATGGCTACCAGACTACCGTAACCATCGAACCATAATTCCAGTTACCGAACCTCCCTGGGCACCGTCTCTCTCTTCTCAATCACTCCCGTGTGGTCGAAGTGCAGTCTCGTGGCCGCATCCAAATCGGTCGTTCGAGTAGTGATCGTCACTGATCTGCAATAGAGAAATAGCTTCGACTTACAGATTCACGGATTCACTTGGAGCTGGAGTTGGCACAGCTATGCAAAATTTAACCAGATTCTTGACTAGCGATCATACCTTTCAATGGTACTATGACAGCGACAACTGTATTCCCAACCAATATTAGTCAAGCATCCCGTGAGCTAGAAAATAATAAAGTGCTATACCCGAGCGCACAGAGCGCATTGAGTGCCTCCCCTCTGAATCCGAGTGTCGACAGCGCGAGAAGATCGTCGTATTCTGTGATCTTCGAAGTGGCATGACGCTTGCCTGAGAGCTTATTGATAGTTCTGGCTTCGAAGAGATTCATCTACAGGTCAGGAAATGCATGCACTGAACGCTTATTGGCAAATTATTGCTGTGAAAAATACAAGGTGAGGATATGTTTCAGGAAATCTTTGAAATAAGATGCCAAACACAAACACGTTTTTTCAGGCAATTTCGATGTCAAATTTACAATAATAACAACAACAAATGGCTCTCAACTCACAGAGTGATTCGAAGTTGGTCTCCTCAATGCCCGTCCCATCATCCGACACTCGAATCGAATCGATACCGAAGTTGAGAGTGATCACTTCTGAGAATTATCGATTGAATCAGCATGCCACACTATGCCACACTTGCAATCGAGGACTTCGAAGCACAGTGATCTACCATCTAAATAATCGATAAATCGTACCGATATTCTTCGCTTTCGCATCCATCGCGTTATCCAGCAGCTGCCGAACGGCGCCCGCCGCTGACGTGATCACCTTAATCAATCAATTATTATGAACTCGAAGGTAGATCAAGGCTCCGGATGGAAACATTTTTTGCGTGTGCACTGCGGTAGATCAAACATAATGCATTTTCTTGAATTGTGCTTGTGTTACGGCAAGTTTTGACTCATTGTGATTCATAAAAACGAGTTCATACCTGCGAAGTGCATATCTGGGTGGCGACACTGCGGGGCAGCATCTTGACAGTGGTAGTCGGCGGAACGAGCGAGTTCTCATCGTGAATCGATGCTTCGTCGTCCATTCTGTGGGCTGAAAGGAAGGATAAGATAACATAACTTGGCAACAGTTGACTGAGCATCGATTTAATCATAAATGGATACGAAATGGCTTCAAAAACGATCAAAAACAAGTGAAACTTGAAAGCAGCGAGTTAGCGCCGACACCTACAGTACTCTTAATTTTAGGCTATCATGAACTGTTTTAAATTTCCAATTTATTTTAAATTTATTTTACATCTGTTATATTGTTGTCTTCCTCACTTCAAATCAAATGCAGTGACAAAGCACATGCGATGATAAATCGCATGTTGCCCCAATCCGATTATGAAGATCGCGATGCCATTTTTTACATCGCTACTCGGAACAAAGCATTCACTTTCACATCACATCATCGAATTCGATCGAAGGCATCATTTTGGACAATGTAAGATCGTTTCCATTCATAGTATCAAGTCCCGAAACGAAACGACTTCTCTGGTAGCTGCTCATCATAATATCTTCAAGCCTTTTCCCTGTCAACACAGATTCTGCTCTCATTGACCTTTTCCAATCTCCGATCCCATGCCCTATCTCTCTATCCCCCACTCCTCGATCCCGCTATACCGGTTTCGATTCTGCGCGAGCATGCCGACTTTTTTGTCTACCTCCTTTTCCTCTCTCGGGGTTTGCTCCCTTCAAGCTGCGCTGCCAGTCATTCACTCGCCTGTCGCTAATTTGATTATGATTGCCACTTCCGGCCGCACTTCTTTGTTTTGTTTTCGCTTATTCGCTCTTTTTTTTACAACATTTTACTACTTATTTCGGCACTCCTGCACTTTCCCGGGTATCGACTAATTCCCAATTATCTACCATCCTCTATAACCGACCACTAGCCCTGCTAAAATTAGGGAATCATTGAAACTTATTTCTTTTTCACTCACTTGCCTCGACAAAGTGCAGAAGCGCTCATATTTCCACTCGATAGTTCACAGTTCACACCACCAAATCCTCGACAGTCCAGTTTGCCGTCCAGATACAATATTTGCCAATTCGCGCGGCGGTTTCCTCATGATCGCAAGTGGGAAAGTCAATCAAAGCGAAGGGCGAGAGGAGGGGGTTTCCCACATATTTTCCGCCTTCTTCGATCACACAGGCCTACGAAACTGTATGCTTATTTCAAGTACCAGTAAAGAATAGCCCTTGTCCTATCTTTTTTCGTCTTTTGACTGCAGTATCTTGATTATACTCGGCTATAAACTAGAGTACTCACTCAGATCAAGATCAAACGTTTCAGAGAGAGCTATTCAGTCCAATCACTTCTATTCCCCTGAACTCTCCAATCCTTCGATAGTTGCCACTTTCCGCCCCGCTGCGCCCATAGTGCACAGTAAACGAGCGCTATTTTCTCCTCAACCGGCTAGACTGGGCGAGAGAGTGCGTGATTCGGAGAGAGTCAGACGATATCCGTCGATAATCGCTTACAATGTACCGGTCACCTCGGTAGGGCGTATCTTCGATCGACGAGAGACCATTCGAAATGAGGAGAGGGAATCGTCACCTTTATCCATGTTGTGATCGGATCACACAAATCTCTCTCCATTCTCTTCTCACTTCCTCGATTATCTGTCCACCATTCTCTATTTTTGTTCGCCACTTTCAATTTCGTTTGCTGTAAATTTCCTGTCTCTGCGCATCATAAAATATCTCAACATCTCTGAAGAAAACCTCTGCAATTGTAAAGCTCCTTTCGAACCCTTCTGACTTGAGAGAGTACTATGAACGAAGAGATTCCTCATTCCCGTTCGCAAACCCCTGTTCCTCATTCCTTTCCCTCTCCATCGATACTCCACTCAATCACTCGTCGGGACACTTCTCTCTATCGAAAATTAGGGCAACTTGTCCTCTCCTCTCTTGGGGGATGGCGCAAAAAGAGCGTGGTCTCCTCATTACCCGTGCTCTCTCGTTGCCCTGATAGATGAGAGACCATTGGGATCGAGGAGAATCTCCCTAGTCTCCACTTTTTGTTGTCAATGTTTCCCAATTTGCGCGCTCGCTATTGATAGAAGCGGATCGAACGACCGAGTTCGCGCCCTTTCATTTTCCTTGTTCACTGGCTAGACGAGATGATAGATCATGCGAAATGGAGAGAGTCGATCCCTGTTCGAGAAATCCTTTGACCGAGTTCTCTGGTCCTGCAATGAGGTGTTAGTTTGATCAACGAATGTGTCTAGTGCATTGAATGACGTCCACAATTGTATTCTTTTTGTACAGTGATGAAGTCCCTTCCAATCCTCCATCTGACGTGTCATCTTGAAGGTTGTAGTCTTCGATATCGTTCACTCATCCGTCTCTGATAGTAGGAAAACACCGCCCCGAGGCGCCAGAGAAGAGCTGATAAGAATGAGAGCGACGGCTTTAGTGTTTCCTCTGCAGAATCGGGCGCGAAAGGCTTTCGTCGTATCGGCTCGTACCTTTCACTTGCATCAGATTCAAGAATGCTTTCGGATTGAGTGGCATTTTCTTCAATTGTATACGCCTTTCCCATCAGCCTCATTAACTTTACTAAACCGTAACGTTCAATCCTGTTATTCCGGATCTCAGACCCCGGCTAGAACTCGCTCTTGCCGAATTCCCAATTCTGGAAGAGTGCTGTTTCCCCATCAGAATCGGGCGCCAATAGGGCGTCGTATCTCCTCGTACCTTTCTTCCTCTCTTATCTGAATTTTACGGCTGGTCGATACCAAGTGTTATGCCCAATGCGTCAGTTACATTGAAGCGTGCAACATGCTCGTCATTTTCTGAATGATGATGACTGTAACTGACGTCTTCTAGAGTCTTCTAACGCAGATGGCTCCTCTTGTTCCTATTATTTCTGTCACATTCCTTCTCGAACTCTCTTCTGCTAGTTCTGCAGTTGTTTCCATCTGTGCGTCAACACCAGCTTATGCAGATTCACCCCCTGAATAAGCCATTCCGCCCCTGCCCTTAATATCTGCGTCTCTCCATTTCGCATGATCTCTCGCCAGTCAGATAGTAGGAGAGACTGTGTGGGATGAGGAGGGCTGATCCAGATGATCGTGCTCTCCTCATTTCACGTGATCTCTAGTCGGTCAGAGGAGGGCGATAGATAACGTCGAATGGAGAGACGAGCATCAGTGGCCCTCGTGCCCTCTCATCACATGGCAACCTCTCCTCTCCTCTCCTCCCCCTCTCCAACCTTCCCCATTAGGTTTGTTATCACTTTCTCGTTCAACAGTTCATCGTTTCATGTTGCTCATTTGATGATGGGAGATTATCTACAGTGGAACTTCTTTTTAAAATGTTTGTTATATTTTCAATAGCGAAGAATCTAGAGCGCATCAACTGTCTCTGAGCTCAAAAGAATTTGTACTATTCCTGAAACATATGCCTCATTAGATGTACACTCGCTGATGTTGATGATTTGCTCCTCACATCTCTGTTCTGTGAAACAACCTTGCTATCAGCAGCTGCTTGTTGATTTTGCGGTTGTTTATTTTATCTTGGTATTATTTTAATAGTTTTCCATCAGCGCTGAGAGGTTGATTAGATGATAAAAATCGCCAATAGACGTTATGCCAATCATGAAACATATGCGAATCAGATCGCAGATCTGAAGGTCTTCAACTTTTCGTTTATCCCCCACATCACTGTTATCCATTATCACCTCCTCCATCCCTTTCTCCTCATCCACTTTCTCACGTTCCTCCACTCTCTTTCTCTCTTCTGATCTCCGTCCTCCCCGATCTCAACAGATATTTACTCTATCGGAGACCAGCATTCCTACTAACACTTTCGGGTTCTTTGCTCAAACGGAACAGTAGAAAATTGAATCACCTAGTTGTTTTTCCATTGGAACACTCAAATAACCTCTAGCACGTGTCGATCTCTATCTATGGACAACGATGGGAACGACCTATCATTCGTACGGTGAAATACTGTTGAAAGAGATCAGCGTTCTGAGATCAGCTTTCTAATTCTACGATCGCACTTATGCTAGGCCTAAAACTCAGCGATTCATCGAAATAGCCAAATTTAATGACATGCTATACATGCTTGGATGAACTCTCTGTGTGCTCAACATTGTTTTTACTTGTCAAGTGACCACACGTGGTGTTTTGACCTCTCCTCCTCCTCCTCTTCCTCTTCTTCCTCCTCCTCTTCCTCCAGACAGTTGACACAGTTCGCGGCGCCTTTCCACTGTTTGTCCAGTGACAACTCTGATTATCTTTTTTTACTTGACAGTTTTATCGAAGACAAATTTTCACAGGGTTCTACTGAATCTTGCCATTTTCACTGTGGTTCAGATGAGTTTCACTCTGGGTATGAGAGCTTCCGATGTTGAGGAAAACTAATTCGGTGGTACATTCGCTTTCTAAAATACGAAAAAAACGTGAATAGATTGAGCAGAAGCAATTCAAAAGTAGAGATTAGGCACTTTTCCGCGACTAGTTAGAGGAAAGCGGACGAAAACATAAAAGCACGGTGACAGATGACACCCATCATCCCTCTCTATCCAGCAGTCATCCGACCCGAGAGGGCTATGAACTTTGGCTATCGATCGCCTAGTTGAGGTCCTTGGTTGATTTGTGGGTGATAAGACATTTCGCAAAAAGGAACTCGAAAAAGGACGTTTCGCAAATTTTTCAGCCGCGACGCGACCGCGACGCAGAGCACGCACATCCTCTTTGAAAGCAATTTTCGCATGCTTACAAATATTTTTCCTATTTTTTATTTATCGATTCCAGTGTAACTGAAGCAGCGTAACCCGATAATTAAGAAAAAAATAC
>LS533753.1:0-14031 GCA_900490775.1 Pristionchus maxplancki | reverse complement strand
GATTTGTGTCTCTCTTCCATCTCACTGATGGCCCAACAGGGATCCTCACAGTTGTTGTTTGAGTGAAATTCACCTCCTTAGACCATAAAAACGTGCGCACACGCGCACGGCAGAAGAGATCTTCACCGATAAGAATTCGAATTTGGCCTTACTCTCTCCATTTCACATGCTCTATAGTCCGTCATACAATGCGAGAGATCACGCAGAATGAGGAGAGTACGTTCTTTATTAGTCAAAATTCGGATAGGTTCGCATCGGAAGTTGAGAGATTACTGAAATAGAAGAGACGGAAAGGGATAGAAGGGGGGGGGGGATGGCCACTCACTCTCCAATCCCCATGCTCTCTCGCTCTGTCTGCCCGGCGAGAGAGCGTGTGGAATGAAGAGAGCGGAGCTTGCGAAGGAGGGGTTGACAACTGTCATCTCTTCAGATCACGTCGATCTCCGTCGATTTGCAGGTTCGAGAGGGGGAGGGGAGCCTAGCCGCAACCCCCCCCCCCCCCCGCTACTGCACGGATTTTCACACAATTGCATGCGTTTTTGATCAACTCGAATGGAGAACTCGTTCATATCCGAACCTCATTCTCTATCACCTCCCCCTCCCTCCCTCCCCTCCACTCATCCCTCCCATAATGACCCATTTGCACACGAGTTTTCACGCCAAGAGAGAGATCTCTCTCTCTTTCCCATCAATCGTTAATTAGTCGCCGCTATCACCGAATAATCACTGCAATCAATAGCCTGCGGCACCTTTTCGATTCTTCAATCTTCCAGAATCCAAAGATTATCTTATCGCTTCAATCAGTAGCTTCTCAGTTGTGAAACACCGCAGTTATCAGATCGTTGATAGCATCAAACTGTTCCTGGAGAATCTCACTTTTTTGTATGATATTTTCACAGTATATTCAGGACGAATCAATTTCTTCGTTCCTCACTCTTTTTATAGAAGGCCTGAAACTCATTCCGTCGATTTATTGATAGAGCCCATGAGCACCAGAAAAATACCGACTTTCAACAGTCACACTTCCTCACTCGCGAGAATGTTTTCGCCCATTTCCGATCTATCCCTGCCCTTCCTTGTTGCCTGTCTCCTTCCTGACTGTCGGGGTTAGCACCTCACCTCCCCCTCTTTCATCCGTTCACCACTTCCTGAACATCACGTCGCTCCTTCATAGCGCGTCCTCCTCTTTCAAATCCCCTTCTCCTCCTAACCTCTCCTCTCCTTCTCCCCTCTCACAGTAACAACTGCAGTAGCGGGCAGGCGAAGGTCACTTCGAGGTATTCCCGTTGCACCGCCCTTGTTTCACTCGTGTTTTGTCCATTTTCTCCTCGGATCTCGCATATTTCCACTAAGAACCATTGATTTCGGATGCGAATCGCCTCCATTTCGATAGCGGTAGTTTCCCTTTAGTTGTATTGGTCCTCTCGAAGGTCAGTGGGTATTTTCTATTGTATTGCGTGTGTCTCGACCCTTGTTTCTCTTGACTCGTGTTTTGTCGAGTTCTTCTTTCTTCCCCTCACCCCTATGTTTGATCTGTCGAATCTTGAAGATACCTTAGAAAAGTACTGGGGAACTTTTTCTTGAATGCATTGGCTCGTGTTTTGATGACTTATTTTTCTCCGCTGTGTGATCTTCTGAGTCTCCAACGCTGTCTACGATTCTACTGCAAGAGATTGAGTTTGAAATGAGTCTCAGCAACAGTTGATGTGTTACTTGTTCCATCATTTTCGATTTTGCAGCACTTTGTTCGATTTGTATTATCTATCGCAAGTTCTGTTTTTCTCCTCGCTGACTATTTTCTGAGGGGATTTGCCCTAATCGTCTCGATTCCTTCCCATGTTTGATTCCCCCCTTCTTCCTTCCCCCGATCAATGCCCTTGTAAGTGTCTCCTCTGCTTTCTCCACTCTCAACTCTTCCCTCCCTCTCTTCTCGAACAGATCAACCCAATTTGAGTTGCTTTCAAAAGTTCACCACAGCCATTCAGAGTGGGAATGTCGATGTAGCATGAGCGTAAAATCCGCCCTTCCTTTCTCTTGATCACTCTGCCACTCTAAACTGCCCTCTCACTTACTCGATCAATCTCTCGATTAGTCGATGACAGCAACGCAAATACGCCTACTAGTGAGAGGGGATATCCGGAAACCTACTCACTCTCGTTCCGATTGAACACATACATCCCCGCAAATTATATTATTTCGAATTCCGGTTCAAAAGCTCCGTCTCCAGAGTGCCAGACAGATCAGAGAGAAAGCTGTCAGATCAGTCAGTAGTCACGCCGTTTTTGACAATCTTCACGCCCCCCCCCCAATAGTAGCCAGTGGTGCTATATTTGTGAATCTGCAAGCGTGAATCGCCAGCCATCTCCTGCAACTGATCTTCTTTCTTCTATCATAATTTCAATCATGTCCCTTCTGCGCCCTAGTCGTCCAGAAGGGCTTCGATGCCCACTGGGGAGTAGTAGCCGTCGATCTATTTGCTGGGCGTGAATCGCCGCCACAAGAAATCGGCAACTGATCAATCACTTTCTTTTGTTGTAGAGTTTTCGTGAGCTGACAGGTGAGCAATCGAGCTCTCGATTAGTTTCCATGCGGTGTACGAGTCTTTCCCTTTCTGCCTGTCACTCACGAGCGATCGAATGGTCGATTTAATGCTGGCGTTCGAGTACCGCTCGAGGCTTGATCCGTAGTATAGCAATAGTTTTGAAAGATCTAACAATGGTTGTCGAACAAGCGAAACATACCTCATCCGTTATTCTGATTTCACTCACTTTCGAAAACGCAGCCGCCTATCGAAAGGTCCGATCGCTCGACTTCTCCACTCATGCATGAACCTTTTTCATCGTAATCTATCCCATTCACTGTTCCACACTTACCGTACGCTCTCAAATTACCGTAATCGACAACAAGTTTTATCGATTGTAAAGTTTGTTTTGACAGCGATCTCAACCTTTTTACTGATCTTGAATCTTTAACGCGTGCTGTGTTTTGATAGTTTTCCAACCGACTCGATCGCTCATCGACTCGTTGACTCCGTTGAATTTCCTGGTCTGCTTTCAAACTACTATTCTGATTTTTTCTGCATTGCTTCATATTGATTAGCTCATCTGTCTTATGACTATTTTAAAATCTTGACCCTTAATTGATCACGTGAACAATGAATATCGACTCGCTTTTCTCCGTTCTCTTCGGCTTAAGTCCGTTCATATGTGGCTAATCGCAGTCAATCAATCCAAGCTTTTCTCTCAGTTGCGGAAACGCACGCCCATTGATTGATGCAGTCCGGGAAATAGCGAACAGAAAAACAGTCGACGAAGAGTCAACCAGAGACGTGACAACTGTCATGAATGAGTCCGCTCTCCTCATTTTACATGCTCTCTCACCTCCTTTAACCTCCTCGACATCATTCCACCCTTCACCTATCCTCTTCATTACCCTGACACTGCGTTTTTTCCTACTGCTTCGTGCCTTCACTCGCCTCAAATTACACAAGTTTCCGCCCGATCTTCGCGAATTTCGCTGCTTGAAACCTTGAAACCTTCGAAATTTACTCGATTTCTCGAATTTCACAGTCAATTACTCACTCGGTTCACTTCTTTGATTGGAATCAACCGTCTTTCATCAGTGCACATTCCTTGACTCATTTCCTCAGAAAAAGTGAACTATTTCAAGTCAACAAGTCAGTTCTGACTCACTTTACCACTAGGGTGCTGTAAAGTTGTTCTCCTTTCGATATCCGCACATGTTTTGGTCGACCCGTGTGTTGAATTTTGATTCGAAAACAGCTCTCTCGACCTCTTATTTTCCTTCTATTTCTGCACTCATCACCGATCTATCTCCTATAGATCACGTCCCGAGTTGGTTATATTTTGGATAGACGAAGAGTTCCGGAGAGATACGAGAGAGCATGGGAATCGAAGAGAATCAGCGCATTGCTAGATTGCAATTCGAGTTGGTGAAGGAAAGGCAAAAACTTACGCAGTTCGAGAGGGACACTCCCTATCGATAGAGAGAGCACAACAATCGGTCAATACGTGAGAGTTGCAAGCATTTTGAGTTGGTTGAATGACGAAGTAATATTGATAAGGCGCGTAATCATTATCCTTTGTGGGACTGTTGAAACATATTACACTCTCTGTACTCGAGCCTCTGAATCTGATATGTTTCACTTGCGCAATTTTTCAAGTTTTTGATCTCGAGATCTGATTTCATTTAGACTTCTTTTATCTAAATAATTAAAACACAACTCTCAGACTGAAACCGTTCGCATCCTCCTTCTCCTTCTCTTCTCTTACTTCACACTCACCTCTAATCTCTCTCCTTCCTCTCTCGATAATCGAATGAACGCTGCTCGAATCGATTTCCCTCCGCAAGAATGTTGCGCTTTTCTGCGAGACCTTTTCTGGTTCACTTACTCTGCGGAGAACAACGGAGTCAATTATTTAGCCAAAAGTAGGTCAAGAGTTCTCGAGTGTTTTCTCCGGTAATTATTGCGGAACTGGAAATTCCGCTGCAAAATTTGTTTTTGTTGTTTGTGCTCTTCGTCCAGGAAATTTCCAAAATTTTGTTATTGTTGTTATTGTTGTTTCCTCACTCAACAACATGCAGTGGTCACTCAACCCGCAAATAGTGGCATGTCATGCAAGGGCCGGAAATCTGTCGGATTCCCTCCCTCGTCTATCTCTCCCTATCTCCTTCTGATGCCCCTCTCTCTCATCCGTCTAACTTGATTGGGTTCGCCTCCCCTCCGGTCCTTTTCCTTCAGCATTTCCATTGTCTCTCACTATTACGGCCATTATTTGAGCCAATTTGGACCGAGTTGAGTGTTCTTTTGCTCGATCTTTCAAGCGTTGCAAGTGAAGTGAAGTGGGGTTGAATTTCGAAAATGAAATCCTGAAGCTCGTAATGAATTATGTTTGAATTATATAGTGGGGCCGCAATCCACATCATTCCTTCTGAATAGTTTCTCAATTGAACAATGCGTGAAACTCAACCAATCCTAAGTGAAATTCCGTGAAATTCGAGTGGAAGCCCATCTGGAAGGGTATTTTCGCAAGCTCCCTGCTCTCATATCCATATCATCTCCCCTCCTCCCTCTCTCTCTCTTTCTCCTCTCGGACTCCTGCAGTCTCTCATCTCCTCTTTTTCTCTGCTCTCTCCTCGAAATGCTCGCTCTCTCGCACGTTTCGCAGTGTAAATACGCAGTCATTTCGAGTCCGATCTCCACTATCCTTCTGCCCTCCGTTCGTAAACCTGTTTTCATTATGAAATTTCAAGTTTCTGACCTGTTTATCCTGAAATTCAGTCACGTTTACTGCAGTTTCACTCGTCTTTTTGCAATTACCGAGTCCATTTCCTCCAAATCTCAGTCACCCATCTTCCTCTTTCTCCAATGCAGTCTTACTTCTGTTTTGAGCACTCGCTGACTCTCTCTTCCATCTATTTCGCGGTTCCTCTCTCGTTTCGCCTCGTTTACTCACTCTCAGATTTTTTACTCACTTGCTTTTCGGTAACTCCTCTTCTCCGCTATTCGTAGTCTCACAAAAGTGTTCGCATTTGTTTCGCATCATTCAACTGTTTCGAATCACTCGCAATTTCTCGTCGGCCGAGTGCCAATTTCGAGCTGTTTTTGTCGGTTTGCGCCTCTCTTCTCTCTGTTGCAATCTTTCCTTTGGACGCCCCTCTGTGTAATGAGACTACTCTCATTGCTGCATCTAATCCATTTGTGCTCGTTACTTGGGATTATTGCGCCGTAAGATGTCTGTTCTTCTTTATTTAGCTTTATTGCTCTCCAGTCTTGCTTGAAACTCTCTCATCTGTGTAATGCGTCGAATCTGCGTCTGATTTCCGGCAGAAAACGTTTCTTTTTTTCTCCCTCGCAAGAGTGTCATGAATATGAAAGAGTTCCCAATGCACGAACGCCCATTTCCCCCTTTTCTCCACCAAACTCAGTTTGAGGGGTTAGAGCCAGAAATCCTCTTCGTTGCAAGGTGAGATGGTGTCTAAAACAGTAGATTTCTTAGTGTACATTGATCACTTGAACTCGGAACCTTCCTTTTCTTCTCTCCGCGTTCCCTAAAGTGCTCTTCCTCCTCTATTCGATGAGACTAACGAGATTCCAATGGAAGTCTGCGAGAAGAAAATGGACAGCGTCTGACTGTCTCGTCGCTCTCTAGATTCCGCCCACTCTCTCTCCTACTTCATTCTACAGCCTCCAATAGCGCCTTCTTCTCATTACATTCCTCCCCCATTCGCGTTCCCTCATCGGAAAGTTGCTGGGCACTTTGCCCCCGAGGCACAATGAGAAGGTTGCCAGGCCTGGAGACTCTCTTCATCTGTTGTTGACTCTAGCCTCTGAACCCCCGGGTACCTTCGCTTTTTCTAGATTGACTTCAAAGATTTTGATTTTCAAGAATATGTACAAACCAGGCAAATCGTCTGATTCTATCTTGCAATTCTTCTTCGAGTGCCTATGAAACTCAACTGATTCTGGTGCGGTACTCGGTGAACCATAAGATGCGCAGCCCACGGTTCAGCCTTGAACATTTTACAACTCTCTCACATTCGCATGCTCTCTCGTCTTCTCTGACTCAAGAGAGAAAAAAAAATCTTGCACAGCCCTGATACCTACTAGTACACTTTTCTTCGCTGAAACTTTCTTCGCCTCTCGCAGATGTTAGTTTGACGTCGTCGTTTGTGTAGGCAAGCAAGCGAGTTCCCCATAGGTGAGAAGACGGATATGGGAGAGGAGGGGAAGGAGAGAAGGGGCTGAATCAAACACGCGAAAGTTCGGGCTCCCTTCCGTTCGGTCGATAGTTTCCCGGGCAACGGACCCTTTAGCGCCCAATCTTATTGGATTTTCAGCCATTTTCTCTCACGAACGTACTTTCTCTCACGAACGCACGAACGGCTTCAAAGTCGTAGATAGAAACCCCTCACCCTCGCTCTGAAACTTGAACGGATAGTCACCTCTTCCATCTCTGAGTGCTCTCGGTTTATTTGTTCAAACTTCTCTCCTGGAACCGACTTGACACTTCTCGCTGTATTGTTTTCATGCGCGCGCTCACTCACAGAAAAAGACTGATTTTCGGTTTCGAGCGCGCCTCGTATTCATCTCATAAGTAGATGTTGAACATTATTTATCTTTTCGAAGCAGGAATTCTCAATAATTGTAGTATACCTGAATCAAATAATCTTGCACGATGCGTGAAACTCACTTCGATGAAGCAAAAAGTTCCCAAAATGCAGTCATAACAACGTCGTTTGTTGTTGTATAACTCCTTTTCTCACCTCTCCTCACCATCAAGAAAAGCTACTCTATCTCACACGCTTCTGCGTTCAGTCTGACCAGCGAGAGAGAGCTTTCGAAAGAGTCGCAGCGGCAGGAAAGAGTAGCCTCCGGAAGCCCCACTTCTTTCTCGTCACTCTCTCACTTTTCCTTGATCTCTCGCTCGTTTAAAGAAATTCCTTCGCCCATCGATTCCCCTGCCCTATCATTGATAAGGTATCCGGTTGTGAGGGCGCGTCTCGTCTCATTATCGCCATGTTTTCCTCCCAAAGTTCACAAGGAACTAGCCTAATCTGCTCACCGTCCCTCCATTTCTCATGCTCTCTCGTCGATCAGACCTTTTATTGCTCTTCTGATTCCTGAAACCCTCTCCATTTCGCATACTATCTCTCCGGTCAGACAGATCTCTCTTTCTAAGACCACTGTCCAACCTTCTTTTGTTGCTTTTCCGGCTTAGAAAGGGCGCCGCGCTATTTTTTGTGTTTGTTAGCATTGAATTGACTCTCGAGGCTTCACGTTATCTCTCCTCTTCCGAGGGTAGTAAACAGAAACATCCGCGAGAGTGGCGGCTTCTTTTCGTTTACTTCCAGGTTCTAAGCGATTCCCACTCCGATTTCATCCATTTTTCATCCATCTCCTCATCCCTTTTCCTCTTCATTCGATGAACGATTTGATACTACTTCCCATTCGGCCATGGCTGTTTGTTACCCCTTTCTCCCCTGCAAAGAAGCCCTTTTTTCACCCTCAAAGTACCTCGTTTGGCCCGTCTCATCTCGGCGTTCTCGAGCGCTTTTCAATCGTAGTAAAGTCGAAGGTTTCGAGCTCGAGCGCACGTTCCATTTTACGTTTTAGCGCAGATTTGTAGTAGAATGACGAAGGAAAGGCTTCTTCTGATGCAGATTCTGATATTATCGCTTATCCTGCTCGATTTCTCAACGAATTCGCTCGGGAATAGTGTGGGAGTCGCCTAGCGCGCACTGGAATAATATCGAACCGCTAGCAAGGTAACTCAAGTAGAAGTGAGCCAACGTCGAAGGGAGCACCTCGAAAATCTACAAGAGCTATTCTCATTCTGATTCGAAGCTCTGCGTGACCTCACTTTCCACTGCCTATGGAATCGCGCAATGACAACTCTTCCTCGTTGTCTAAAGTACACGGTAGTATGTAGCGGAGGGCGCGAAGTTATTTGCTCAGCTTTTTAGTCTCCTTTCATCCCATCGTACTCCTCCTCCTCTTCCCTTTCCACCGCCCAAAAACGTTTGTGGTCATCTTCCCATCCTTTTTATAACCCAACTCGCCATTATCTCACTCATTTTTCTTCCATCATTGATTAAAACTCGTCGATCATTTCCTCACACCGCAACTAATTGCTGCATTGAAAGGTGATGTGTCTAGACCTCGGAAAGATTATGATTCGATATTTTTCGTGTCTCGCGTCGCCGTCATCATTTTATTGTTCCGCGAGTTGCCTAAATTGCCAGCCTAATTCAGTAATTAATTAGCTAATCAATTGCAGGCCGTATGGCCGATCACCCCGAAAGACCATCGAGAAGCACGATACGAGGAGGGGGTGAGCTGATTTTTTTCATTTCGGATTTTCGAAAATCCAGAAATAGCAATTCCAAAATCTATCTGTCTTGCATCATCTCATTTCCCTATTCCTTGTGTAACTTTGTACCCTGCTCCCTGGGTATCACAATCTTGGCACAATTCAAATCCAAAATAGTTGCGGCTATCAGTTAATTTTTTGCAAAGTTGTAGACAAGGTGATATGTTTGAAAGTGGATTATCGATGGGTATCGCTATCGTTCCACCATTACCTCTCGATCCGATCGACTCGAAGGGTGTTCACTCTAATCACTGCTCTGTTCGACCTTGGCGTGTCGCCCTAAATCACGCGCGACATATTTCGAATGCTTGAGAATAGTCCGACTCTCTCAAATCCCCATGCTCTCTCGTCGATCAGAAGGAACGAAAGAGCATGCATGTGAAGAGACTCGGACTGCGCAGAGAACATTGTTGCGAAGCGACGAGAAAAATATCCATTGATTTATAGCAGGGGAGCAGAGAAGAGTAATAATAGAACCGTGCGATGACTATGCGCAGTGAAGCACGTAGCATCTTGTTCCTTTTCGTAGAGCTTGAACAAGAGAAAACCTTTAAAAAATGTCTAAGAGAAAACCTTTAAAAAATGTCTGGAAAACAGTTAAAACACCACGCACGTCCCTGCCTCAACAACTTGATTCGACTGAACGTGTGTAATCTGAGATGCAACGAATCTTCCGATTCCCTCATCAATCAAAACGAAGGAGTGCACATGGTTATCACTGTTTCGCTCAGCAAACAGAGTACTCTGCTCGACTCTCTCGCTTTTCCCTGCTCTCTAGCCTGTCAGAAGGAACGAGGGAGTGTGTGTACTAGAGAGAACGGGAAGGTTGCTTCGGCATAGAGAGGGGGTAGATACTCTTCCTGAGAGGAGGCAGTTACTGCTCATAGTCCAATGCTGTCACAGCGAAGAGTGAGACGCGTGCGAAGGGTGCCCAAATGTGAGCTTTTTCATGAGAATTTTCAAATTTATTATTTAAGAAAAGCAAAATGCGACCTTACTCCCATAAACTCAATTAGATTTGCGTTACGAACATCTGATGAAGGTGTGAGAATTTCGCTTTGCTTGTTCGCTGCTAGAAATCCAGCTTTTGATTAGAGCGGTGAGAATGGAAATCCCTGTAAGCGTATTCACTGGCAAAGCACAATGTCAAAAATAGACTATTGGAGCACGAAAAATCGATAATAAATCGTGCAATTGCAGGCCAGGGACCTAGTCCATCAGCATCAAATGCAGCAGTCGGCCCCCTCTCCCCCACTACCACCAACGACCCAAGGAGTGTGTCGGGACCGGTGAGGACTTTTCAATTGCTTCTAAAAACATGTTCCTTGTTCTCATTATCGGTGCCTACTCGTTTATCTGTTATCAGATTATGAAACGTATCCGATGGGCAAAAATAGATAAGTGTAATTCTCAGATATGGACGGTGACGCGTCGCGAGCGGACGGAGTTGTCTCCAGTGTCGGCGGAGATGAGGGAGAGACTGGGATCGGGTTTGTTATTTTGTTTTTCAAAACAAACAAACAAAATCAACTCTTTGTATGCTGAGGCCGCTGTGATCATAATATTGTGTATCTCTTCCGTGACATGATGAATACTAGCCAGACAAATATGGCGAAACATCGTGGATCAAGGATGAGTTAGTCATCCGATAGTTGTCATCACTCCATGTTTGCGCGTAGATGGCTTCCATTTCCTAGTCTGCTACTCGCTTTCCGTATTTTCTCAGGCTAGTCTGGTAAAAGAAGAAGCGCGGTTCAGTTATTTTGATTTTTAATTCTGTAATTCTAGGCGGCGATCCCTCCTCTCCCACCTCCTCCACGCCCTACCACCAGAGGACGGTCACCACGACGGAAAGGTGAGGTTTCGTTAATTTATGAATTATCCCAATCATGATTGTGATCGATCAATTGCCGCAAATATAGTTTTCTTTTGTTTAGTCTATGCGTATGCACTCAACTCAATCCCCTACACCATCTGTGAATGAGCTGATCAATGAATTTTCGAAAATGACTCGTTTTCGAAAATGGGAAAAATAAATATACTCAAATTTCTCATTGCAGGGTGCACATCGTGCAGATGCCCGTGCCAGTGAGCAGTCTCGCTAGAAGCGGTGAGATATTTATTCTTGCGAACTTATTTCATTCTATTTAGTGTGCTTCTGTGATTCTGAGCGCGCATTATTCCTTTTCCCCTTTTTTATGCTACCAGCTCTCCTTTATTCATTGTGCGTCAGCGTATTCAACTTGTTTCGCGCGTTTTCACAGCAGCTTCTAATCTTTGCGTGGATCTGATATAACGCGCTAGTCTTCCACATCTCTATTTCATCTTGATAGGGAAATTTCGTGATTATGAACCGCATCTAAAATCGTCGGCAACTAATTGCAATCGCTACTTGCATTTCCAGTCCTGATTTCTCCAGTTTCTATGGTCATTCTTGCACACTACGCGCTAATCTTTCACAACTAGCTCCATTCCTTCTTGATAGGGTGCTAAAGGCAGATATGATGTTCTTTTCGCGGCTCGCTCTATGAAAGCTATTCTTTCTTCGAAACCATGTGTATCATTCCTGGAGAAAATGCGACTCTTCTCTCTTCTGGTATGATCTTTAATCTCTCCCCATTTCATCGGTTATATTTCCTTAGATCTGATTGCCCACTTCGGATCGGAATCTGTAATTTAAATCTACGTGGGGTCTCCTCAGGGGCGATTCAATATTTATAATTGCACACTACCTGTCAATGAGACTGTGATGTTTTCAAAGTCGCGGTTTTGAAATACTCTTGAAATCAATGCAAGCGAAAAATGCACAGTGCCATTTGATTTATGAAACGCACTAATTACACGAATTCGAAATTGAAATCTCTCTCAGGAGAAGAGGCGGCACTTCTTCTCTCCACTCTCGCTGCCGGTTCATCCACCACGAATGCAGCCCAATCCGTATCGTCCACAACGACCACTTTCACCCAGGAACCCGTGCCCGTGATTGGCGGCCTCACCGCGGCTGGTGGGTTACAGTTTTCTCTATTTCATTAGAGATAGCAAAGGTTAATGCACAGACCGGGAGTCTGTGCATTAACCTTTGCTATCTCTAATGAAATTGTACCTTGAGCCTACTCGGCTATGACTAGAGTAATCACTCAGATCAAATTCAGTTTTCTCTATTCGATCAGTAGTTATTGATCTCGAAAGGTGGTTAGCGACTTTGATGAAGATGTGAAACATATCTGACAGTTAGAATTCAAAATCGTCCATTGCAAGCGAAGAAGGAAAAAGAGCCCTGATTAAAAATTTAAAATCTTTCAACTGAACTTGTTTGATCTACCACGGTCATCGGTCATTCATTACATTTTCACAAGAACATAGTGAACTTGAAAAGTCTGTGGAACATCAACGATTTCGCATCAATACAAATTGTCGCAGGTGTTCCTCTCTTCAACGGCATCTTCATCGCTCCCGACTCGCGGAAGACGTCCACGATCATCACGACGACAACGACCACTTACCATGTGGTGGAGGTCAGTTGATTATTCATTCATCCTTTCTAGAACCAAGAGGAAATAAGAAATAAATGTAATACGTACTGACTTTTAATGCGCAGTTTGCTTTCTAAGAAGACGATAAAAATCAAAGTCAACGACAATTTTGCAGGTGACCGACTCCTCGTCCTGCTCGTCAGGAGACGAGTTTGAGGTAATTTTAATGAGATTTTTATTTCAATTATTATGAAATAATCATAATTGATAATTTGCAGATGGTTGACCGCCCCGTGTCCCACTCCCCCTCCCCCGACGAGGAGCACACTCTCACAGTGGACATTCCCCTCCTCCGACCTCCCTCTCATTCCGGAGCCATCTCTCCCGCGCCCTCGTCCCCGCTCTACGTGGTCAGTGAATACAGTCGATGGGTTTGAGCTACTTCTTCATCAAAGACGCTCTAACATGCTTCTGTTGTGACAAGGCACACGTGCAAAATGTAGATACACTGAACATGACCAAATGAACGCAGAATGGGGTGGAGAATACGGTCGCGCTCGGAATAGTAGGACCTCTTGATCGTTGAATTCTTTACTAATTCTCTTGCAGGTGACTGCCAGGAGAGACACTTCCCCCACCCTCACCCATCCCGTCCACGCCTCTCTCAACATCGACCTCGAGATTCTCCCGATGACGACGTCCCCAGAACCGGAACAGGAGGTCAGATATTATCGCAACATATTTCTGCAAAATATTCAACGGCCCTCTTACGGAGAAGATAGGAACAGGGCTTCACAAAAATATGAGACCATATTTATCCACGATTATACACATGCATTTGACTGTCCCGAAAATTTTGTCAGATGTTGCTAAACCAATTGCCATTAACAATTCGATTCCTTGCAGATTTCCTCCTCTCCGGAACTGCTCGACTACCCGAAGGAGACGGATCTCTCAACGATGATCGCCTCGACATCGACGACGCCTCCGGAGCATCGATCCCTCTACGCCGACGACTTCGACCAGACGCCGTCGACGATGAAGACCTCCACCGACCTCGACCTCATGCCCCTTTCCGACTACGTCAACGTCTACCACGCAGGCACGAGCTACGACGACACCCTTCCCGATGTGATGACTGTCACGGGCAAGAACTATCCCTTCTCTGCTCCGTTCGAAGGCGAGCTCGACTACACCGAGAGAACCTCGGATCTTCCCGACCAGCCCCTCACCTCGCACGTTTCCGTGTACCATCCCGGTCGCAGCGACGAGGAGCCTGTTCCGTCAGCTTCTGATGCTGCTCCCGAAGAGCAGCCCGAGAAATCTGGAAAGAAGAAGCTCGACATCGGCGAGAAGGCCAAGGAGATCGGTGACAATATTGGTGGACTCTTCAAATCGAAGGATAAGCACGCCGATTACCCGATCAGTGAACCATTCGAGGGACCACTCGACGACACTCTTCGCACTTCTGAATTGCAAGACGAGCCGCTCACTACTCATGTGGCCGTCTACCATTCCGGACGCAGCGACGAACCCAAGGACGTCGAGGTTGCGCCAGCCGTAGAGAAGGTCAAGAAGACTACCGACTATCCTACTTCTGCTCCGTTCGAAGGCGAGCTCGACTACACCGAGAGAACCTCGGATCTTCCCGACCAGCCCCTCAC
>LS533747.1:889644-902802 GCA_900490775.1 Pristionchus maxplancki | reverse complement strand
CAACGGAATTTTTTCGTCCAATATTCCAAAATGCTCGACGGAACATGCTCTATCTATCGTACATCACCCCCATTACCGAACAAATGTACTTTTTGAACTTTTTGTACTTTTTTTACTTTTCGCGAATACGCATTTTCAGTTCCTAATTTTTGTTTCATATTTTTTGTTGACCCCGATAAGCGGTCGATTACAAAAAATGAAACAAAAATTAGGAACTGAAAATGCGTATTCGCGAAAAGTAAAAAAAGTACAAAAAGTACATTTGTTCGGTAATGGGGGTGATGTACGATACTCTATCTAAAGTAGTAAAGATGAAACGATTTCTCAACTGAGAATCCGAGCCGCGCTGTCATTACTCGGAATGGAAGAAGAGGAATGCAAGAGCGAGCAGCCTATTGGTATTGCTGTTGACTCGCGAACCAGAGGTCATTGGTTCGACTCCGCCTCGTTCGCTTGTCTTTTGCTCGAACTATCAAAGCAAAGAGAAGTATATTAAACGCGAAAAAATTGCGTACGCAATTTTTTCACGGAAATTTCGGACAAAAAGTGCCGTGCAATTTTTTAGCGGAAATACTTTTTGAAGCCACAACTTCCCGATTCCAAATTTATTTACCCAAAAATATTATTCTTTTTCCTACTGCACTTTCTAGGAACATGAAAAGTGCAGGGCACATGGTGCAGAATTTTTAGTGCGTGCTATATGCGTACACCCTTATTACTCACGTTTTGTTCTTCGGTTAGAAAGTTATGTAACTCGTTTACATTCCACCCCTCAATTTCGTCCGTTGAAAACATTCGGAGAATGAATCGAAGTTCTTCTCTGAAAATGCTCAAGATAGTTATAGTCCGGGTAACTCAATTGCCTGCGCGGACATAGATGGACGCATAAAATGATTAGCTCATTTCAATGTCTCTACTCTCCTATAAAAGGAGCAGTCCCCGTTTCTCCTCGAGCGGTTTCTGTCGACCGATACGAGGGGTAGTGTTCGTTTAGTCTTGCCTTATTGGCACGGACTTGGGTTGGCGTTTTGATTCTGAACCGAGACTTTGAAAGTAGAGACCACGATCCCTTTCTATAAATGACGGCGAGCGCTAAGTTGAATAGCTCGAAGGAGAAGCAAGGGCCGCGGGTTCTGATTTCATAGATGTTTAGTACACAGTATGGGCTACCTTTGCTGAGAAAATAAGCCAATGGTACCAGTGCCCACGGATGGTGCACCACCATATGTTAAAAAAATGGACTAATTATTAGGAAACCTCGACTTTGACTTTGAAGTTTGAAAGATAAACAACTAGTTCCTTCATTCCTCATTCTCGCAAGTTGCATAGCGGTGAAGGAACTAGTTCTTTAACAGGAACTAGTTCATTATTGGCACTGAAAGGAACTAGTTCCCTCATTCTCACCTTTTCACAATTCTTTGACCGGCCTCCAAGGGGAGAGAGAAGGAGAATGAGTGGAGGGAACTAGTTCCTTTGCAAGGAACTAGTTCCCTCGATTTTGAAAGGAACTAGTTCCTAGTTGCATAACTCGTTGACTTTCAAAGTCTAGAACCGACCGATGTCCCTCGCATTTCAAAGAATGGAATTATTCGCTCGCCTCTCTCGAGTAGGGAATGGAATGATTCTATGAGAAATTGTTCAGAGCATCACGGATTCTTTAAATTTCGACTGCCTTTATGGACAAAATCTTACGTGTACACGGCATTTGGCATGCATGCAAAACCAAGACTCCGCCCCCCCCCCCTAATCGCCTAATTCAATGCTGCAATGTACGGCCGATCAATATGCATCAGCCACCGTAATCGCGCCCTATACTCAGTCGCTTATACATTGAGCGGCACATTAGGCAATGTGGCCAAAAACCCATTTTAAATTCGCTCCTGAAGTGGGACGAGATTTATATCACACGTTTCATCCAAGGATTCACTGAATTGGACAGCCTCAGGACACACATTTGAGATGACCCCCCACTTTCTCCTCGGTTTTTGATAGTCCTTGGGTAGGCCTTCCCTGACCCCAAGTTAGAGGGGCGGTAGATCAAACATCTCTCCAGGAGGCCACGTCAAACTTCGTCTTTGAGGCTTGGTTTTTCGAGATTATCTCGTTATAAAGTGAAGCTATAGAAATATGATCAACCAATAAAATGTACCTTTTCCCGAGACCTTTCAGAAAAGTATAATGGTGATGGGGTTTATTTCATGATTGGGAGCTGTGGAGACGATCTCCTTTATCGAGCGCCGGACGGAAAAATGAACGGTTCCATTCGGTAGAGCTCGTCGAGAGCTTTCGAATGAGCTTCTGAAATCAAAAATCGATGGGGCTTTGGCTGAAAAACGCCTAAAACACGAATCCAAGACGCGATCCCTTGAGTGATTCCCCCAATGTCGCGTGCCTTTGGCAGTTTTTCAGGCGTTTTTCAGCCAAAGCCCCATCGATTTTTGATTTTAGAAGCTCATTCGAAAGCTCTCGACGAGCTCTACCGAATGGAACCGTTCATTTTTCCGTCCGGCGCTTGAGAAAGGAGATCGTCTCTGCATCTCCCAATCATGAAATAAACCCCATCACCATTATACTTTTCTGAAAGGTCTCCGGAAAAGCTACATTTTATTAGTTGAACATATTTTTATAGCTTCACTCTATAACGAGATGATCTCGAAAAACCGAGCCTCAAAGACGAAGTTTGACGTGGCCTCCTGGAGAGATGTTTGATATACCGCCCCTCTAACTTGGAGTCAGCGAAGGCCTACCCATGGACTATCAAAAACCGAGGAGAAATTGGGGGGTCATCTCTAATGTGTGTCCTGAGGTCAGTGAATCCTTACGTGCAACGCGTGATATTTTACCACACGCAGTATATTGTAAGGAAAAGCTCAACCTGCAATTCGTGTTGTGAAATGACGTGGTGTATTTCATCAAAAACGAAAGCGAAATTCCATACTTAGATGTTCACAGCCTTGTTCTCATCACTCACCGATCTAACAACACTAGTACAGAAAATCATCCCATCTAGAACCACCCAAAATGTGAACCGAAAAAAAATCAAAATTCTGAATCCGGAAGCTATGACCGTTGAAAGGTTATAACCTCAAAATTTCAAATCATCTTGATTATTTTAAAGCGAGTTAACGCGTTCAGAATCCAGGATGACTCACACCGCTCTGAATGTTGAAGAATGAAAATGTCTGAGAATCGTCAAAGATCCGCGACGCGAACCCTAGAAGGACTAGAAGAGGCATTCCTACTATCTGGGTTGAAGCCTTGAACTGAGGATATATTCTGAATCCGGGAGCAACCTCTAGGGGTTAAAGAAGGAGGGATGCGAAACGGCAACTATGCCAGAGGGTATAGCTAGGGGCCACAATGCACGCAGCAGATTTTCCTCTATTGGGTCAAAAGTGTGTCCAAACTGATCCTCAGGGACCCAGTAACCTTATACTTTTTAGCATTTGTGGATATGGTATCTGGAACAAAAGTTATACTCCGAAAACCACGCGCGCAAGGTCTGACGCCAGGATAAATATATTTATGATGATATACTTAGGGATCGCAACGTACATAGTCGATTGCTCGCTATGGGCCCAAAAGTGTGTTCGCCTTGTTCCTCAGAGACCCAATAACATCATCCTTTTCAGCGTTTGTGGATATAGCGTTTGTGGAATACATAACTCAATTATCCCCCTCGAAGCAAGAACAATGAAGTTCTTGCCAAGATCTTGGATCTTGAATTGCTCTTGAAATTAGGCACTTTTCGTCTCAATTCGATACAGGGTTGGTCGTAATCGACCGGCGCGCGTGGGAAATCGAGAGCGAATGAAATGGCAAGATCTCGAATCTTGAATTGGATCTTGAATTGATCTTGAAATAGAATTGGCACTGTGCCATTTCTTGACAAGATCATTCTTCGTCTCTCCGATCTTGACCAGCGGTTTCAATCTTGACAAGCCAACCCTAGCGTGTGTCTCTCTCGCTCCTCCCGCTCTCTCGAAACACAAACATGATAAAAATTTGAAAAAATGTCCAAAAATCCTGGAATATTCTAATTAGTCATATACTTCACAATCACCGAACTTTGTGCTCACACTCGAAGTGTCCTAATCACCTCATTTCAGTTTTCAATGCCATTTTTTTACCTACTCAAATTTAAACTTTCGTGTTCGGTGTTTGGGAGGTGATAGATAAGGTGCGTGAGTTGAATCGAACAAGCGTTTGGTCGACCGATTTCGTTGCGAATTGAGGCTGTGCTCCCTTGTCTCGCTTTTTGGTGAAATTATGTCCAGGGAAAGGGGGCGCAGCTTGCGGCCCCTAGATATGTACATATACTACAATAAATGGTTACAGATATACTCGGAGCTGTGCAAAAAATTTCGATCTCTTATTTCGCAATGCTCCCTCGCCGATCAGACGAGTGAGAGTGCATTACAAAATGAGAGATCGGGAAATTTATTGCACACCCCACAGATACACCATATCGTAATACCTCTGCGTGAGTTGAGTACAAAATTCGACGAATTGTTCCTCGTTAAGGAATCCATTTGGAGCGAGATTCTGAAGATACTATGAATGAGATAATTTTGGACATAAATGGGGCACATATGGGGGAATACCTCCCCCTGAAATCTTTCCACGTATACTCGTCATAGAAACGTGCCTTGAATATATGATTGGCATAAGGTTCAGCCATTTGGAGATTCAGCTTACTTATCAAACGAAATACCTCGGGAAATGTGACCTCACCTAAAAAATTTCAGATTATTTCGATCAAGTTCGGAAAGTGACTATAAATCACTACTTCCCCCGATAGTCTTGTGACCCATGTGAATCAATATTGATTGCCTCCTATCACTAGTGAACAGCGAAAGTGTGCAGCTACCTCACGTGTTCACTTAGTTAGCCAACGTTAATTGAATTTCAAAGAAATTGCCCACCGTTCTTGTTTGTATCTGCTCGCCTGAATTGTTCTGCAAACCAAATATTCTCATTGAACTGTGCTCTCTTCTCTCGTTCTTTAGCTAATAGCTGTTGTAATGCTTTGACCCATTTGTCTCTTGTCTCCTAAAATGGAAGAAGAGATCAAGAGGAAAGAAACCATATAAATATTTCAGTGATAGACAAACAATGAACGATGGAAATATATGATTAATTGATCAATGGAGGAATGAACTGGCTTTATCAGAAGCCGCAAAGTCTATAGACTTGTGAATGTACTGCTTGTGATTGAAAATAATGGAGAAGCAGTGTTCTTCCTGTAATAAATTTAATCGCTCTATAGAATAAATATAGAACAAGGTGGAACTGACTGGAGCAGCGACTTGAAACTTGTACTTCTTCGATCCCTTATGTAGATTGTCAGTAGAATAACCACTTCGAACTTCGACCAAATCTCGAAGTGCAACTAAAGGAACAACAATTATTTCTATATCATATAATTTTTACCATTTTTTGGCCGATTTGGAAACATTCTGAAAAAAATATTGCCGTGGTAGATCACTTTCTCCATGTCCTCAACTAAAACTTTCTTTGGTTCCTTCAGCCTCCCTCTTTTGATTCTCCTTAACATTGTTCCTTCTTTTACCGCAGCTCCCAAGTCGAGCTCTCTGAATATGTGTAATAATGCCCTTCAATAGTTATATATCCACTCACCGTTTGACAACACAGACTGGGTCCTCCATCATAGTGTTGCAGCACGTGAAAGAGAAGTGTTCCTCCTTTCCGTTGTTGTCCAGTACTTCTCTATGCGTCTCTCCCCCCATTTCCTCTCGTCGTCTGCCACTCTCTTCGCTCTCTCATCTATTCCTCTCCTCCTCTTCCCCAGTTTCCTCTTCCGAGGGAAGGGGGTGGGAAATAAAGAAATGGTGGGGGGATACCGTATCGGCCTCCATTTTCTTGCATCTGCTCTTCGATTTCTTGAACCAAGAGTGGACGATGATTTCGTTGATCGACTTCATTATCTCTACACTTCGACTATGCTTCTCATGTTCGCCCTTCTCGTGTCTGCCAAACAGTACGGTATGTCCCTCCCCCTTCTCGTGTCTGCCAAACAGTACGGTATAGTGCTTCTTCCCTCAAAAAACTATTTTGCAATCCAGTCTCCTCTTCAACAATCGGGCTCATTATATGTTCTTTCCAAACAAGAATGCATCTTGTTACATGGGTGGGGGGGGGGTGAGTGTATTAGTGAGGCTGTTGCAGGAAGAGATCCCTTGAAAGAATAGACATAGAAATGAATTGGTAGTCAATTCTCCCAATTGATATGAGCAGGGAAGGAGGGGGAGCGGAGGACTCTAGAGAGATGTATATCCGGGCTCGAGATAGGAAACGGAACGAGGGTGAGAGAAAGACAAACTCTCTCTCTCTTTTAGTAGAGCGAGAAGGATATTGCAGTGATTAATCAACCCCTCCCCATCGCACCCCTTTCAATCCCTTTCCCCTTTCAATCTATTTCAGCCGGTCATCCAATTGAATGTTTCGTGCCAGCCCAATTTACTCGGGCTATGGAACAATACACGGAGAACTATTGCTGGGTCCAGAATACTTATTGGGTGCCATTTCAGGCGAGTCATTCCAAAAGATTACTAAATATAAATCTAAGAGTAGAAAAAGAAATATATTTGGATCCAGTAGGAATTATCATAGTAATTAGTGTAGAGAGAGAGGGAGATTTACACAGTTGACTTTCTTTGAAAGGGAAAGAAAGTTTACACGAGGAGTCATAAGCAGAGAGTGGATTGCAGGACCTAATCCCTCATCGAATAGACGATCGAGAAAGAAGACAGATTGGATACTACCAATGGGCTCCGTTCGCTCTAATTGCAGCCGCACTCATGTTTCATCTTCCTTCGTCATTGTGGAGACAACTCGCTCCTCAATCAGGTAGTTCCCAGTCAACTCCATTCGGCTCACAAGAAAAGTGCTCCCTTTGGAAAGGGGCGGGGGGGGGGGGGGTCCAAATTGAATACTCCGTCAGGTTACCAATTGTATTAGGTCTCAATGTGAGTGTCGTTCTTCAAATGGCATGCGAACAATCAAATTTGGATCCAATGGAGAGAGCGAGAACTGTCGATGTATTGGCTCGACATATCGATGATGCGCTATCCTACCAAAGAGATCGAGGGACGAGGTATCTATCCCTCTCTCCTTATTCCCAATGTCCTTTCAGTGGACACGAAGAGTATGTCTTCTCAGCTCTCAAACTAGGCAAAATACATGGATCCTACGTTCAGACTGTAAATTCTTGGACAAAATTTATATTAAATTTTTCTATCTTCCAGTTATACTTATTTATCAAGACTCTTGCCCTTCTCAATGTTCTTCTCCAATTCGCTCTACTTAATCAATTTCTTGACACGGCAGATTACCCTTTCTTTGGAGTACACGTTCTTTACGATCTTTTCATGGTGAGTATCTCCATGTCTCATTCACTACTTCAATCGCCTCAATTACCTCATTTATTCCGCTTCCTTCAATCCCCTCTCATTTTGACTAACAACAAGAGGTGAAATGAGGAATAGCCTAGTGGAAACAGCTGTTGAATGAGGGAGGTGGTGTAAGGATAGATCATAGGATATTCGAGTTACGAGGAGAGAGCACCCTTCTGAGAAGGACCATCTCATTCCAACACTATCCTTTCGTCTTGAATACAGGGAAGGGAATGGAGAGACAGTGGGAAATTCCCTCGCGTCACTCTCTGTGACTTCGAGATCCGAGTACTGGGCAACATTCACAGACATACCGTACAGGTTTGAGGAGTACGGTATGTCGAAGCAATAACTCCATTTCAGTGTGTGTTGGTTATCAATATGTTCACAGAGAAGATCTTCGTGTGTCTGTGGCTGTGGTTGTCCTTCCTCTCTATTCTCTCTGCACTCAATCTTCTCTTCAGGTAGACAGATCCTCTCCATCCATCCCCTACCACCAACCCTGCCTTAGTAAATCTCATTTCAAGAATGAGTCAAACTTATCCATTCTTCCGGGGAAGCGCCGTCACATCCATGTACACAACTGGTCGTATCCGACGGACGGTTTCGTACGCTCTAAAAAAATACCGCAATAGGCTGACGCTATTTTGAATAGGCTAATTGACACAGAGTTTCTAAAACATTAAGAGAGAAAACATGGAAATCTCAAAATAATTAGTGGTGTGGTAAAAGGCCCCTTCCGCATCTCTCTTTTGCCTGGACGCGCGCATTACTGAATTCATCAGCCATCTAACTATGGACATCTAGATAGCAGCGTTGATCAAATCGAATAGAGCCAGTCGAGGCCTCGACTCATACATTCGACACGAGTGAAAAAGTCGAGCGGCTCGACTCGAGTTTGCTCGACTGCGAAAGAGAAGGCACGAGTCAAAATCGAATCTGATTGTGATTCGAGTCAAGGCGAGAGGGAAGGACGACAGAGAAGGAGGCTAGAGCGACGAGAGAGTGTTGCGTGCTAGGAGAGTCGCGTCGCTCTCTCTCCCCATTTGCATCTCTGGTTTCTCGCAACCACTGGTTGACCACTATCTCAACCACTGGTTTGACAACTCCCCAGCCAGTGGTTGCGAGAAACCAGAGATGCCTCTCCCCTTCCCTGACCCGACTCAGACTCGAGTCAAACTTTCAAATTTGGGACATAGCTCATTCGAACCCAAATCTCTGGAGGAATCGAATGGGCTAGTTCAGAAGTTAAAAATAAAGTTTATAGGGGTTTATGAAAAATGTCGCAATGAAGTTATCGACCTATAATCGGATGGGTTGCGTAGCTAACTTTTGACACATCTGGCGGATTTTTTTTTGAGTGGTTATCTCAAGTTTGAGGTGACTTATGACCCGTTGCTCTAATGTCAAAAAACAAAAAAAAACACACACCAATTCAGCCCTATGCAAAAGCGAACATTAGCCGAGAACCGTTCAGTCAAATAAGTGGCAATGTGGTTGATCCTAACTGAGCGCATCGTGATGTGCCCCTCCTCATGCCTCTCCCCGCTGTTTCTAAGCCGACGCGACTAGAGCGCGCTCTCTGCACAAGAACCCTTTTGATCACTCGTCGACAGGGAATTGGGAAATCCCTAGCCATTTCTTTTTGGACGGAATTCACCTAGTATTGTACGCTCGGAATTGCACATAAGTGGATACGCCACCTCTCCCGTCAACCGGAAACGTGTTTATCATCTAGATAATCTCTGATATCTTTTTAGAATAGCAGAGCTACTCAGTCCTCCTGCCAGAATGGCATTCGTTCGACAACAGGTAATGTTTGTCATCTCAGCATAATTCATTTTCTAACAGTTGTAATTACGCGGAAGGGCCATGCCTGCAGAAAAATCCTTCATTGTAAAAATAATTTGAAAATGAAATTAAGATTTCATTGGATTCTGATCAATTGCCTCGATTCGTATCTCGCTTCCTTCGACCCGATGGTGTTTTCCTGATTAGGCTCCTTGCTGACCATGCTGGTTCCATTCTTGCTGCCAGGTTAACTCTTTTCCCCCAGGTTTATCTGTTCGATTCCTCAGAGTCACGCAACAACTCTGGGCCATTTTCCTCCGTAGAACTGGCCGACCTCAAGCATCCGATAAGAGAGAACCCTCATGGGGAGAAGCTGAAGGTATTCCGAACAATATAACCACTACCCCTTACTCTTTTCTCTTCAGGAAATGGTGATTCGGATTGGAGGGCCAATTCAGTGCATTCGTGGCACGAGCCAAGCCTCCCTCCTGCCCTTCCCCCTTCTCGATCACTAATTTTATGAGAATATCACGAATTGCGCCGTTCGTCCACCATTCACATCTTTTTCGAGTTACCTCTACCATAACTGACGAATTTCATTTTTCTCTTGTCTAGCATCTTTCTAGAGCCGGTGTCATATGTTCAATATCCGAAATATTTACCTAGTCTGTGTATTGAAAAACACGCTAACTGTACACGTATTTCACTCGGAAAGCACTTCTTTCTTGTCAGGACATTTTCCGGAAAAAAACGTGACCGGTGCGTGTAGTTCCTTATCCTCGCGATTATGCTTTCTCGTTTGGTGCAATTTGCTTTGGCAATATTTCAATCGGGAAACACAAAATAACGAGTTTCAAAAAATTCTCACTGTGCAATCACAGATCCTGCCTTTTCATTACATTCTCGTTTTTTTTTCCTGAATAAAGTACTGCAATAATTTGTGAGATGAGTGACGAAAGAGAGGGAGATTTCCTGTAAGAGTGTAGGGAAACGAGGTCCTTTTTCCACTAGGAAAAAAGCGGTGGTCTCAAAATTCTATGAGAGACGGTAGGTAGGTACCCTTAGGGAGCAGGAAAACATTGATCCACTTCATTTGGACAGATTTGCCAATTATCGATTTTATCGATTTTTTGACCTACCACTTCAAATTGTCATAACTCGGTCAGTTTTAGTCGTACATCAAGCTAATCGATACCATTGGATTCGTATCACCGAACTCTACAAGTTCAATTGGCTACATTAAAAAATTTCATCTTTGATCTCAAAATTTCGGGGTGGCACAATGCTTCAAAATGGTCGGATGGAGCTAAAAATTGTTTTGGGTGGTGCCTGTGGGTTGGGTATGCTTCCATATAACTTTTAGGTCGATTGATCAACTTTTTGACCTACCAAAAAATTTCACGCATTCCTATATCTTGGTGGAAGACACGAATCGAGGGATTTTAATCCTATTTTCGAGACAAGGGAGGGAGAGGGAGAGTGATCCAATTAGCTCGGTCATTCTTCGTCTCGCACCATTAGCGAAGCGGTCGGCGCGCGCCCGTAGGGCGCGCGCCGACCGTGGAGCGAAACGGGGCGAGCGTAGCGAGCCCCCGCCCCCGGCAGGGTCCGCCGGAGGCCTAGCGGCCGGTAGGACGCTAGTCGTAGTAACTAATTGAAAGTGTTCTCACGTCGAAAAAGGGTCATTTTGAGCAAAAAAATGGCTGGCAAAAGATCAATGTCGGGACGAGGATTCGAACCAGGGGTGTGCATTTCTCGTTTCTCGATTTCTCGACTTTTTTCGAGAAAATTTATCGACGAGAAATTTCTCGACTTTTTTCGAGAAAATTTATCGACGAGAAATTTCTCGAAAAATAAAATCGAGAAACACTATGGTACATCTTGTTCGGCCGAGAAACCTCGACCAAACGTGGTGTGGTCAAGACGCAGTGTAGGGAGCGAAGTTCAAAATAATTTTTGTACAGTATGCCTCAAATTGACTACGGTTTTTCCGGGTAGAGCACATAGTTCACTCACTCTCACTCATTATTTTAATGATTTTTTAATTTCAAGATTTACATTATTCGATGGGAAACAACACGAGTAGTCAAAATTTGAACGGCTCTGAACAAATTTCTGGCTGCTCGTGCTGTGGGTCGCCAAATAAAAACTGAAGGCTCGTTGTAGTATAAATACTCGTTAGTGATATTTTTTTGAAATAATTACGTATATATTTATGGATATTAAAGGAATAGAAGCATATAAAAAAATAATATATTAAAAATCAATTAACGATCCCTACAGCTGTTCAAGTACGGTATTTTCACCTCTGGCGAGACGGCAGAGAAAGAGAGTAAGCCGAACGATTTTGGGGGGAGAGTTTCACTGTGAGAAATCGAGAATAACGACTGATTTTTACAGCGTTTTTTCAGACATTTGAAGAAAAAAATCATAAAACTGAGCCAGAATTTTAATAATTTTCTCCCGAAAAGTTCATAAAAATCGATTTTTAAGGTTACAACGATAATAATAAAGAAAATATTGCGAATCTGATATTCTTTACAAAAATGTCCGTTTAGTCTAAACGGTTTAGAACGCAGTTTCAAACTTTTCTCGATTTTTGTCGAATTTCTCGTTTTTCTCGAAAAAAAAATTCGAGAAATTCTCGTTTCTCAAATTTTTCTCGAAATTATTTTCTCGCACACCCCTGATTCGAACCTGTGCCTGTGACTGCTTGCTACTATTTGCTTTATACGACAACATTGCGGAACAAAATATATATATTAAAAATATGAAATCGACGTAGAATTCCACGGGGAATCCAAAAATCATAAACACAATATGTACAAATGAAGTCTTCGCAGCTTAAAAAACAAAAACTGTGAAAAAACACACTTTTCGATGCATAACTTTCTCAGATTTGCATATTTTGTGATGATAATCGAGCAACAGAGATAACTTTTCACGCCCTCTCGAATGGTGTATTGCATGAGTGCGAAAAATGAAAAAAATTTGTAGGTCAAAAAGTTGATCAATCGACCTAAAAAATATCATGGAAGCCTACCCTACCCATAGGGGTTACACACAACAAATTTCAGCTCGATCCGACCATTTTGAAGCATTGTGCCACCCCTGTAGGAGACCGGCCCGCTCTTACAGGGAACGTGTTTTAAACCAAGTTATGATCAAAAACCGATTTTAGTGTCCGGGAGCCATATAGGAGACCGGGCTTGAAGGGACAGAGATGCAAAAATCGGCCGACGTAGCGACCTCGCAATACGTGATTGGGCCAATAATATGCATTGTTCATACGGGAAAATTTTGAGCACACCCAACATTTTTGTTTTTTTAAAACCAAAATGTAGCTAAGAAGTAGTCGGATAAAAAATATTTTATAGAAAATCTACGTAGGAACGACCGTTTTCGAGAAATTTTCGAAAAACCATTTTAAAGCTAGAAATGACCATTTTTTTAAGAGAGCGGATCGGTAATTTTCGACCATTTTTGTCCCCCCCCGGACCCGCCCCCCCCCCCCCCGAATGAGAACCACGGGCTCATACATTGTGCATGCATACCCCTAGGTACCGTGTTGCATTCGAAACCATTTATATGAGGCCGTTTGCATAAGGTTCAACAAATGGCTGGAACAGGTAAAAAATCGAGATGTCTGAAAAGTTGGCACTAGGGGTTATTTTTGACCCTCTACACGCTGGTGAGGTCGATTTCGCAATATGTCCCCTCCGCGCTCCGGGTGGGGCACCCCCCATTTCGGCGAAAAAAGCGTTTTTCGATGTTTTTTCGTTGGGGAGTGGTCAAAATGGCCCAAAATTTCGCTTTTTATATCAGAATTTCGAGCTCTTTCAAATGATGATGTTGTCATATGATGAAAAAAATTATTAAAGGAGGAAAAATCTAATTTTGACCCGAAAAAGTGTGTGTGAAAACCTTTTTCTAGTTGAAAGAGCAAGTCTCC
>LS533747.1:852361-866374 GCA_900490775.1 Pristionchus maxplancki | reverse complement strand
GACTTGAGAGACTGGGCTACCCGCCCTTATCACTCTCAAGCCACTAGACGAGACGAAAATGACGAAATCCGCAGTCCGTAGTACTCCTGAACGCCAATGTTGTGTCTGTCGTTGTCCCGTTGTCGAGTAGTGTGGAGTAAACTCAGTAGTTTATCCACAATAACTAAAGACAACTAAACTAAAAGAAGAGCAAAGAGGAACGGCACCTAGCAGGGCCAGCGGGAGAGAACCGAGTGACCTCTCGACAGGGAAAGTCACTCACAAAATAGCTATGCGTAAAATGTGTGGCGAAAATGTATGGGGAGAGACTTCCCTAGACTCACTGCACTCAGCACGCAGATTACGGTAGTCGCACACACACAAGGTGAATCGAGGATTGACTATTTACGATTACTCTTGTATACAACATTTTTTTATCATTTTTAAGGCTATATTTTTTGATACATTTTAAAAATGCTGATGTGGGGGGCGGCTTTTCAATATTTCAAAATGCAGACGTGCACTCTCCCGTTTAGGAGACCCATTTAACGTATGATGATAGGTCAAAGGGACTAATTTCTCTAAATGACGAAAAAAGCTGCTTTTCGATTCCTCTAATTTTTGACGGAGATGTTCTTCATAAGAATTGATCAGTTCAACGAGCTCTACAAAATGAGCATCATAATGATGGTATTCAGAGATTTATTTCGACTTTTTCCAAAATCGATATAAAATCATTCCAACATGCACAAATCAACCAACCCAAAGGCGGAAAAAGATCAGGGGAGTATGACCTTTCTTCCTGTGAAGTGATGGCGCGTTCTTTTCCTCCTTTAATTTTTCGACTTTTCACGAAAACGAAAAATTTTCATCATGTGGTCTTAGTTTAATTTGAAAGAGCTCGAAAATCAGAAATTACATGTTAGATTTCAAGCCATTTTGTCAACTCTGCGGCGAAAAAACATCGGAAAACACATTTTAGGCAAAAATGAGAGGCACCCCCCCCCCTGGAGTGCGGAGGGGACATTGCTAAAGTCGACCTGAACAGTGTGTAGAGGGTATAAAATAACACCTAGGGCCAACTTTTCAGACAATTCGATTTTTTACCTGTTCCATCCATTTGTTGAACCTTACTTAGGCGGACGGCCTCATATAAACGCAATATGTCGGACCGTGACATTCCTTATTTCGGGTTCCTCAAAATGGACAACGGACAAAATGGACAATGGAAAACGGACATGGGCATGCCTTTGAAATCAAGAATATGGAACAAAGTACACCGCTATCTTTTGAACGGCCCTATGGACCAGGGATGCGAGTTTGCGGAAAACGCGTGAGTTTGTGGAACAAAAGCGTTTTATAGAAACTTGTTGAACCCAAAATGACGGATATAAAGTAACTGACGAGTGCAGTTTGACTGGTGATGAATCTCTTGAGAGTGGATACTTCTACATTGCCATCTCGCTTTGAGGGAATTACATTCACTCTCATACCTGCAAGAAATCGTACCATACAAGGACAAATAACTGAACTACGATAGAGGCCAAAATTAGATGAGGAGTCAAGCAAGAATTGACACAGCTCAAATAGGTCGATTTCCTGAAAACCTGTCATTTGGGATTTTCACGCCAGCCTACTTCATTTTTCAAATGGGCCAATTGTGTGCTGAGCGATTTACGTAGATCGGGCCGGACTGACGAGATTAGTTGGAGTCGGCAATTTCAGCCAATTCAAATCACACGTTTTCAGGAAATCGACTTGACTTCGAGATTGGAGTGAGATAGCACGTCGAAATTGTAGGTGAAATAGTTATTTTCTCTTTCCAAGGTGATTCCTTGACCACGAGGAGAGAGATAAGGTGAAAGAGCATGGGGGATGGAGAGGCGGAAGAGAGGAGAGATGAAAAACAAGAGGGAGAAGCACGATTTTAACTTCAATTTCGACATACTATCTCACTCCAATCTCGAAGACAAGTTCCTAGAATAGGTTAAAATGTTAGATTTAGACTCCTCTCGTCATGCCGGTATAATCTGTGTAGATTGCTAAGCCTACTTTCCCTTCAGTGAAATGCTAAATTTTAGTAACTTTTTAAAAATAATTCATGGAAAATGGAATAGATCGGTGTGAAAAGCATCAAACTCGACCCAGGAAATTGTTTCCCTTAATTTGGCGACCTCGTGGACTGACAAACTCCACACAAAAAGTTTTGACCATCGTCATCAGTACACTCGAGAACCCCAAATCACAGGTTCTCAGGAAATCGACCTTTTTGAGTTGTGACCAAGCCGGATCTACACGACTCTCTCGCGAATAGCCTCATATCGCGATTAGGGACAATCACGCAAAATACAAACCTCTTTCTAAAAATCCTAGTTTTCTGCTACTGGGCAATCGGCGATGCAGAATCAACATAGCGCTTACAGATTTTTAATATATTTTCATTTGAATGAGTACGAGGCACCCTTTCTAAGCCCCGCCCTCGTGGTGTAGTTCCGGTTCCCTGGGGTCATGGCGGTTCAGCGAGTCAATTTAATCAAATTTCAAACAATTTTATTTTTTATTTTTCTTTTTTTTTCTATTGTGTAAAGTAATAATTCCATTAATCTATTATTGATCATTTAACAAGCTCTTTTCTGATTGCGAAAAGTATTGCAAAGGGAAACGAAGTTATGGTATACGGTACCCCATGAAGGAAAGACGTTTGGCATTTCAAATATGCTGTTACCAGCATGTTATAAGTTAAAAATACGTGTAATGCTCTCCATAAACTGATTATCCATAAACTGATTAATAATAGCCATCATTCACCTGAAGGCTAAGATAATGAAATGACGTAGGTATGTTCGACATTGTTTTGTTAGGTTTCGCTCTCTACGATTTCCCTTATTTCTCGTACATAGTTTATTACAGTTCCAAAGAATATTTTAAGAATAAAAATAGGAAGGCGCATCTCTTAAATAAAATGTTTACTAATATAATAAAAATAGCAGAAATTTGCACACACAGTTGAACATGTTCGTTTTATACTATTTTTCCTATTTTTTTTACAGGAGGTTCCAAGTGGACAGAGCTTCAAAACTTGATAAAATATTCAAAGGCGCATGCTCAAATAATCGATAAATTCTGAATAAACCAAATTACAGATTTAAATTCCCGGGCTGTTCGACGTTTATTTGTTGGCACATACGTTTACCCGGCAATCGTTCCTGATTCTCCGGCTTGGTTGTCCCTATATCGCGATTTTCGGCCACAACTTATTCGAACTCAATTGATATTGATGCATTTTTGATACTTTTTAACATCCGTACTGGGCCACGCCCATAGACTCCTCCCTTTCAATAGGGGGGCGGAGTGAGAGGCCAAGACTAAGCTAAACCACCTGCACTCAAGGATCCGCCCCATTTCGAACCCCCCCCCCCCTCTAAGGGGGGGGGGGGTGGCCAAAGGGCCAGTGCCCATTTTTTGACTAGTAATAACACGGGTTTCCTGTAAGAGTGCATGAATCGCCTGCACAAAAAATATGTTTTGTTTCCGATTTCCATGAAACTTTATTGGCAGATACTATTGGGGCCCGGGAAGACGCTGACCCAGGTCGCATGACGAAATTTCGAAATCGTTTTTAAATCTACTTTTTCACTCAGTCTTTTCACTTTGCTGTAACTCAGTCAGTTTTTCAGCTACAGCGCCCAAATTTGAAACGTTTCTTGGTTGAGATAAATGCTTCAAAAAGTAAAATATGTTTCTTCTTCCCTTCATATCTCGGCTCAAATTTTTTCGTAGAACCTTTTCTAAAAAAACCATTCGATAGCTCTCAGTGAGCTCTTCAATCGCTTCTGATGTCCGAAGTGCTTGGAAATCATACTTTTGAGAAAATCGTCAAAAACCATTTTTTTCCGATAAAATCGATTTTTTTCGGGGATTTTCAAGGACATTTTTTTCATGGACAGTCTCAAAGGGTTTATTGTGCTTCTTCGTAATTCTTTTGTACTGTTTCTAATATAGGTTAGTCTCACATCAGGTTGCAACTAGAGACAACAGAGCGGAGGGATTGGAAGTGGAGGAAATGGAAGGCTCGGACCGTATGACTATGTACCATTTTGAAGGGACTTGAGAGAGGGGGTGGGGCGTATGCTCACGTGATCATTGCCTAGTCTTTGATCGTATGATCATTGCCTAGTATTTGATCTTTATGATCATTGTCTAGACAGCAGACAGGTGGCCGCAAATCGCACGAGTCGGAGAGGGAGGGAGCGGAACTTGGGATAGCGTCCCTTTCCGAGTCAGTCGTCAGTCCTCTCTCGACCTAAGCTGTCTGCTCTCAATTCTCTCCTTCCATTCATAATAATGGATTTCGTGAGTTTCCTTTCGTCGATCTCGCTGTTCAGTCACAAGGATCTGATCGAGGCCTAACGCTTCAACATCCGACTTTCTAACATGTGTCGTCAAATGGCTACTTTATGAACAAAACAAGAAACAGTGCAAAAGATTGAAGAGCTCACTGAGAGCTATCGAACGGTTTTTTTAGAAAAGGTTCTACGATAAATTTGAGCCGAGATATGAAGGGAAGAAGAAACACGCGAAATTTTTCTGTCCGAGACCCCACTAAGGAGAACAGGTGTACCGTCACAGAGATAGGTCACCCACACCAAGTCAAAGGGGGGACAAAAGGTCGATTTGCGTGGCCCTCAAAATTATTTTCTCTAATCCCTCCTTTCACTTCACCCATTCTCACCTTCGAAATCGGTTGGTGGAGAATCGCGCCTCCCCCCCCCCCATTCATTCCCCATTTTCGCGCGCTGTGAATCGGTGTCTCTTAAATTCACACACTCTCTCGTTGCCCGCAAAAGTGAAACATACCTCAATACGGGTATATATTTTCGATTCAAAATTTT
This sequence comes from Pristionchus maxplancki, assembly GCA_900490775.1. Taxonomy (NCBI): domain Eukaryota; kingdom Metazoa; phylum Nematoda; class Chromadorea; order Rhabditida; family Neodiplogasteridae; genus Pristionchus; species Pristionchus maxplancki. The sequence goes on along the minus strand of LS533747.1, from coordinate 861,503 downwards.
CAGTTTTTTCTCAATGTGTTTTCAACAATTTAGACAGTGCAATGTGACACATAATAGATGTATTATACAAATATAGTCCTATTGATAATAACTAGCAGAGAGAATTATTCGCGTTGAATCTCGATACGATAATAAAAAGGCGATGAGATAACGGTTGTATCGAAGCGTACTTCGGCCAGAGAACATTCATTACACGATGCACATGTTCTATAGTTTCGATTTCGCGCCCCGCGAATCCGTCTCTTATCATTGATTCTCTTAAGTCGCAGAGTGCGGGGAGCTTGAGAGTGTGATGAGCAAATGTGCGCCAAACCTTGCGAAAATACGAAAAAACGGCTACACGTCTCGTCTAATTTCTCGTCGGAGAAGAAAGCTTTGGACATGTAGTTTGCGCAGGTCCCTTCACAAACCCTTTCCCCACCTTTTGATGGAAGCCGATTTTCAAATTTCGATCTCATTCAGTTGCAGCATGAGCAAACGTGCGCCAAACCTTGCGAAAATACGAAAAAACGGCTATTTTGCGCACATCTCGTCTAATTTCTCGTCGTAGAAGAAAGCTATGGACATGTAGCTTGTGCATGTCGCTTCACAAACCCTTTCCCCCACATTTTGATGGGAACCGATTTTCAAATTTCGATCTCATTCAGTTGCAGCATGGGCAAATGCGCGCCAAACCTTGCGAAAACCCCTCATTTCATACCGCTTCACTCTCTCGTTCGATGCCGAATAACTTGGCAATGCGAGGCCACGCAAATCGACCTTTTTTCCCCCTTTGACTTGGTGTGTCACCTTCTCTATTTCGAGATAAATTAGAATTCATCTTTTTCGATCGATATCTCGTAAATGATAGGATTCAGACATATGCCGTAATTGAACTTTCTGAAGCATTTATCTCAACCACGAAACGTGTGAAAGTTGGGCGCAGTAGCTCAAAAACTGACTGAGTTACAGCAAATTGAAAAAGTAGATAAAAAACGATAATTTCGAAATTTCGTCATGCGTCCTGGGTCAGCTTCTTCCCGGGCCCCAATAGTATCTGCCAATAAAGTTTCATGGAAATCGGACACAAAAAATATTTTATGTAGCAATTTGGCCTAGTTTTCCTGCACTCTTACAAGAAACCCGTGATAAAATATCGTAACGTATGTCTGTCTGTTAGTGTGTCAGTGTGTCAGTGTATCTATCAGTTTATCCGTCACCCTTTTCGTTTTTTGCTCATAACTCGCCTTAAAAAGATCGCCCAAGCCTATCCGAACCAATCGAAACGCTCAACGAGCCCTTTCAAATTAGCCAAAAATATTTCGTCATCATTACGTCATCTAGTGTCATCCTTATGCAATATTCCGTTTTTGCACCGTCTTCAGAGTCAACTCAACCAAATCACTCGTGCAATGCACCAACACAGAAACAACAAAATCAGTGGAAAAAAATCGGTGAAACGGACGAGAAAAGTTTGCCGCGCGACTTACGGAGTCGTGTATTTGTCATGTATTTGTCATGTTTGAACCTAACTCTAACTTAAATTCCCTAGGGGTGAGATACACTTCAGCCGCAACTTTGACTCTAAAAGACTATTTCTTTGATCTTTGAGATCGAAAATTTTCATCGTAATTTTAGCCCGACAATTAATATACCATTCGATTGAGCATCAAAAGTTATGTATACCACCAAATTTTCAAAGGTTTTGAACTTCAACTTTTCGAGAAAATCAAGAAAATGCCAAAAAATTGAAATTTATATTTCTTCAATAATTTTTTCGACATGATCCATCGGGTTGCGGGACCTGAAAAATTTGCATATTATGTAAACGATATCAAAGAATTCAGAAAAAAATATCCAGTTTCTGTACGAGGTACCAGACCATGTGCTTTTTTTCGAAAAACTAGCACGCAATCGTCGAAGCAGGTTCGAATCCCCCTCCCAAAAACAATCTTTGGCCAGCCTTTTTCATGCTCCAAATTAATTTTTTTGGCATGAAGTTACTTTCCATATGTTAATACCTTGTTTAAACCTCATAACAGGTGTATTATTGGTAATAACTATCAACATCGTGGTCCAGCTTTTTCACATAAGGGATATAGGGGATATAGGGCCTATAGTAGATTGAGTCGCGACCAAAGGCGGGACACTTATGTGAAAAATGAGGTTGGGATCATTTCTGAAATAATATATGAAAAGTAGACAAAATATTGCCAAATTAGTCTGTGAATAGCAAGGAAGCAACTTGATGCCAAAAAATCATCATTTGGAGCATGAAAAATGCTGGCAAAGGATTGACGTAGGGGGCGGATTCGGTCCTGCATCGACTATTGCATGCTAGTTTTTTGAAAAAAAGTACATGGTCTGGTACCTCCATACGTCAAATGGGGTCTCCCTGGCAATTTTTTGCTGATGTGCCTCAAAAAATTTGCCGACGTGGCCTTTCATTAAATTTTGAGTTTACCATTATTTTACCTGTTTTCTGTATCATTAAAATTCATTCTAACGCATCACAGTTTCTAAAAAATCTTGAAATCGCAATATTTTTAATTCTTTTTACTCTTTTCATATTACTCATTTTATCCATTTTTTTATTTTGAGAGATTTTTTTTTGAATGATTTTCGGTTTCTCTATAGCACAGGAATAGGATTGCTCCTTTCGACCACAGCTAATAACATGAACTGTATTCTGAAACGGCACGTCCTTTGAAGCAAAAGCAGGACGGTCGTAAAAGGGAGCGGGCAAGAGGCGAGGCCAGGGAGGGGTCAGAGGGGCGAACCCCAATATACCCTGTGGCGGCTCTCTAGCCGATCACTGATTCACGCGTTGCGTGTTGCGTCGCGGCTGGCTCGCCTTGAATTCGGTTTAGTCCGTAAAAACTGAACTTCAAGAGCATACCATGATCCAGAAATTAAACATAATTGGGGTGACAAATCAAACTAGTCACAGGCCAAGGATTGACCCACTCGCAGACCTAATTATCGAGAACGAAGCAATTGTTTGTGAGAAAATTTAATGATGGATATTACATACTCTAAGGCCTTTTCTAAGGGCATGAGCATGGCATAAGCGTACCCAACATTTAATTACATATTAAAAAAGAGAAGAAATAAAGAAAATACTGACGAAAACGTGATATTAATTGAACATCATTTTCCAGACCGCGTCGAGAGCCCGTGATGCGCCCTAATTTTTGCTACTTTTGCAAGCCATAAAGAAATTTTTATAGACCTGCGAGTGGGGTCAACCTTTTAATACAATGATTCAACTATGTTGAACTGCACATAGGAGAAAATTGGACCCACGCGCATGCCTAATTACTGAGAACGAGGCAATCAAAGTGGTGGAGAGTTTTAGGGAGAGTTGACTTTTCGTCAAACTTTAGGCATATCACATTTTAATATCACTAATTTTTACAAGTACGAGTGGTATGCATTTGATTTCAAATAATCCAAACTTTGTTTTAAATCCAAGAACGGGTCAAACTATTCAAAATTCGCTGAGAAATTAATTTTCAAAGTGATTGAGACCTGAAAAGGGACATTTTTTGAGTACGCGAATATGAATATTTTTAAACTTTAATTATGAATTTCCAGCTCTGACGCCAATTATTTTTTCTTTTTACTTTTTTAAAACTATTTTTTAATAATTTTTATCATTTTTAAGGGTTTTTTAAATAAATTTTTTAAAATGCTGATGTGGGTGCGCATTTCAACATTTCAAAACGCAGCCGTGCACTCTCCCTTTTAGGAGACCCATTTGACGTATGGGTACCTCGTACACTGAACTCCTTGATATCATTTAAATATTATGTAATTTTTTTTTCAGGTCCCGCAACAAGTCGAAACAAGTCGAAAAAAATTACTTAAAAAATTGAAATAACAATTTGTACAATTTGTCTCGAAAAGTTAAAGTTCAAAACCTTTGAAAACTTGGTGGTATATATAACTTTTGATGCTCTAGCGAATGGCGCATAGCATGTAGGAGTAAAATCACAATGAAAATTTTAGATATCAAAGATCAAAGATCAACTTTTGGGGTCAAATTTTTGTCAGAAGTGTCTCCCACACCTAGGGAGTCTAACCACCGAGTTTGAACTTCCGGAGACCATTTGGAGCTACTGTGCCATATGCCCTCCAGAGTTCGACATTCTTAGGGAGGCCGCGTTCTAAATTGGCGGATCCGTCAGAGAGGTTTTAAAGTCTAATTTCCTAAAATGTATTTCCCAATCGTAGTTCCCGATTTTATGATTCTCAAGTTATCGATAGCCGGTCTTCAGACCATTCGGAAATGGCATCAATTGCGGTTTGCAGCGGGGCGCTAGAATAAATCTTCCTAAAAGCGCGATATCTTTCTATTTGATTTATTCTTTTGTTTCTCCACATCTCCAAAGAAAGTTCGCTACACTGTGGAAACTGCTAAATCGAAGGAATTGAGGAATGAATCAAATGAATCAACTATGTTTCTCTTGAATTAGATATCACTACCCCTTCGAAGCTGGGACAGTCGACTGTCGGAATTTTTGGGATAGTACAACTTATCAAGAAATAAATGAGATAATAATAAGGTACCAAGCAATTTGGCAGCATGGAATAGGGAGGGAGCAGCAGCAATCGAAGTGAGAATAGTGGGATGGATGATAGAATGACGGATGGATAGAGAGCGAGCTGATGACAGGGCTGCCACCAAAGACTGAATAGGAGGAAACGATTGAATGAGAAGAGAGAGAGAAGCAGAGGGAGAGAGACGACGGGTAGGGGAGATCGGTGGTTATGTATAACAACCGATAACCAACTGGCTACATGAGGCCGTTTGTCTAAGAATCGAACAAGGCTTGGCACTGTGAAAATTGGTCAATTCTCTGCAACTTTGGGGTTTGAGGTTCTCATGGGTGCTGATAACCATAGGCATACTGATTTTGCTTGTAGTTGCTCATTGGCTTCAGACGCCGTCACGTCAAAAACGCTTTTTTCACAATTAATTCAATTCCTCAAATTGAAAAGTATCTAATTTTATGAAAATTGTATTCCAGGGAGTATTTTTGATTGCGAATTCACCTGGCTAGTTTATTTTTCGAAATTTTCAAAAATGATTTAGTTCATAAATCTAAAACTCCGCTGCGTGTATTGTAATGGCGGAGACTATATTGAAAATGACGGGCATGCGCTATTTAGTCTAAATTATTTTTTGCTTAATTTTTGGCTATGCAGCTTTTGAGTAATGAATTTGAAACTACGGGATTCTCGTCATTGAAAGGTTATTCTCTCTTTTGATCTACCCGAGTCTCTGCCTTCTCCACGGGGATGGAAGGCGAGAGAGCACGCGAAAACGAGAGAGACGAGAGAGGCAGAGACGGCAGGCGACAGGGGTAGATCAAAGGAGAATCACGATTCAATGGCGAAAAAGCTCTTCTTTTCCAGTCATTACTCAAAACCGGCATAGCCATAAATTAAGCAAAAAAATAATTTAGACTAAATAGCGTATGTCCGTCATTTCTAATATAGTTACACGCAGCGGAGTTTTAGATTTATAAAATAATAAATCATATTTGAAAATTTCGAAAAATAAACTAACCAATTGAGTTCGCAATCGAGAATAACCCCTGTAATACAATTTTTTGGCACTTTCCTAGTTGGCAACCAAGCCCCGCCCCATGGCTCCTCCCCTTGATAAAGGGGTGGAACCTTGGAGTGAAATTTGTATAATTGTACTGATCCTTTTATCTAAGATACTTTTGATGCTTATTGTTAGTCTTAGGCTTAGTTTTGGCCTCTCATCAATAGGCTGCACCCCATTGGCAAGGGGTGAAGCTGAGGGGGCGGAGCTTGGTTGCCAACTAGGAAAGTTCCCAATTTTTCATAAAATTAGCCAATTTTCAATTTGAGGAATTGTGGGAATTGTTCACAATGCCAGAAGTCCCCGAATTTGCTCAACTCTTACGCAAACGGCCTCATATATCTATAGCAAGTCCCATATGCACTAAGCCCACCCACCTCGGCAACAGAAGGGACGACTACCCCCATTGATTGCGACCCTCCATGGAAGAGAGACACGCACATTCTCACTATCTCTGATTCCATCTTTCTGCATCCAGGGAAAGATTGAGAATCTCGAGAATTCATTCCTCCGAAAAGAGACGATATCTGAGGGAAGGAGGAAAGAAGATTGCTCTTACGCCTCGATTGCTCTTACATCATTGACAATGCCACCAGTCTTTCTCTCACTCAGTAATTCCTTTCTCTTGTTTCCCATTGATCGATATAACTCAGCCTCAGCTTTTATTTCATCCCTTCCCAATCCCCTCTCGGGAATGAATTTGTAGAAGTCACGAGTCTGAACGGATCATTATCTCGTTTTCTCCTACAATACTTATACCATACGTTTCCGGGTTCCAAAACATCTCACAATCAGCATACATTCTTAAAGAACTGGTGATACGCGAGGTACCCAAAACCAATGCGAAATGAATTTACGAAATTTGTCTCAACCCCAATAAATTGGATTTCAGCTCGATTGTCTCGCCAGACATGACATCACTATTAGTGATTCACTAATACGGTTGGTAAAATCGAGTATGCTCGACACTCGAGGCCTCGGCCACGAAAACCCTTATTTGACTCAACCGAGCGGCTCGACTGCGAGAGGGAAGGGTCAAGACTCGATTCAGACTCGAGTCTGGCAAAAAAAGAGGTATGCAAATGGAGAAAGAGAGTGAGGCGACTGTCCTCGCACACCACACTCTCTCGACACTCTAGCCTCGTCCTTTCTCTGCCATCTCTTCCCTCTCGCCTCTCAGACTCGAAAGACTCGAGGCTTCTCTATAGCAGTCGAGTCAACTCGAATAAAGTTTCAAAATCGAGCCGCTCGACTTTTTGACTCGTGTCGAGTCTGAGTCGAGGCTTCGACAGTCTCGACTCAGTTTGGTCAACTCCGATCACTAACCACATCAAACAAGTGAACTTCGTCTTCTAACTCCTTCTTAGCTCGAGCAAGATCTTCATCCAAACGGCGACGAACCTACAATGATCCCCTTATACCACGGGTTTCTTCTTTTTTTAGAGTCTTAGACTCTAAACGAGGAAAATTTAGAATAGGAAACCGAGCTCCTTTGGAAAAAAAGAAAACCATCAGGAAAAAAATATGTATCCGACACAGTAGAAATAGTACCGTAAAACAAACGGTACAATAACTCCCACCATGTGTTTTTAGTCGTCAAAATGTCTACCATGTGTTTTTTAACGAAAAAAGATGTTAAAATAATCCCACCATATGGTTTTTGGGTCGAATTTACAATAAACAAACCATGTGTTTTTAGAACGTCCCTATATCTGGTATTTCAACTCTGGTCTCCGATTTCGATAAAAGTTGAGCCGTTCCCATATGCTTACTTACTTAGTGGACCCATCTTCAGCGAGCGGGGTCGCGTGGATCACAATTCTACCAGTCCTCCAGCGGAGATGTGAGGTCGTCCGCTCCGCAGCGGCTATTTTTGGGAAGTGCAATAAAAATATTTCCTACCAAACATGCTATGTAATAGGCTATGACGACCCGTTTACGCGAAAACTAGAATCACAATAAACAAAAAAGGCAAAAATACGAATTATTATGTGAAAAATAAAAATGCCCCGTAAGTACAGTATGCATTTCCGAGAGCTAGGTAGTTTAGTTGTGTCAGACTTTTCAATGAAATAGTTTTCGGCATTTCTTCATAGATATATGAGGCCGTTCGCCTAAGGTTCAACAAATGGTTGGAACAGGTAAAAAAATCGAGATGTCTGAAAAGTTGGCCCTAGGGGTTATTTTTGACCCGGAACACGCTGGTGAGGTCGATTTCGCAATATGTCCCCTCCGCGCTCCAGGAGGGGCACCCCCCATTTTAGCCAAATTCGCTTTTTTGATGTTTTTTCGTCGGGGAGTGGTCAAAATGGCCTGAAATCTTAGCGTTCTAGTCAGAATTTCGAGCTCTTTCAAATGAAATTGTTGACACATGGTGAAAAAATTTCGTGTTCCAGAAAAAAATGAAAAATTAAAGGGAAAAAGTGTGTGCGCTAAAATCTCTAGAATAGATCATTTTGCGCTATTGGACGACTTTTTTGCATGAGCCTGAAGGTATTTTTTACTGATTTTTTACTGACTTTTTACTGAACAAGGGGTATCTGAAAATTTTATTTTTCAACTTTTCAATAAAATCGATAAAACATACCTTTAGGCTCATGCAAAAAAGTCGTCCAATAGCGCAAAATGATCGGGGGAGTATGCTCTTTCTACTCTAGAGATTTTAGTGCACTCACTTTTTCCCTTTAATTTTTCATTTTTTTCTGGAACACGAAATTTTTTCACTATGTGTCAACTATTTCATTTGAAAGAGCTCGAAATTCTGACTAGAACATGAAGATTTCAGGCCATTTTGACCACTCCCCGACGAAAAAACATAAAAAAACGCGAATTTGGCTAAAATGGGGGGTGTCCCTCCTGGAGCGCGGAGAGGACATATTGCGAAATCGACCTCACCAGTGTGTTCCGGGTCAAAAATAACCCCTAGGGCCAACTTTTCAGACATCTCGATTTTTTACCTGTTCCAGACCCCCGTTGAACCTTGTTGATCCTAACGCAAACGGCCTCATATAGGATATTGCTGGTAATGAGGTGATTGCTGCCCCCCCCCTTATCCCTTCATGCCTCATTTCATGTACCCGAACCCATTCATGAGTCACATTTCACAGTACGGTGCTCCTCCCAATTACGGTATGTCGGGAAACTGGTTCTGAATCGCCGGCTAAAAACTCACTCTGATAGAAACTCTCTCTCCTTCTCCGACCTCCTAGCAAATTGTCGCTCGATTAGAAACAAACTGCCATATCTTTCCCACTTACTCTCTTTAAACCATACTATGATTTGCCTCACTGAGACCTGGTTATCTTCTATCTTTCCAAACTCGCTTCTTCTAGGTGATCGCTTCTTCTATGAGCAACACTACACTGTGTTCCGTAGAGATAGAAACTCTAGAGGTGGCGGTGTTGCGATCATACTACACTCGTCTATCAGCGCTGCGCAAATTGCTGACGAAACCATTCCCGGTTCTCATGAACTACTCGCAGTTGATCTAGACATTAATGGTGACCTTCTGAGGGTGATCTGCGCATACCGTAGTCCCCAAGCTAC
>LS533747.1:791264-805178 GCA_900490775.1 Pristionchus maxplancki | reverse complement strand
GCCTACTTGCTCGCTGCCTCTCTCAAGACGATCACTATCATGGGCTGCGCACCGAAATTTTAGAAATTAACGATTTTCACTAATTAGTAGATCATTATGGCAACTTTTGAAAACGGATTCTAGCATCCCTCATCAGTCCCTACCTACTGCCATCAACCGATTTTTGATTCTCTTCCGTAAGGTTTGACCATTCCCTATTGAGCCATTTGGACCTGTACGCTATTCTGAAGAAGTGCCCCTAAGCTAAACAAAAAAGTGCGATAAAATACCTGAGTACATATGAAGGGTCTTGATGCGCATTCCAGAAGGAAGTAGCAGAGATCGCCTTTCTACAACCAAATATATATCATATAGCGACACGATTTCAGAAAAAACCTCGACATCTAGAGGGAACGCTCTGATATGAACTTGTGCACCAGTGTCATGAATTACAGGCGGATTGAGGGATAACACTTTTGCAGCAATAACACTCTGTCCGTGCTGACGGGATTGGACAGATATACAGTCATCTCGAGTGACAACCATTCTATGCGGAATATGGAAATAATAAACAAAGAGAAGAGATTATGATGTAACATATGGTACACGGATATGAACCGCCTCTTATCAATGGTGAAACACTTATACCAAATCAACTTCATCCATCATTTTCTCCATCGCTGGAATTCTTTGGCACAATTCCTGCTTGACACTCTTCGATATACACTTAATGATCATTGTTTCAATGGGTGTGACTGTCTGAGTAGCCATTTCTTTTGTATCCACACGGGGTGAATAGGAAGGACGGAAAGAAACATTATTATAACCAAATCTCGAACTTGACGAAGACCATCTAGAAGCCACTGTGCCATTGGACGATTCCGTTGCCTCGAAAACAACATAGCTACCTTAAAAAGGAAACCATTATAATGATTATAAAAAATAATAGTTGCAGAATAGATTTTAGTAATATGCGCCAGAATAAATGTATTCCTAGCAAGATCCGTCAGGATTAGGAGGGGCAATCCACAACCTCGGAACAAACGTTTAAATAGTGATCGGGAGCAGAGGTCGAATACCCAGAGATGAAATACATACGTCAACACGACGGTTGAATCCATGGTCTAGTGGTCTAAGGCGCTTGCATTTTGTACACATGGGGCAACACATGGTGGGTGGATCGAATCCCACCCCTTGCAATAGTTATTGCCAAGCCATCAAACATTTTTGCCCAGTAACTAGGACATTTGATACATCACGGTTAATCCCTCATAGCTTGGCAAAAATAATTGCAAGGGGTGGGATTCGATCCACCCACCCATGTGTTGCCCCATGTGTACAAAATGCAAGCGCCTTAGACCTCTAGGCCATGGATCCGACTCTACCTATTTCATCTCTGCGAATACCCATGTCATCAAAGCATTGAAAAGTGGTCTGCTTTTCAAATTTATAAGTTACCACCCTCTAAAAGTGGTGTGCTTTTCGAAAAAATCCTCTCATCTCCCTTCGAAAGTGGTCTGTTTTTTTAAAATTTGCTCATCTATTCCTTCAAAAAGTGGTATGCTTGTGTCATTTTTGACATATCATTCGAACCCTGATCGGGAGACTATCCCGATAGAAATATGAGGCCGTTCACGAGAGAGTCGACGAAGGGTCCAAGGTCACAGCTCAAAAAAGGTCAAATCTATGAAAAATCTGGGTTTTGGGGTTTTCGAGAGTCCTGAGGCATACTTATTTTTTCATATTGAGCTTCCGTTGGCTCCAGATGACGTCACGTCGAAAACAGTTTATTTTGAATTTCTCAGTCCACGAGGTCGCTGAAATTAAGACAAAACGATTTCCCGGGGCAGAATTTGACGCTGAACACGACTGTCTAATTTTTTCATGAATTTCGATAATAATTTTTTTTAAACGAACTTTAGAATGGGCCAAAAGTGGACTTACGAAAAAAAGGAATGATCTCAACTCATATATCCCGATCTGCACCCAAATTTGTGGAGTTATTAAGTTGACTGTGCTGACCATACATGGGCAGGGATTGCTGCTTGTATGCACATATCGGGTGGGTTTCTAGTGAAAATTGGCTAAAATCAGTTCCGAATGCCCAGTGTGTCTATAAAAAGACCACTGATACAGAATTCACCATGATCAGCAGTTTTCCGGAATATTTGGCAACTGTGTAAGCAACGTAAGCTACGAATGGACATCAATTTCAGGAATTTCCAAGAAAATTAATTTTTCGATGGAAAAGAAGTAATTTTCGAAAGATCGCCACCACAATCACATATGTTCAGTGTTTCATTGAGATTTGACTAATTTTACGTGATTTAGAAAATTTAACATTTCGAAAAATAGATTTTTTCGAAAAAGTTAAAAATCGAAATAAATGTTTCAAAAAATGTTCAGAGTACTTCGTTTAGGGCTAAAAACGTTTTTTTTACAAGTTTTTGGACTTATAACTTTCATATGCAACTGGTCTATTGAGATTACCAAAATTTCGGTTCCGAAATATAGCGGGTCGGTGACCATTTTTGGCTCCGGAAAGCTTCCACCACCCTGCTAGCTCCTGGGTCAAATTTTTCCTGAACTAACTCGAGTATGGGCTTTCTAAATATGAATTTAAAAATATTTAAAATGGGGGTCCCCGATCCAGGAAAATTAATTTTCTGATTTTGAAAATGATTTTTCAAACTTTTAACGCTGTCCTTTCTCTTCCATGTCAACAGAAAAGTTGTTCAGAATATTTTTTTTCCCGGATTTTTTAAGCCCGGGTAGAACTTTCTAGCTCATCGGAGAGATGAGATATGGCAGGGCCGGGTCCAAAACCGGAAAATACCTAAAAGCCGGTTTTGGGACAAATGACCGACTCTTAAATTGTTATTTCTTCCACGGTACTCCACCATAAAAAATTTCATGGGAATTGCTCGAACTTGGGGCTCCCAGTTCCGCAGAGTCATGCAATCTCTCAGAAGACGCGTGCTAAAGCTTTATTTTCGTCCATTTTGGATTAAATCTGCATGAACTATTCATGAAAATGTTTTGATTTTTTACATCTCAAAGATGCATTTGTGTAAAACGTGTTCATGATTTTTGGACTCCTCGTTCAATTTAGATTTTTTTACTATTTTTTTTAAATTATCAAAATCGGTCGTGGAATTAATCAAATAAGTGATCTAGTAGCGCGCATTTGTCGACGCAGGTTCGATGCCGCCTCCCTGCATGATTTTTGCCAGCCTTATTCATGCTCCAAATGATGTCTTATCGTCATGTAATCACTTCCCAGACTTCGGCGGCTGGATGGACTTCATCAACACTCAAACGTAATCAATCGACTAAGAGCGACGGACATTTGAGATGACACATCTAAGAAGATCCCAACCCTTGACCCTCCGACACTTTGAGAACGAAGATCTCAATCCCCTCCCCAATGATGTTACCTCCTGCAGGCCCATTGCCTGATGTCAGGATAAATATGAATATGAAATATGAATCACTTCCCATATTTTTCAATATATTTTTACCTCGTTCCAAGTGTATACCAATGTCAGCTCCTGTCAACAACTTTTCACAAAAGGGTCCTTTGGATTGCTGTGTCAGTTCCACAGACAGCGTGCCATCGAGGATCAAATGGCCTCTTTACATGGCGGAGCCCATTTTTCGTCCTTGGTCACTAATCCTTTCCCCACCCGTGTAATTTCACCCCTCTCTCCTTCACTAGAGTGGTTGATCAACGTTTTCGACAAATTAATTGAACACTTGAGTTTTTGAGCCATTTGAGTACTTCCACTGAAGCATAACACGTTTCGCATAACTCATTTTCATTTTTCTTCGATTACCGGGACTTCAAAGCATAGGTGAACTCATAGAGACATTTTTGTCCCATCTGAACGGGTCTCCGGAGTGAAAAAAAATGCTTCTATTGAACGGATCACCTTTAATTCTCAATCACTTTCATCTTTTTAAAAATTCCCTCAAGGAATACGGCGGACAGCTATGCTCCAAATTTGATCAAATTGAACTGGCAACGGATTGTGAACAAAATTCAAAGATAACTGAAACCGGGTGGGGTTGCGTTTCCAGCAATGTTTCAAAAAGCACCATTGGAATCATCCCACATAGGCAACATACATACAACTAACCAAATGAAATGACGTCGTGCAGAGATTCACCACTACCGTTCGTACCGCCTTCCCATGCAAGAATTCCGCATCGAACGATCCCAAATTCGCTCTGCACTGTGGCTACCGTATCACTCAAGGACATAACTACTCCACTTCCTATATTTGACGGTTTAGTTAGAAACATTTTCCTGTAAATTTGCCTTCACTAGGTTTGGGAGGATCGCATATCACAGCAGCGACAGCTCTCCAATTACAACCATTCTTCTCAGCCTGCCGGGTAATATTGAGATTCACCAAGTCACCTTGCTAAACGTGCAGATCATTAAAAGTAAAAATCCGAATAACGCAAATTAATTTTTTCAGCATAAAAATTGTGATCGATACATGCTACACGTACCTTGATTAACGCATTCAGTCTCTTTGCATTGCCTTCTGAGAATGCCGATCCGGGTATGAATATGCCACCCACAATGTCATTTTTACCATAGGCCAGTGTTTCTTGAGCCAAAGTGATTTCAGCTATCTGTAAATTATATCATTCGACATTACGAAGAAGCGACACCAAAAGTCAGGGAAAAAATTAACAATATCGTTTCTGTCAGAATCTCCACTTTCGAGTCCTTTGTACACGGAGGACTTACTCGAGAGGATCATCTGGAAGCAGCATCACTATGGTCATGTTATATTAGAATACGAATCGTACATGTACAGCTCGAAAATCGCATCCATTTTTACTTGACTGCCGCGTTGCTTTGAAGTGAACAATATCGCCAATGGAGTACTTATCGGTCATGTCGCTGCATGTTTCCGAAGAGTCAACTGATGCTGCGAGTGGGCAGAAGACAGAGCCTTTTTCTGATGCTATATATGCGAATTTGGTTTGCACGTTCGTGATTGTCCCCGTTGCAGAGATTTCTGCCATCTAAAGATATTAGCGTGGAGAAAAAACAAAAGCTTTGCACGCTTAGAATTCAATTGACACTGTATTGCTGCGAAACGCATGAGACAAAATATTAATTTTAAAATGGTACGAATCGGCTTTATAAGGGGGGGGGGTTCCCTCTCTAAAAGCACTGGTGAATTTACAGAGCGGGAACGCCGTTCGCAAGGATCGAGAGCAGCGTCTGGCAAATAGCACTTTTTTTTTTGCAAGATTTGAATGTGCCTCACAACGAAGTCCTTGTTTTTTTTGCATTTACGTCCGTCATATATCCGTCATATAGCGATTCGCATCTGCATCAGCGAAGTAGACGTTTTTTTATTAGACAAATCCTTACGTAGAAACAAAAGAACAACAACAACGGGATAGTATAAACGGCTGACCCTGAGAACATGTGCCTGGGAGGAACTTGTTCAACCAAATATAATAAGAGGTCTACTGGCACGGCGTTTCAGCCTAGCAAAAAAAAAAGAAAGTCACGTAAAAAATTCCATATCAGGGTAAATTGCCTGAATTAAGTGCGCGTTTTTAAAAAGCTGGCAAATTTAAAATCGCGCCAAACAATAACGATACTGTAAGCCCTCATCAAACTGTTTTCGTCAAATGTTTTCTTACAAAAGCGATTAACTACGGTGGAATAGAGTTAGAGCTAGGGGTTTAGCTACGGTAGGAATGAGCAAAATGAATCGGAAGCGAAAGTTCCTGATCGGCAATAAGTGCACGGTAGCCGAAAAGTCCAGTTTCATGGTGTGATATCACACCGCGTAATCCCCGGTTAATCCGGGTCCGGGGGCCTGGTCTTAGAACGGGTAGGACGCATTTCGCTACTCTAATGTCAGTAAATAAAATTCAAATTTTACATTGAGTATTATTGTTATGCCTTTGCACATGTGTGCATGCACAGGCATTATTTGCGATTTGCATAATATTATTAATTGCTATTCAAGACGTTCCTCGTAGAACATAGTATTTTCATGATCTCATAATTAAAGGTGTGGAAATGAGCAAAAGTTTCGTAGAGCATGCTCCGGATCGCGTAGACAATGCCAATCAGACGATATGTTCATTTATCGATAATATCAAGTCTTCAGCTGATCTCTATGGCAAGCTCACTGAGAACGGTTTGTTCGCATACGACCACTAATAATGATCTGTCATTCAAGGAAGGTCAAATGTTTCTGGGCTTGGCAATCGATTCTATGCGAAAGGCGTGGAAGAATTTTTCTTGGAGAGACGAGTTCCTATTCCACCCGAATTGTTTCAAGAAATGGATCGTGAGTTATTGTAATAATGGTTGAATATGTTTTTGAGAATATTTCTTCAATTCTGTGGTTGTAGACATGAGAAGTCATCTGACGATGGGATTGTTTCCCGAAATTAAACGGGCCTATGTGACCATCGACTGTGATGTATACTTGTGGAGCTATGAAGCTGAGTTGGTTAAATTTTCGTACTTAGATATTCTTGTGATTTACAGTGCGGATCTGGCGATCTTCGACGGTGTACCTAACACTATCATGAAATTGTGCCTATCCAAACCTCGTGCTGGCGTGTTTCAAGTACATTTGTTTATGCTTTCCCGGCTTTAATTAAATAATGTTTCAGCCTCATATTACTCACGTTCTAGCCGTGGGTACTGTCTCTGATATAATGTTATTTGGAATCACGAGCGGGGCGGTAGAAGGTCTATCGCTGATACCTGATCCTCTTTTCAAAGTATTCACTTATCTAAAAGATTTATATTTATATATTCACATTTTTAAAGGTTAGTCTGGAAGGGCAAATGGTGAAAACTATGGTGTCGACTGAGACTGGGCGCATTTTCTTCACAACTAAGGAGATTCTTTATGAGTTCGAATATCAGGTAGATGCGAAATCAACTTAGATCAGTCATATTATTAACCAATTGAGGAGAAAGGATGGCTGGGGCGATCGTGCAAGAAAGTGGACAAATCGTCTACACTGATCGGTTCGATCACATCTTACATCAAACCTGTCGTGGGTAAGTAATTGATACGAACGCCGTTTGCCGAAGAATCTAACAGAACGCCAATCAGACCACGCTACCTGTTGAGCCATACGGACAGATGTCTCTCTCATCTTTCAACCTGGGGACTATCTTGGGATCGCGCGTGCGCAAACGAATTATCAATTTTCTGACCGGGATTAGTAACACGTCGATTAGTAACTTTTAAAATCTGATTTGGGCATCTTTCCTCGAGCCCTACTAGCTCATGTCGGTCGTTTCCCGAATTTGCCGACCCCGACTTTGGTGCTTCCCTTGTTAAGGGGGGGGGGCGGCGGCTTACTTTTGATTCAAAGGTGAAATAGTATTCATGAGCATATCGAAATATCTAATTGTATGTGGAAACTAGGGTTGTCTATACGGAATTCCCCTCCTCTCATAATAAACATAAATACTTTAAAAAAATCAAATAGTCCTGGGCGTTTCAGAACCGTATGGGCATATCGGCCATCGGCCATTGGCCATCGGCTTGAGTAACGGTTGATGACGTCACGGGTCAAAACTCGTAAATCGAATCCTATCGATTCGGGATTGGTCTAGGCCTGTTCCTCGTCGAATTCTAAGACACTTTCACTCTCGGTCATTTTTGGCTGAGATTATGGTGGATCAATGGTTTTAGCTACAGTAGGTAGCACCGGGCAGCGATTAATCCTGACAAATCACATAAGTATACTGCAGTCGCTAAACAGCGTAATGGATGCCGTGAATCGCCGTGCACCCCGGTTGATGCTCTTTTGTTAAAGACGGAGATAAACAGCGGAAGTCGGAATCAAATAATTACGCGCGTACTAAAACTTCGCGCGTAAAACAAAAAAATTCAGAGCGTTAATTTTTCTTTGCTTTTTTTCTATTCTAAGTTGCTCTGATAAAAAGTGGCTATCGGATTTTCAAAGGCCAACCGTTGCACTTGCTCTGGAAACGAGAATTTGACAGCTCTCACAACCAAAACATTGAATTTTGACCTACTCAAAGATGTCTGGCAATTTTTGACAATCCTCAATCGATAGGGGGTAGGAAAAGCTATCCAACGCTCTTTTGGACGAGTGATTCAGTTAATAAAGAGCTGTATGCTCCCCCGTCTCGCTTTTTTGGGGAAATCATTCCAGGCAAAGTGGGCGGAGCTTGTGGCCCCTATGTTTAGCTTCTGAAAAAGTTGATAGGTGTTGAGATCATTAAAAACAGAAGACAAGTTTCTGTTTTGCACTTTTCATGAAAACGTCTTCTAAGTGCAGAAAACAGAGGTCGAATAACCAGCCACATGCTGGAAAAGTCATTTGATAAAATCGTCAGATTTCCCTGTATGTTTATGCAAAAACCTCGAAAATGGGCAATATTTTCGAAATACCGGGTACGTTTGAGACTGCTAGGTACTTCTCCACGTTGACCGAACCCTTCAAAACCGGGTACGTTTACGGATTTTAGGTTGTTTTTGACGACCTTTTCCTACTCTTTCCCACATGCAGCTGCAGCAGCTTGCTGCAAGCTGCTGCAGCTGCATGTGGGCCAGAGTAGGAAAAAGCCTATTACATTGAGAATGAATAACCAGTTTTCATTCTTTTTCAAAATCATTCTGAAATTTTCTGAGCATGTTTTCAGACCATCAAGCAACCCAAAACGGATGAATACTAATATCACTACACTTTCCCCTGTACCAATGTTGTCTACGTTCTTACACGAAAGGCGTGATATATTACATTGCAATTGATTTTTCTTCAATCAATTTGATCACGCACTGGCAATTGGGTTGTGAGGGGGTCTGCTCCGTTTTATAACTGGTCGTCTTAGAACTCTACAGAGGTAAAAAATATGTTGTAAAGCACTTCCTGAGATCGAATTAACAAGAGTTCAAAATCGGAGTAGACCCGGTTGTGAGAAATCATTTATGAGGAAATGAGAACCTGTGGCACGTAAAATAAAGAAGGTTGTACAATTTTATGCGAAAGGCCTCATGTTTATCTGCTCCAGCGCTGACTCGATTCTTAATGTTATTCAAATGGGTTCATTTGTTTATTGTTATTATGATAATATTTTAAAAAATTAATCGTTTCTATTTTTTTTGCAGACGGAATTGAAGAAGTTGTTGTGGACTCTACTAGGAATATTCTGTATGCCCTCACTACAAAGAGTAGTATTCATGTATTCGATTTGGGAGTGGACGGAAATGAGTGCATCAAAAGAGTTTCGCTCTCAGTCAACCAAATTATGGTGAGTTGTCGTTTCGTCGTTCGCCTGTTCACTTTTTAATCTCAGCATGAGGCTACGCGTATGACTCTTGGACAGCATGAGGCGTCCTTCTTCTCCACTATCGTTGCTCTCTCTCCCATTCCCAGTACGCAATCTTATCGAGTAAATCTTGTGAGTTCAATTACTCCTCGTACAAATGTTATGTCACATCTTGGGACAGGTAGCGATAACATCGAAGGGAGTTCGTCTCTATTTCTCATGTCTCGCCATACAGTCTCTATCTCAACAGTCATATTCCCATGATTCCTCTCTATCACAATGGATGGTAAACCTCCCTTTCCTCTCTCTCACACTCTATTCTGGCACTTTTCTAGTTCCGCACTGGCCCCTCCCTCCCCCATCAGACTCCTCCCCCAATAGAGGGGGGGGGGGGGTCGTAACCTTAGACAAAAAATGTCATTAGGATTTCTTGGCTTAGTTTGCTTAGGCTTAGCTTCAGCCCTAGAATCAGCCAACTTTTCAAGGGGTGGAGTCGAGAGGGGCGGGGCTCAGGGCGGAACTAGAAAAATCCCGAGATTGTCGTAAAATTTTGCACTGTCCTGTTTCACACCACGTTTCTGGACATATATCATTTCAAACGAATGCAAATGTACAAACTTATCTTATCACAATCGTTCCGCCAGACGAGCCCGACAAAAAAGTCTTAGTGGTCGGAAGTAGGGTGGCAAAAATGGCTCAAGGGATGACCGTTTTAGAGAGACTCGGCGGATCAGAAACGACTCATACGGTTATCCGTACTAGGGTTGGCTTTTCAAACAAGAATTTCAAGAACTCGAAATGAAATAATTCAATTATCCCTTCTTGTCAAGAACAGTGTTTTTCATGAACTCGAAAATTCTTGAAATTTCTTGAAATAAATCATTAATATTTTTCTAACGAAAATCACGTCGCTGGAGCTCATTTGCATTTTAATAATGATTTCAAGTTGTTTGTGAATGATCATAGCCACTTTATTCCAGAACACGGGCACTTCGCCCCCCCCCCCCCCCCTTATGCGTAATAAATCTCTCGCATTCTCTAATATCTTGAAATTTCTTTGTTATTTTCAAGAAATGGCAAGGTGCCAAATTCTTGGCAAGATCATTCTTCGTCATTCCATTCTTGAAAAGCGGTTTTTTTGGCAAGCCAACCCTAATCCGTACCCTCTGGCATACTTGCCTTCCGCAGATGAGCCGTTTTTTACTGCTCCAAACGGCTCTTAAACGGATCATTGCGTTTTTCTCGGCCCTAAGTGGACCAAATTGATTGATTACATGACCGGATTTATCTCCTCGAGGCCTATCCAAAATGTGTTTATTTGATGAAAAAGTCAAACATTTATATATTCTGAGCTCCTGTCGCCTTTCTTCAGTATGACGCTCTCTCCTTTTCACATGCTCTCTCGCCTTAAAAATCTAAAATTTTCAACTTCGTTTGATACTTCAAATGAATACATTTTCGAAAGCCCATACAACGCTGATTACAATGACATCAAAATTGTCTTATTCGGTCTACTTAGCGCAGAGAAAATGCCTCATGAGCCGTTTAAGAGCCGTCAAAAACGGTTCTTTATACCCTCTGGCCCAGAGCGACGGATGAGACGGTGAGAGTGAGGCTGTAAATGCGCCTCTCACGGATAACCGTCTTAGAGAGGCGAGAGGGACGGATATCCGTGATCCTTTTTTGCCACCCTAGTCCGAAGCGTCAACGTTGACCGTTTTCGAGTTACATCTTCGAATACATTCATAACGCATGTTCACCATTTCCTCAGTGCAAAATATTCATGAGGCGTATCTTGAAAACGGTCAACGTTGACGCTTCGGACCACTAATTGTAAGATTTTTTTGTCGGGCTTGTCGGGCGGAACGATTTTGATATGATAAGTTTGTACATTTGCATTCGTTTGCGATGAGATATGTCCCGAAACGTGGTGTGAAAATAATTTCAAGTCCAGAGAAGTTAAAATTCCCCTGTACTATCGGGAAGGGTTAGAACAAATGCAATATTAGGTCACCTCAAGTTGGGAGTGGGGAATCCAAATGAAAGATTTCAAAATTCATACCCTTTAGAGGAAAGATTCGAGAAAATTTGTATAAAGTACTCAGAAAAAGCGTTTTTCATGCATTACTCGTGGAAGACGAAATTTTAGACCGCACCCTCAATTGAGTTATTTGTAGATAACTTTATTTCGGATCGACCTGTGCCGGTTAGAACTTGGTAGGTCAAAAACGAAGCGAGAAACAGCCATTTGAAGTTGTAGGTCAAAAGACCACTTCAACATGCAAATTTTGAAAAACAAAGTGGATAGGCGTCTTCCTCAGCCTCATTTTACCTAGGCAAATGCCGTTCAGTGAAATCGAAGACCTAACATTTTTTCTGCTGCAAATCGGTTTCATTTTCCTACATTTTTACAGGAGACCCGTGATATTGACTTTTATCCCTCATTTACCGAGGCCGCTAAGTCAATATATTGGGTATTGGGATTGGTCGGACATCCCTAATTCCCACCTCGCTCACACCGTTCATAAAAGGGAGAAGAGAGCGAAGCACACCAAGTCAAAGAGGGGAGAAAGGTTCATTTGCGTGGCGGAGTCATTCTGCGGATTAACGAGAGGGAGAGCGCGGTGTGAAAAATCGATTATTGCACTTTGTTGTTTGACACGCGCATTTGAAACATCGTTATCACTCATGTTAGGGATGTGATAAGAACGTAATCAAAACAGAAGGTAGTGCGCAAGTTTCATGATTCCAGATTCATTTTGAAATATGCAAAATCAACTTTATCTGAAAATGTTAAAATCGATGTGCACTCGTGCGTACATGTGAGCATGGTATGCCAAAGTGTTATACCCTAGTCCACCGACCTACCGTAAACCAAACTACCGTACCCCGGCCATCGCAGGGTGCCCAACATGATGTTTATGTTGGGCACCCTGCAGCCATGACCCGTCTTTTCATGAAAATTGTAACTTCGACCGATTCTAACTTCTCAAGGGGAATTGGTCTTCACAAGCAATTATTAGTTCTTATTAAAATTGAGAAAGCTATGGTGACTAGAGTTTCCTCTTTTGGATAGCGCCCGCATCTGTGCCCGGATGGACCTTTGGGAAAGGCCGCTTAGCACTTCTCATTCAGGCAATGGAGTCGTGCCGTCCTGTATGTCTTAGTCTCATTCACGTCCGTCTCTCTCCGGGTATCTGTCCTTCTTCCCTTTATTCACAAGCTCCTCAAGGAGTCTATGCAGCACACGCCCATTCAAGTATTTTTCTATTTTATCTATCCCTTTATCACTAGTGCATTTCAGCGTTATCTGTTATGAGTACAACAGGGGAACGAGAAACTGTATTTGCCTTGTCTAATCTTTACCATCCACTGGAAGACGTGGAGACGATGGTAAGCTTACCTTTCATCAGCTTTCTCCAATTTCCTCCGTTCGGCACTTGTTTACTTTGTTGCCCAAAAGCATAGGGATTTGACCACACTTTGATTCTTTGAGAGTAAGGAATTATCGAATTGATTGTGAGTGTATTGAGTAGTGTCATTCGAGCTATTTACAAAGTAAAGAAGTGCTCTGCATTCCATAGAATATCATGCATTGCATTTCGAGCATTCGAAACGCACGATAATGTAACATACCATTCGATAGAGCATGAAAAGAGCGGGGTTGCTCAAATAATTTTCATTCTGCTCGATTCTTGAATGATAATATATATAGAAAAAAATGTAATATACCTTTTAGAACGAGCTGAATGTCGATGGTCACGTATGGGCGATGAATTGTGCACAAGAGAGAAAATTGTGTTTGCCGAAGCATCGAAATGGAACAGTTGCACCCCTCTTACCCCATTCCTTCTTCACCCAACAGTACACTAAGGATGAACAGATATTAATCTTCACTACAAATGTGAGTGCAAAATGATTGGATTAAAGTTCGGATCGTAGTAGACATTTTTGGAAGCACGATAATTAAATTTCCTGCTAACAATGCGCATCTTATGGAACAGGATATGGCGATTGTTGACAATCTTAAAAGAGACCCTCCACGAGAGAGTGGAAAGAGTCCACGGATGGCCAAATTTTCGATTCCGCCCGTATATTTTTTCTAGAGTGGGGGCCCATAGGGACAGGTGATGGCATACATAGCTAATGTCTGAGGTCTATTTTCGGTGAGTTACAGAGGGGGTCGATTTTGGGGGTCGAAAAAATCGATGTCTCAGAATCAATTACAAAAAAAGCTTATCCGATGTATTTTTACCCCTAGAGTCCGAATTTTAACATCTCGAAGCATGAAACAGCGAAATAAAAAAGTTACGTTCGAAAAACATGATTTTTTCACATAAAATGTTAAAAATTCATTTTTCAAAAAATCTCTGACTTCCAAATTTACGATTTTCGGAATCTACGTAGAAAAATAGTTCTAGGCTAATTTTTTCAGATTTTTAAAAATGGGCATTCCTTGTTTTTTCTGAGCCTGAACATCTCAATATCGCGAAAAGTGCCAGATTATCCACTCTTCATTTCGTCTAAATTACTTCAAACGCGCTTTGAAAATGTTAATATCTACTTATAATAACATAATATCATCGTGGCAAAAATTCCTGAAGGATTCAGCCGTTTTAAAAGAA
>LS533747.1:739980-754844 GCA_900490775.1 Pristionchus maxplancki | reverse complement strand
TATCTTTAGCACGAAACTTTCAGGGGACGCTTTTAAAGAAAATAAAATACATATTTGAAATCCTTAGGTCATTCCGGTCCGATCTATCATACTCTCGCAGGGCGCATTCCACTCTGCAAAAACTTTCGTTTTTAAAAATTATTTTTGAAAATCATGAAAAATGAATTAGACAGGCGTGATAAGCATCGAATTCTGCTCCAGAAAACATTTTTGCTTAATTTTAGCGATATCGGGGACCGAGAAATTAAAGAAAAATCGTTTTCGACGTCACGTCGTCTGAAGCCAACGACGACTCAATATGAATAATGAGTATGTCCAAGATCATCAGCACCCTTGAGAACCCCAAATCACACAGTTTCAGAGAAATTCATGTTTTTGCATGTGCCAGACATTGTTCGACTTTTCCGCAAACGGCCTCATAAGGGCTATCGAATTAGCATATTCATTTTCCGTACAAATGATATCTAGACTGTCAAAAAATCGAAAACTGTTTTCGATGTTTTCGGCAGTTTTCGATGTGTAACTCAATCAGAAATGCATGAAATTGCATGATTTCCGAGCTTTAGGCATTACTTTTGATTCCCTATCGAATGGTATACAACACAGGGTGAAATTTTGAATTTTTTTGGTAGGTCAAAAAGTTGACGGATCTACCTAACATTTTAGTTTAATCATACCCAACCCATTGGCACTAACCACAAAAAATTCAGCATGGCGTACGCCCTCATTTCTATTCTTTAAATTATTTTTTTTGAAAGCTCGATTGAACCATTTTGAATCATTGTGCCATCCCCTGTTGACGACCGTCCCGCTCTTACAGAGAACGCTTTTTAATACAAAAATAATGAAAGAGAAAGAGTGGAAAGTTGAGGATTACAGGGAGACGATGGAAAATCGTGGTCAAAATGAGATGGCCATCTCGAGAGAATTGAATGGACGACTTCTCTCTCTTCAAGTGAGATGCTCTACTAATTAAGTTCCCCCTCTACCCCTAAACAACGGCATGGCGTACGCCCTCATTTCTATTCTTTACATTTTTTTTTGAAAATGTACTCACAAGTTAAAGGATACACTTGGCGGATTCCATCGGGTGGTAGGTGATTATCCAGTGATTCGTCTCCATGAAAATAATGTTTTCAAATAGGGACCACCACCCCTTTTAAAATAGTTATGGCGCTTAAAATGTTGAATATCTCGAAAGAGACTACTTGCGCGCGTGTTCTGATTTCACAGGTGGCTAGCACACTGTTCGGACTAACTTTCCTGAAAAAATCAGCCAAATAAATGGCCTCCTTCATGATCTTTTATCTTAAAATACCTTCAAAAATGAAAAATTTGAAGAACATGTCGTAGTTGAAGAGCTCTACTTTTCGCTTGAGGCGTTGCGCGCGAGTTCCGGCACTTTCTAGTGCTAGACTGAGGTCATGAGCACGTCATATCCATAAATCAGCCAAATCAATGACCTCCTTCCATATTTTTTTAAGATCAAAAATTGGTGATTATAATGATCTTTGATCTTATAAAAATTATGGAAGGAGGCTGATTTGATAGGATTTGGATTTGATATGCACCTCAGACTAGCACTGGAAATTGTCGGAACTCGCGCGCAACGCCTAGATCTTAATTTATAGAGCTCCAGAGTTTATTGTCTCTCGTTTTTGAAAATCATTTTTTTCGAAAATTGCAATTATCTCGGGAACTGTACATTTTCGGTTGGTCCCCTCCCCCCCAAACAAAAAATGATTCTATACACCAATTTTTTCCCGACACACCCCCATTTTCATCGTCCTTGTCACGCCCCCTGCTAAACATAGGAAGGTTGACTTGTAGCGTTTAGCGCCGATGGTTGACACCCCTTTTCACGGCTACGGCTCTCTTTTTATAATGCTGTGCCTCGATAAAAGTTTTATACCACTTTTAATTTTTTGCAACTTTTTGCGCTTAGCATGTCTGTTTAGTGATCACTAGCATGATTTTAATAATTCTCTTAAAAATACTGTTTAGTCCTCGGATTGTGCATTCAAGTTAATCAGATGATGTGTTATCTGTAAGCATGTGAATACTACCAAATTACAAAAATAAGAAAAAAAAGCGAGAGACCGGAATTAGAACATTTTAAAATAGAAAATCAATAACGTTTATCGAAAACCGTAACCCGAAAATTTAAAAATTACAGTAAAAAATACAGAATTCAGGGATCAGGGATGCGCGGTGCAAACTCCGTGGTGTGCCTAAATATTACGGTAGCCGAGGACGATGAAAATGGGGGTGTGTCGGAAAAAAATTGCCGTGTGAGATAGTTCATGAGTCATGAATCGATGATTTGCATATCACTTGGGGGTCCCTAGTTTTCAAAATAATTTTTTGGGGGTGTGTCATTTTAGAACTCTTTTTTATTAGATTTTTTTAGATTTTCAGATTTTTAAAGTTTTTTAGAACTTGTTATTTTTATCTCAGGAGATGTTTTACGACATTTTATTTTTAACCCCTGTAGAGTTCTAAAATGACCAGTTCTAAAATCATTGTTCCCCTCACTTTCTTCACTATTTACCTATTTGCTCGCGATGTGTTTCGTTTACTGTCGCGTTGTTTGTTGTTATATTCCTTTGACTATCCTATACTTTTGCTCACAGTGAGATGTCGTACTGACGAGGTCCACTCACTGTGGGGCGGGTCGGGTGTATACGACCTACGGACCGAAACACCCGTCCGCTTATCTAGGAAGTTGTTTTCTCTTTCCTCTCATAACTAATAGTGCACATTCCCCTTTTGTTTTAATTTCTATATCGAGTCTTCTATTTTAACCCCCTTGTTGTTTATGCTTCAAAAATTCCTTACAAGATCATCCTATAACAGCCATAACCTAATCTTTATGACGATTTTGTAATTTTAACATCTTGCGTGTTCTGGATTCTTCAGTGAGCGCGATTCCTCCACGAATGATCTATCTTTGAGCGAGAGAATGGAGCCTAGGTTCTGAGGGACCAAACATCTTAGACGATCATACCCATCACACGACGACCAGTCCGGTGTCCCTCCTCTCTAACTAATGACGTCTATTGCAGGATCTCTGTCTTAAATATGCCGTGCCCTTCAGAATGCCCAAGATTCAGTTGGAGATATTTAAATGCGCCAATTACTACGATGAAGATAAGATTCACAGCGTGTGGAAACATTTGTTAGATAGAGGTTAGCCATCTTATACGTTCAGCATATCATTCGAACCCTATTTTCGAGCTATATCGAATGAGCTCAAGAAAACCTTCGGCTTCGATTTGTGGTGATAATGGTTCAATTTAATCACTCTACACAAAAAAGAAAAACAGTTCTCACTAATCCAACAACACAGCCGTATTCTCCTTAAAATTTGGATCATTGTATTTATTTTCGTCAAAGCACCAAATTATTCTCCGAAAAGATACAACTAATAGTAGGGTTGGCATGTTGACTCTCAATTGACCGAGTGATTCGCGCGGCGCGGAATGGTGGGGAATCGAATGATTCCCTGTCGTTTCGCTTGGGAATCATTGATTCCCAAAATAAATCAAGGCAAAATAAGACCTCTAAAATCAAATAAACTTCTCTGATGGTATCATCAGACCTTTATATTAGTTCCTGTGATATCAATGATTCCCAGAATCATTTATTCTGGGAACCACCGGTTCTGGGAATCAAACCGCTCCGAATGGACGGAATCATTTGACATGTGAGATTGTGATTCAAATTGAGAATACGAATCGTCAAAGAATCAAAATGCCAACCCTAACAGCTATCCAAAGTTGGACGTTTTGGGTTTTTTAAAACACTGTAAACGTAGGGACCACCACGTGATGTGCAAATCATGGAAATATGATTCATGAACTATTCCAATTTATTCTTCGGGAGTTAGAATCATTTTTTGTGAAGGGAAGACCCACTCAATCTTTTTAGTTTTTGTGAAAATCGAAATTTTATGAAAACTTGCTTTTCAAAAACGAGAGTCAAAAAACTTTGGAGCCCTTTAAAATTCGTTATCTTAGAGGGCCGCGACTTTTGAAAGTTTCCAGTGATAGAGTAGGGTTAGGAGAGTAACATATCCAAAAATCAGACAATTCTAAAGGCGGATGCCAAAAATTGCCAACTTTGGAAGCTTGTAACTCCTCGCAGAATAATAATGGTGCTTAGGAGCCCGTTTGTGTAAGGGACAGACAATCATCGGCGTACTCCGTACAGGGTAAAATTCTCCAAATGAGCAAAAAGTGTTTTTAGGGGTGGTTGGTGGTGCTGATTACATGTGCCGCTTCACTTGGCATGAAACTTGATATTTGGCTTGGTAGAATAGGAATAGGTCCATGCGATTTTTTGATTTTCTGACCATACCTCGATTAGTGTAAGAGCAAATTAAAAAGTGTTCACTTTCGATTTTCTCTCAAAAAAAAGAGTGTTCACTTTCTCTCAAAATGAAATGAAAATGGCGCGCCGTTTCACCACTTCACACTAGGGTTCCGCAAGTGCACCACTTGGGGAAGCCTCGAACAAAGGAGATAGTGACGTTTCCAATATTAACTGGAAACGTGAAATGTTTCTCTTCATTTTAATATGCCCTTGTCCACGTTTCCTTTCTTGGGAGAGGAGAAGGGAAACGTTCCTCTGCTCACTTCGCTCCCTTCTCTCTTTTGTGAGCGATGTGAGCGAGGTGAGAAAAAAAATTGTACGTGAGTTTCAGCAATTCAATAGAACCAGACGAGAACAATGGAAAAGGAAACGTTTCCCTCTCATTCGTGACCGAGAAACGTTTCCGAGAGAAAAGCGAATGAGAGAAACGACTGGTTCCTTTCACGTTTCTCGAGAGAAATGTTTCACTTGCGGAACCCTACTCCACACCACCCAAAAAGTGCAGAATGAGACGCACAGCGTGTCAGATTGGACGAAAAACCTCATTTGCGTGGCCCTCTA
Source organism: Pristionchus maxplancki (assembly GCA_900490775.1). Classification (NCBI taxonomy): domain Eukaryota; kingdom Metazoa; phylum Nematoda; class Chromadorea; order Rhabditida; family Neodiplogasteridae; genus Pristionchus; species Pristionchus maxplancki. The sequence goes on along the minus strand of LS533747.1, from coordinate 749,909 downwards.
ATTCTACAGCGCCGGGTCATTCTTCTCCACTTCACTTGGAAGGGTGCGGTGAAAAGTGAGACGAGAATTCGAAAATGAGGGGTGAACCACGCGTGGTAATTGCACAATAAACATGAATTATCATATTTTGAAATAGCCAGGCCCTTTAGGAACGAGTCAAGTACTCCTCGCTTTGTTTTTGCGCTGTTCTGTATGATACAGATGCCACTTTGTCATTTTTAGTGTTTTTGGCCACTTATTTTTCAAGAATCTCATGAGTCGTTCATGGAAACCCCCACACCTATATTATCCATTGACAGCTTATCCAATTCCTAATAGACTGACGGAGCTCGATTTTTGATAAAATATCAAGTATTCGAGAAATTTACAAAAAATAGTGAAAAGACAGATATTTTATCAATTATCTTTTGCAGTTAACATTTTAGCAAAAATCGAGCTCCGTCAGTCGATTAGGAATTGGAAAAGCTGTCGATGGATAATATAGGTGAGGGGGTTTCCATGAACGACTCATGAGATTTTTGAAAAATAAGTGGCCAAAAACATTAAAAATGACAAAGTGGCATCTGTATCAAACAGAACAGCGCAAAAGCAAAGCGAGGAGTACTTGACTCGTTCCTAAAGGGCCTGGTTATTTCAAAATATGATAATTCATGTTTATTGTGCAATTATCACGCGCGTTTCACCCCTCATTTTCGAATTCTCGTCTCACTTTTCACCGCACCCTTCCAGGTGGAGTGGAGGAGAATGACCCAGCGCTTTATAATTAGAGGGCCACGCAAATGAGGTTTTTCGTCCAATCTGACACGCTGTGAGACGAAGGTTAATGGATTTCATTCGTCATTCGTGACTAGTCGATCTCTAAACGACTGGTCGCTGTCGACGTGTCGTTTAGAAATGAAAACTACGCGTCGATCATTTTCGACACTCCGTAGCGGGAGGACGCCTACAGGGGGTGGCACAAGTATTCGAAATGGTCGGATCGAGCTGAATTTTTTTGTGGGTAGTGCCTATGGGTTGGGTATGCTTCCACTAAAATTTTAGGTCCATCGGTCAACTTTTTGGCCTACCAAAATCGAAAAATGAAGCTCAGATTTATGACATGTGTGTTTTTTATCCAATTTGGAGTAAATTTGCATGAGTTATGCATGAAAATGTACATTTCAAAATTGTTTTTAATTTTTTAAACTATGAAGATCTCAAATACTCCACCTGTTTTTGTGCTTATTCGATGCGCCTTGGAATTCTCTATCGAAACGTATTCTTCAAATAGTCAATATCGATCACCCTTTCGGACTTGTATTCTAGCACGAAATCGTCGACGCAGGTTCGATTCCGCCTCCCGACATGAACTTTTTGCCGACCTTCTTTTTGCACCAAATGGTGTTTATCGTCGTTTAGGTACTTCTCATATGTTTTAATGTTTTTTTAAATGAAAATTGGTCGTATTTTAAGTTGTAATTATGAAAATTCACCAATCTCATTTTTCACATAAGGGTCCCCCCTTGCTTGAGCAGCCACTCATCGAATCAAAGGGGGGACCATTATGTGAAAATGCGAGAATTCGTCTGGGATATGTATGACCACGAATTCGCGTGAAAAAATGACCAATCTTGGTGAAAACAATACGAAACGACTTCACAACGAAAAACCATCATTTGGTGCAAAAAGAAGGTCGGCAAAAAGTTCATGTCGGGAGGCGGAATCGAACCTGCGTCGACGATTGTGTGCTAGAATACATGCAATTGCGGAAAAGGGTGACCGATACTGACTATTTGAAAAATACGTTTCGATATAGAATACCAAGGCGCATCGAATGAGCACAAAAAAATGTGGAGTATTTGAGATCTTAATAGTTTAAAAAATTAAAAACTAGTTTGAAATGAGCATTTTCATGCATAACTCATGCAGATTTGATCCAAAATGGACGAAAAAATAGCCATATCAACTTTTCATTCTCTATCGAATGGTGTATAGCATGAGGGCAAATATTGAAATTTTTTGGTAGGTCAAAAATCGACCTAAAAATTATATGGAAGCATTCCCAACCCACAGGCACCACCCAAAACAAATTTCAGCTCCATCCGACCATTTTGAAGCATTGTGCCACCCCTCTCCCGTTCTTACAGAGTACGCGTTTTAAGACCATTTTAGAATTTAATTATGCCAGCGTATGTGCGATTCGCTGGCATTATGAAATTTATGCGATTCTTATATTTTTAGGTTACACGCATTGCTACGCACCTAAGCTAGAACACGTAATTAGCGGGAACGGCAAAAGATCGGATCTCATAGCAGACGGGCTACCACTACACTAGCTCTTGCTCTCTCGGTTCTTCATGATCACTGTGCATGGAATTAGGCTCCGCCCCATGTGTATTGCTACCCGATTTCAAGTCGATCATGTAGGGAAACTTGTGTGCACTTTTTTTGCATCTAGCGCGGCTTAGGGAAAATATTTCCACAAACGTCCAACAGTATGATGTTATTGGGGCCCTGAGGGACAGTTCGACTGCTGTTTTGACAGTAGTCGATAAAAACGGCAATCCACCTTGCGGTCTCTAGGTATACAACCTGCCCTAGGCCCCGCCATTTGAGACCTGTACTCTGTTCTGGAGATATTTTCAAAATATTAGATTTTTTTGTAAACCGAATCTTTTGTATCTATCAAGTTTTCCAATATTTGTTCTCGTTACCAAAAAAAGAGGGGAGCGTGGCGATTAGAGGTTAATTAGAGGGTGGGGGATTAGATCATTAGATGGTAATTTGCAGGTAAGAGACGCAAATCCCACAATAATGCGTTTAAAAAGTGGCTAGAATACTGAAAAGAGTTGGTGAAAGAAAAAAATAGCCACAAAAATAACAGTAACGGTATGTTTAAATTTTTCTACAGTTTTTAAACATTCCTTGCAAGATCTGAAACGGCAGTGGATTAACATATTGTTAGAACGTGCTTTATTCCAGAATTCGAGGTTTCTTGTGACTCCGGCGGATCACTTATTCTGAGCACTATCTCTGATCTTCAATGCAAATTTGGAGAGTCAAACTACTTCCCCACAGGTGACTAATTGATTTGTTTATCTTTACACGGGTAATCAATTAATTTAATTTTTCCGTTTTAGAATTGATTGTGATGCATGCTGTAGAACGCAGCTTCGAATATGGGGTCGACTCTTCATTTTTTGTTTCTCTTATTTCGAAGATGAATCTTTCTCTTGCAACATTGCTCACTCTTCTATCTGAACACTACAGGTATGATACTAGCTGTTAACCTTAAAGAATCGTGCAAAATACCCCGGACCAACTATTGAAGAAGTGCCCACTAATCTACTCGCTGAATTTGGAATTCTCTGAGAGATCTCATTTTCACTTACTGTGTGGTTTGCAAACAGTCATTTAAGAACCGAACACAGGTTTCCTTCACGGAAGTTCCATCCCATCACTACTAGCAGTGAGTATACTAATAAACTGTGTTTTTGTTTAGGAAGGGTGATCCATTCTGGAGAGAGAATGGGAGTGCCCGCGACTACATGGTTGGAATTGCGTGTACTGTAGTCGAAGATTTCATCAACAATGGTCGCAAGTTTACTAATCCGCAGAGGTGAGCATGATTTTGTGAGCGGGTGTCTGAATACGTGAACTGTTTGTCCAGATTTAATCATGCCACTCGGCCGGCTGTTGGCCGGTGAGCGATTTTATTACATCATTTTATTGCGCAGTCGTGTAACTACTTACGACACAAGAATAAAGAAGTTTAAAAAAATAAGGTTGCCAGATTCTTCGCCGGGTTGCGTGCAATGGTTTAAATGTTGCGTTGCACATTGGCATCTTCCCTTGTAAAAGGCTCGTGAGGACGAGAGCGATCCGAGAAAGTTGCGATGTAGCCACGAAGTGCTCGATTTGGTTAAATCACTTCCGATTTCGCTGAAAACAATTCTTAGCAACTAATAAGAAGCTTTCTGACGGGGTCAGACTTTGGGTCAGTCTTAAAATCGCAATGTGAAAGGGTCCAATTTGCCAAGCAATGGGAGCACTTCAAGCCCAGTACTTTGCTTGATAATATTGCTTAGCCTCTAGAACAGTTGCGAAAGAGACCAAATACGAGAAAAATATTACCAGAACAGTTGGTTGGTCGTGTGGAAGGGGAGAAAGAGAGAGGGTACAACTGCTTTATCTCCAGTCGAGAGTGAGGAATAATGGGAACCCGGTATTTATATAGACCGGGACGAGCGAGGCTCGTATGGGGAAATGAGAGCGAGGGAACATGTCTCTTCATTCCATAATCTCCTAATCCAATCTTGTTGATCTCGTTGACCTCGAAGGCGACGTGTACTAAACACTTTCACGTAGATCAGCGCTCTCTCACTTCTCTACCCAACTAGAACAACGTAAAAGCCACACATTTGAGTTGCACTAATGAGAGCCGTCATAGAAAAACAGGCGTTTGTAACCGACAACCGACCACACAATTTTTTGAATTTTTTGCCTCTCTTCGCGATTTGCCTGCTGATATTTATTGATTTACCTGCTGCTGATCACGCAACGAACTGCTGTAGGGATCTATCCGCCCAATTAAAGATCTTCATGTGATGTTTTTATGCTTAAAATGTTGTCAGCTTCTTAAAACCTCGAAATGATCTTTGACCCCGAATACACAGCTTAAATTTAAAGTTAAGATAAATAGAAAGCGATAAGATTTAACACGAGCCGTCAATCAACAAAAATATGAGCCGCAAATTAATACATGATTCGGTAAGTTGCGTGTCAAACTTTTCTCATCCGTCTTTTCGACGAGTTCGTGGTTTCTGTGATTCTCTCGCAACCTTATTTTTTTTAATTTTCTTTATTTTTGTGTGGTAAGTACTTAGTTACACGACTGCTCTATAAAATGATGCAATAAAATTGGTTACGAGCCAACAGCCGGCCGAGTGGCAGGGTTAAATCTGGAAAAAAAAATTTTTTCGCATTTTTCTCGAACAGTTTAAATCAGATGTGAGTGAAACTCGGTATGTATGAGCACCTTTAAGTTATGTTATTTATGCGACATTTGTTGATTGGATTAATTGCGAGACAACTAAATCATTTTTACGGAGTTACGGTAGTTTTGGGCTTCGCTGTAGTTTCGCGGGGAGTGGTCCAGATGTCTTCAAATTTTGCACGCTAGCTATACTCCACTAGTACTACTAGTACACGAAGACCATAAAAAAGGGCATGTAAAATAAAGGAAAGTATACTCTTCTGAGAAGAAGGCATGCCGGGGTAAGACAAAACCATAGGTCGAAAAGCTAAGTCGGATGCAAAATGAACCATGAACCCCGGGTCATGGTCAAAAAATAAAAAAATTGAGTTCTCTACAGATATGGATAGAGGGCTCAAAGACAAGTAAGAATAAGGAGAGAGCGGCAGATTTTTCTATTTTGATCGACGAGATAAGTTTGACTAAACAGCAAAAAAATATTTTCCTTTGAGAAAAATCTGCCGGTCTTTCTTGATTATTACTTGTCTTGGTGCCCTCTATCCATATCTGTAGAGAACTCAATTTTTTATTTTTTTGACCATGACCCGGGGTTCATGGTATGATTTTGCCTCCGACTTAGCTTTTCGACCTATGGACAAAACACGCGACGAAATTCAGAGCCAACCTCGGTCAGTGAAGATTACGTTAGCCAACATTCGTATCATTTGTATTTACTCATTTTGAGGTTTTAGAGGAGTACGTATATGAGACACTATCTGAGAAGAATCACATTCGGCCGTACAGGGAAAAATAGAAAATTCTGAAAAAAAATGCCCTATGGGTATTTTTATGACTTAGAAAACGAAAATCCACCTTAGAAAGCCGTATCTCTAAAACCCGAATTTTTATGGGGCGCTCCACTTGGTCAGGTGGTCAAACCTAACTTTCCAACGGAGAATCATTCAACAAAGTACATACCCTTCTAGATATTGATAAAAGAAACTTTTTTGAAGAAGAGAGTGAGAAGCTAGCTCGTCTTCGAAAAAAATTATCGACATTTTGAGTCAAAAAGTGGTCATTAGCTCAAAAAGGAGTTTCGGGGTTTCATTGAAAATGGTTTTATTCGATTCCTCGTTGAAAACTACCCCAGTGTACATTTTTTCAAGCGGAATTTCTTTCCCCTAAGGTGCCAACCAACTCGCCGAAGAGTGCCGATTCGATGATTGTCGACTCTTTTTGTCGATAAAATGTGAAATTATGTCAGTTTCGAGGTGCTTATTGCGCATTTACATCAAAACAACAGGGAATCACTAAAAGAACCACAATTTGTTCACTAGGAAAAATTTCATTTTTTATAACCTCATCATTGGAAATCTTAGATGTTTAACCTTGAAAATGCAAAATCGTGAATTTCCGAAAGTGAATTAAGATTATTATTTGTGATTTCAGAGTGATGAACTAACATATTACATCAGTTTTGAGTGTTTAGTGATGAATAGACTATATTCCAGCTGATAGAACACCTATTAGCACCATTTCAAATTTTTCGACTTTCAGCGCCTAAAAACTAATTTTTGTGGAAGGTGTTTAAATCGCTTTCTCTTTGTGTAGCTAGATCATATCGATCACAGATCACTCAAAACTCGAGCATAGACCGGCACCATACCTGTGCCAAGTACCTACTTGGCGGCCACCCGTCCGCGACGCCCCGCCCCCCTCCTCCCGCTCCCCCGCCTCTCTCTAACCCGGCTTGCCTAGCACGCGCTCTCTCGCCAAGTAAACAAGAGAAAGAGCGTCTCCTAGCGGCGGCCACCCGTCCCTCACAAGACGGGCGGCCGCCGTACTTAAGTACTGGGGTCGCGCAGGTGTGACCGGCACAGTCAACATGGGTCGGTTCTTTGAGAATGTGGACTTTTGGGTGCCTTTGGGTTCTCGAGTGTGCTGATGACGATGGTCACTTTCATTTTTCATTTCAAGCTGTCATTGGCTCCAGATAATGTCGCGTCGAAATCAAATTTTCTGCTTTTTGAGACACTGGCTCAGTAAAAATCGAGGAGAGGCCGGACATTGTGTTGACAATGTTTTCCGATCCGGACCAAAATTTTTTGGGGATACTCCTTGGCATGGTGAACAATACCCGGTCAATCATTAGCCGCTGTGACGTGGCATAAATTTATGGCGAATTATTGAAAATCGGAAAATGACTTATTTCAATTTTTGAGAAAAATTTTTTTGATCAAAGTTAATGTGGAGTATCATTGGGTATGGTTAGTGTATGAAAAAAGTGCATAGTCCTAATTTTTAACTCCATCGCAAACTGACTTTTCAGGCAAAAATATCGAATTTCTCATATTACTTTAATAAATCAAAAAACCGCTAAAAACGAAAATCACTTTTTCGTAGAACAGGTATTCCCACATCGAACGTGTATTTTTTAGGAATTTCCTGGAAGACTACATTAGGGAAAATGACCCAAAATTAAAATCGGAAAAAAAGTTTGGTCTTGAACCCCCTCATATGTGGGCGTTCGTGAGAAAGTCGAGCAAGGGTTAGCACAGCTCAAAAAGGTCGATTCTCTGGAACTCTGGGTTTTGGGGTTCTCGGGGGTGCTGATGACGATGGGCATACTCATTTTTCATAGGGAGCCTCCGTTGGCTCCAGACGACGTCACGTCGAAATCGGTTTTTGTGGAATTTCTCAGTCCACGAGCTCGCTAAAATTAAGTGAAAATGTTCCCCGGGGCGGAATTAAACGCTGATCACGTCTGTCCACTTTATTTTTCATAATTTTTTAATTAATAACTTTTCGCTCCTTGGAGGCAGGCTGCCTCAGGCAGCGATAAACCACCTACTAGATCGGACCGGCGTGATGAGAGGATTCCAAATCTATAATTTCATCAATATACGATTCGGGTTCTGCGAGAAAATCGACTAGATCGAGACGAGAAAATCGAGACGAGATAGCGTGGAAAAGCGAGAGGGCGCAGTGAAGGGAGAGGAAGGAAGAGCTCTCGTCTGACTCTCACTCGCTCTCCTCTATTTGCGTCTCTTAGGCCGCGACTCTAGGAAGGGGAAGAAGCCTCGTATTTTATTACAAAATGGTTGCACTATAAGTCGATTTTCTCGCAGAACCCGAATCGTATAGCGATGAAATTATAGATTTGGAATCCTCTCATGACGCCGGTCCGATCTAGGTAGGTTGTTTATCGCTGCCTCCAGGGAGCGAAAAGATGTTAATTAAAAAATTATGAAAAATAAAGTGGACAGGCGTGATAAGCGTTTAATTCTGCCCCGGGAAACATTTTTGCATAATTTTGCGAACTCGTGGACTGAGAAATTCCACAAAAACCGATTTCGATGTGACGTCCTCTGGAGCCAACGTAGGCTCCCTATGGAAAATGAGTATGCCCATCGTGATCAGCACCCTCGAGAACCAACCCAGAGTTTTAGAGAATCGACCTTTTTTGAGCTGTGCCAGACCCAGGCGGATCTGCTCGACTCTCTCGTGAACGGCCTCATATTTATACTCAAAATGTTCCCCTGGTCATGCTGATCATTGATCACTTTTCACCAAAATGCCTTTGACGAGTAGTAGAGGCGGTTAAATGCCAGTTTCTATATTTTCGAAATATAAATTTTCTTGTTTTAAAATCAAGTTTTCGGGAGAAATAAAAGAATCACATTGGTAGAACAAGTAATCCCTCATATAACTGGCAAATTTGCTTATTTTTTCTTGAAGACTACATTTAGGAAAAATGGGACCTAATTAAAATCGGTAAAAAAATTTTTCCGAACCCCATCATATTTATACTCAAAATGTTCCAAAAAAATAGACGTGTAACTGACGTTTAACCCCCGCTTCAGCTCGACAGAAGCGTTTTTATGAAAAAAAGAAAAGTGATCAATATAAGAAATGTTCAGCATGCTGAGAGGAACATCTTGGGTATAAATATGATGGGGTTCGGGACCAAAAATGTTTTCCGATTTTAATTAGGTCCCATTTTCCCAAATGTAGTCTTCAAGAAAAAATAAGCACATTTGCCAGTTAGACGAGGGATTACTTGTTCTACCAAAGTGATTCTTTTATTTCTCCCGAAAACTTATATCTCGAAAATATGCCTAAAATGCGCAGAAACTGGCATGTAACCGCCTCTACTACGCGTCAAAGGCATTTTGGTGAAAAGTGATCAATATAAGAAATGATCAGCATGACCATAGGAACATTTTGAGTGTAAATATGAGGGCGTTCGCCTAAGAATCGAGCAAGAGCTGGCACAGCTGAGAAAAGGCAGAGAATTTGATTTCGACGTGACGCCATCTGGAGCCAACGACGGATTGAAATGAAAAATTAAAGTGACCATTGTCATCAGAACCCTCAAGAACTCCAAAGGCCACATTTTCAAATATTCGACCAATTTTGACAGTGCCGGATGCGCCTCGATCTGCTTGATTCTTACGTAAACAGCGTCATATAATGTCACCGTCAAATTTCCCTTGACAAAAACCAAGCTCTTGGAACTTGAACTTGTTCCAGCATCCCTACTTCGTGCCAATTTCGGTTGTGACTAGAAGTGTTGTTTCCTGCATTTCCCGATGAGCTCAACTCATTTCACCGTTCTTAAAAGGCATATCTGCCCAAAGCTTTAATTCGAACAGAATTTTGAACTGCGATGAAGCTTCTGGGGCATAACGTGATGGGGACACGTAAATCGGCCAAAAATCTTCGATAATGGTTGAGAAATATTATACTGGCAAAAAAATAGAAGAATGACCATAAGAGACGAATCGCGAGAGAATCGCCCATATTAGAGGACCCGCGGCGGTACGCCAAAAGTTGTTCCTACCAGGCCCCAAATTTAACCTAAGGTACTTTGAAGGATGCTCTTTCAAACTGCGCTTTAGGAATTTTGATATCGGGTCTAAATTTCGCAATACGAAAGATCAAAGATCAAGTATACAATAGGATTTCGCAAAAT
>LS533747.1:693986-707343 GCA_900490775.1 Pristionchus maxplancki | reverse complement strand
CCCATGATTTCCAACATTCAATAGATTTCTGAGGTCTTTCACTGCCTGCGAATACGAAGAATCATTTGATTCTTCCTCTATTTCGGGGGAAGAATCATTTGATTCTTCGAAAAGAGTGGAGAGCGGTTTTGGAGAATCATTCCGTTCATCACCGCGCGAGAGGAAGCGGTCGTTTGGGAATCAAAATGCCAACCCTAGTGCTGATGACGATGGGCATATTCATTTTCCATAATATGCTTCCTGTTCCTCTTGTGTCTCATTGTTATTCTCCCTTGCAGCGGGATCCTTCTTCCGTTCACGTTTCGTGGGATGCATATTTCAAGAATGTCGAGGCTGGCTGTGGGCCAGGACAGGCATTCCAGGTATGATGAGCAAATTAAAGATTAAAGAGTTCGTCTCCAATAGTCTTGTTTATTCGAATAAATTCCTCATCATCGGAAAACACATTTTCATCGGAAAATCATCGGAAATCACATTTTCGGCCAAAATGAGGGGTCACCCCCCCTGGAGCGCGGAGGGGACATATTGCGAAATCGACCTCACCAGCGTGTTGTGGGTCAAAAATAACCCATAGGGCCAACTTTTCAGACATCTCGATTTTTTGCCTGTTCCAAACCCACGTTGAACCCTGTTGATTCTAACGCAAACGGCCTCATATAGACTTGTAGATCTCGACGAAACAAACATTTTTTTGTGAAGAAAGTGAAAGCCTATCTCTTCTGTAAAAAATATGTTGGTGGAAAGTTTTATTTTTCCGTGGTGAAAATTTTTTGCCAGGTGTCACAATATGAACTTTTTCATTCATGTAACAATCCTTTTTTTTACCCATATATGACGCTGTGTTTGTAAGAATCGAGCATATCGGGATTTATCCGGCACAGTTCAAATGGGTAGGATCTTTCAAAATTTGGCAAGTGGGGTTCTCGAGGGTGCTGATGATGATGGTGACTTTCATTGTTCATTTCGATCCGTCGTTGGCTCCAGATGACGTCAAGTCGAAATCGACTTTTCTGCTTTTCCTCACTTTCAAATAGCGCTAAAAATAAGCCAATAGAGTGTCTTGTACAGAATTTTATGCTGATCACGCCTAACTTATTCATTTTTCACGAATTTCAAAAATAAAATTTAAAAATCGATATTTTTGCTCCTTCATTATCGGGAATTGTAACCTACATAGTTGGAAGCGCAGTGACGAGAGGATTTCAAATCTGTAATATCATCATGATCGAGCCTCTGCGGTTTGGGAATGAGACAACGTTTTCTGATGCGAAATGGCTTGGAATGGACGACTGTCCCCATCCCTTCTCCACTTGTTTACTATTCGCAGGGTCGATCGTGATGATATTATTGATTTGAAATCCTCTCGTCACTGCGCTTTCAACTATGTATATTACAACACCCGATAATGAAGGAGCAAGAATATCGATTTTTAAATTTTATTTTTGAAATTAATGAAAAATGAATAAATTAGGCGTGATCAGCATAAAATTCTGTACAAGACACTCTGTTGGCTTAATTTTAGCGCTGTTTGAAAGTGAGGAAAAGCAGAAAAGTCGATTTTGGCGTGACGTCATCTGGAGCCAACGACGGCTCGAGATGAAAAATGCGAGGGGGCAAAATAATCGGCCCAGAGTCAAAAGGACAACCCTAGAGTCTAACCATCAAATATGAACCTCCGGAGGTCATTTTGAGCTACTAGCTACAAATTGTAGGAAAATTATTTTGAACCAATTCCTGAATAATTATTTAAGTCTCCTCCCCTTGGTTCCTCGGGATCACTCCGTCCCATTTCTTCCGCCTCTAGCACTGTTGCACCCTCCACTGAGGCCATTCACAGCGTAGCTGACCATCTGAAAGTGCAATTGCTCATCAGATCTTACCAGGTAAGTGAGAGAGGGGGAGGGGAGGGGGGGGGGGGCTAAATGAGTTAGTGAATGACAGACTCGTGGTCACAACATCGCCGATCTCGATCCTCTCGGAATAAATTCGGCCGATTTGGATGACACTGTCCCTCCTGAATTGGAATTGTCCTTCTATGGTTTATCGGATAGCGATCTCGATCGTCAATTTCTTCTGCCTCCCACTACATATATCGGAGGAGAAGAAAAGATTCTTTCTCTAAGGGAGATCGTCAATCGTCTGAAGGTAGGAGAAGGGAAGGCTGGTTGAGTGGAAGTGAGTGAATTGAGAGCATCTATTGCAACAAGACTGGCATAGAATACATGCATCTGACTAACTTCGAGCAGCAGGAATGGATTAGGAAGCGATTCGAGGCACCCAAAGCTACAGAACTGAGCCATGAACAGAAAAAGGTAAGAGAGACGTGAGAGACAGATAACCAAGTATTTGAAGGTTCTCTTCAAACGGCTCATTCGTTCCACCAAATTCGAAGAGTTTCTGGCTAAGAAATGGCCTAGTGAGAAAAGATTCGGATTAGAGGGATGTGAAGTTCTTATTCCGGCTATCAAACAGGTATTTTATCGTTGATTCGATGTTGCGACCTCCTATTCTCTTGTCTAAGGTAATCGACTCGTCGTCATCTCTGGGAGTGGATTCAGTCGTAATCGGAATGCCTCATCGTGGTCGTCTCAACGTACTCGCCAATGTGTGTCGACAGCCTCTCTCCACTATTCTATCCCAATTCTCTACTCTGGAACCAGCTGATGAGGGTGAGAGAGGGTCTTCAAATTGACATCGATATTTCGGTTAACCGATCCTATTTTCTGATGTCACAGTTGAAAAGGGTGCCCAAAACCAAGGCATGGAGCCGTGGCCGAGTGGTCTAAGGCGCACCTAAGGTATGATCGCGAGGTCGCTGGTTCGAATCCTACCACCCGCCAACTTTTTTGTCAAGTTTTGCCCAATTTTTCCCCAAAATTTTCTGGATCCCTAAAATCTTGGCAAAAGAGTTTGCAAGGGCCGGGATTCAAGCCAGCGACCTCGCGATCATACCTTAGGTGCGCCTTAGACCACTCGGCCACGGCTCCATGCCTTGGTTTTGGACACCCTTTTCAACTGTGTCTGATGTGCTAAATATCCAGGCGATTCTGCCAGAATCATGTGTATTCTCCGGTCGATTAGGTTAATAGTAGACACAACGCGGCGCCATTGAGTATTAAAAATAGATGTGCGTTGCTGACGAATTCTTATTAACTCTCGCTCACTAATCCTATTTCGTCTTTTTCGTCTTAAAAACCCATTATTTGTAATAGTTCTACAGAAAGTGTAAAGTTAGTTGTCGCCCGGGGCTCAAACTTTGTGGAGATGGTCCCTAGGGGTGGTAGATCAGTTGTTGACACGAATTATCGATTTTGATCTACAAAAATCGATCTTTTCAAACTTGAGATTTCGGTATCATGTTGTATATCATTTGATAGAGCATCAAAAGTTATGATTAAAGCGCGGAGGATTTTCGTTTTGAGCCATTTGGAAATGAGTTATGACCCAAAAAGTCCATTTTTCTGCTATTTTTCTTATTTTCGGCTATGGCTTCCCATGAAGAGCTGATTTGCACCCCACCATGTTGATATATTTTGTGTATTATTCATCGTATATCATAATGAAACTTTGATACGGGCATATTTTAGTAGTAAAAGTATTGGCATGAGCTCCTCAGCGGGCAATACTATAGAGAAATCGGGTATTTTTCCAGCGTTTGAAATCGAATAACTGCCGAATTTGGATATCGATAATGAAATTTTGCCCTGAATACTTCTAATATGGGTCAGAACAATAGGTTGTGACATTTTAAAATGAATTAAAGTACATAAAATATTTTGAAAAATTATTTTTTTGCACATTTTTGTGAAATTTCAACTCTAAATGTTTCTTCCCGATTCACTTCTAAACGTCAGAATTTATTGTTCTGACCCATATTGATAGTACACACCAAGTCAAAAGGGGGAAAAAGGTCAATTTGCGTGGTCCCGCATTGCCAAGTTATTCGGCGCCGAACGAGAGAGTGAAGCGGTGTGAAATGAGAGGTTTTCGCAAGGTTTGGCGCGCATTTGCTCATGCTGCTACTGAATGAGATCGAAATTTGAAAATCGGCACTCATCAGATGGTGGAGAAAGGGTTTGTGAAGCGACCTGCACAAACTACATGTCCATAGCTTTCTTCTCCTGCGAGAAATTAGACGAGATGTGCGCAAAATAGCCGCTTTTTCGTGTTTTCGCAAGGTTTGGCGCACATTTGCTCATGCTGCTACTGAATGAGATCGAAATTTGAAAATCGGCACTCATCAGATGGTGGAGAAAGGGTTTGTGAAGCGACCTGCACAAACTACATGTCCATAGCTTTCTTCTCCGGCGAGAAATTAGCCGTGCCGTTGGCAAAACTTTAAAATAATCTTTTAAATAAGTTTAATGTTTTTTAAAAAAATAATTTTTGTCCTAGTTACTGATAGGTTGATGTTGATAATTTATTTACTTTATATTATCACTGATTATATATACAATCATACTTATTTCCTTCTCTTATCACATTCTATATTTTCGCACGGATTTCTCTTTTACTCTTCAAATCATCTATTATGTGTCATAATGCACTGTAAAAATTGTTTAAAACACATTGGGAAAAACTAGAATAATTTATTCGAAGATATATGCGCGTATTGAGATATGTTTCACTTTTGCAGTCAACGAGAGAGTGTGTGAATTTGAGAGACACCGATTCACAGCGCGCGAAAATGAGGAATGAATGAGGAGGAGAGGCGCGATTCTCCACCAACCGATTTTGAGGGTGAGAATAGGTTAAGTGAAAGGGGGGATTAGAGCGAAAAATTTTGAGGGCCACGCAAATCGACCTCCCCCCCCCCCCCTTTGACTTGGTGTGTAGTATGCACTGCTAAAATTCACATTCTATCTCCTAATTTTGAAGTTATTTAATTTCAAAATCACCAAAATGCTCGATTTCCTTAAATAAAAAAAAATTTGCCCGTATCAAAATGGTGGGGTGCTAATCAGGTCTTCATGGGTAGCCATACCGAAAACCCGAGAAATAGCAGAAAAAATGGACTTTTTGGGTCGTAACTCATTTCCAAATGGCTCAAAATGAAAATCCTCCGAGATTTAATCATAACTTTTGATGCTCTATCAATTGACATACAACATGACACCGAAATCTCAAGTTTGAAGTGATCGAATTTTGTAGATCATCATTCATATCAAAAACTGATCTACAACCCCTAGGGACCATTTCCACAAAGTTTGAGCCCCGGGCGACACCTTCTACCTGACTGTACATCTTGACCCCATTTTGGTACAGTCTTACAAATAACGCGTTTTAAGTTCTTTAAATTGTATTTTATCGCGGTCCGCCTAACACGTCGAAATCCGAAATTTTATCGCGGTCCGCGTCGAAATCCGGAGGTGAAGTGGCGCGCGCAGTTGCTCAAAATGGTCCCCGGCGGTTCAAACTTTGTAGTTATACTCCCAAGGGGTGGGATACACTTCGGTCAATTCCTTTCCTCTCGTTCATCGACCGGAAATTTAATGCATAAACAACAGGAATGGAATTTGGTTGTCCGAATTTCGAGAATCGTATGAGTGAGAAGGATAGGAGATGATGAGGTTGATTGCAGGATCTGGAGACGTAAAGTACCATCTTGGAGTATGCATCGAGAGACTGAATAGACAGAGTCAGAGGAATGTAAGTAGAAGGGATTGCGAAGATTACCAGTCATACCAACATTTTGTGAAAGGTTTTTTTGTGAAGATGACTATTGTAAAAAGCGCTTTTAGAATTCAATGTAAATACGAGATCTGCCTAGTACGGCACCTTTTATCGCACACACATTAATTATAAGAAAAATACCGGCTAAAATATCCTTCTTCAAGTCGATATTCTGTGATAGAATGTTGGGAGATTAGAGCCTTGAAGCTCGAACTTGTTTACTAAAAATATATTCAGAAAAAAAATAAAATATATTTATTCAGTTTGAATAATGTCAGTTCGCGATAACCGAAGTACGGTAGTTCGCGTTACGGTATAACACTGGGTTACGGTAGATTCAATTGATCAAAGATTAAAAATTATATTTTTTGTAGAAAATGAATTTGCGATACCCGGGGTACGGTATGTTGGGTTACTGTATGACGGTTGAGTACGGCAGCACACTTTAGTATAATTTGCTTTCGGTCGACACATTTTGGACCATGAACATGGTTCGAAGGGTCGAAGTGATCAAAGCATTTTTTTCTGTTGGTCTCTTCGCCAAAGATCAGTACTTTTTCACCATTTTTGGCCGGATTAATCCCGGAACAAGTCGCACCCAGCGATTTTGAGCCGGGTCCTCACATCAAATACTGCGATTGCGAAATAACTGATAAGGTTTTCGTGCTAAAATCTGTTGTTTATATCAATAACATAATTTGTAGCTTATATGAGACGAATCGCGAGAGAATCACCCATTTTCGAGCTCGCTGTGCGATCCGATACAGGTCGATGGGGACCCTAAACCGAAGAACTTTCGTGCATTTCAAATTTGCTGAACGTTCCAAGGGACCAAGAAAAATCGATAATTCTAAAACACGAGCTCACCACATGGGCCGTTCGCGGGGTACGAGAGCGCATTCAAGGAGAGGCCTTAACAAGCATCGGTGGTGTAGTGGCTGTGTGATGGGTTGGTAAGCGGAGGGTGCCTAGTTCGACACCCACCCTGTGCACACTCTTTTGCAACTTTTTTCGCATGTCTTTCTGTGGTCTGGAAATCCATTCTGCGGATTCTAATATCAATTGTAATATGCATAATACATATTCCTTTGGTAATTTTTAAGCTTTCAGTGCAATAGAAAGAAACATTGGTTTCTGGTTACAAATGAATAGCCTAGTGCTTCAAATACATAATTAATATGTTAAAATGTAACAAAAACTATGCAATGTGCATTCTGATCGACTTCCGGACTTCAAAAATGAAAGCCAAAAAAGTTGCAAAAGAGTGTGCACAGGGTGGGTGTCGAACTAGGTACCCTCCGCTTACCAACCCATCACACAGCCATTACACCACCGATGCTTGGTCTAGCCTCTCCTTGAATGCGCTCTCGTACCCCGCGAACGGCCCATGTGGTGAGCGCGTGTTTTAGAATTATCGATTTTTCTTGGTCCCTGGGAGCGTTCAGCAAATTTGAAACGCACGAAAGTTCTTCGGTTTAGGGTCCCTATCGACCTGTATCGGTCTCGTTTTGAAACTCCATATCCTCCTAGCGACCTTCCCTTGTAAGCAGGGTTTTCTTGGTCTCACTTTTCACCAATCACAATTATTAAACCATAAAATGATTCTACCGTAACCTACCTTACCCCTGCTGCAGTAATCGCGGTTGGGAAACGCGAACTGACTTTTTCCAAAAATTCAGTTCGCGTTTCCCAAACGCGATTACTGTAGAATCATTTTATTGTGGAAGAATTGTGATTGATGAATTGTGGGACCAAGAAAACCCTGTTTGAACGATAAAACCGAGATATTGTAGGTCACGGTAGATTACGGTAGGATAAGATATTTCAAGGTACGGTAATGAAAAAAAAGTTGATCGATCTACACATGTCTGCACAAAAAACGGATATTTAAAACGAAATATGGAAAAAAGTCAGTTCGCGTTTACCAACCACGATTACTGTAGCTGGGGTACGGTAGGTTATCGTGAGAATATAATCAGTTCCGGTAGTGCCGAATTCGGTTCCAGTCGTTCGAAAACGAAAGGGGGCGGAGCAAGCACACGCGTTGCGTTTTCGGGCTCCGCCCACTTTCGTTTTGCTGAGTTTTTGGCTTATTTTTTGCATTTATTTTTGTCTAACAACACAAAAACAAAGCCGTAATCGCGCAAGCAATCGGTAAAACAAGTCGCGAAAACGTGAGAGCAAAACAGAGATTAAAGCGTTCCGGGGCGCCCAGATAGGAAGGTGGGCGGAGTCTGCTGCTAAACACAGAACTTTTGCTAAACACCGTAGTGACTGTGCTGAGCATTCGAAACGCACGATACGATAGAAACATTTTATGATCGAACGATAAAGTTTGGTGAATAGTGGGACCAAGAAAACCCTATTTAGCCCACAAAACCAGGTTACTGTAGCTTACTGTAAGTTACGGTTGCCAAAAAATGAAAGTTGGGGTATGGTAGTTACATTGGGGTATGGTAGGTCAAGTTCCGACATGACCCCCAACCTCATTTGTCACATAAGGGTCCCCCTTTTGTGCAAAAAAACGTTTACGTGAACGTTTTTTTTCACATAACTAGGGAACCGCAAAAGTTGTCCTCGTTCCCGTCGAAATTCATTAACATAGGTCGATAACCACCCCTCAGGGCACCTCAGAACCGTTTTGAAAAGTTGCCATATTTGCTTCCTAAATACCGAAAATCGATAACGAAAAATTGCATGCTTTACACGCTAAAATCTACATGCGCCTCTCGCTTGCTCATCTACTATCTCTAAGGAACAGAGAACAAGTGCCCTCGTGGTGTAGTGGGTAGTGTGCTAGACTATACTTTTGCAGGTCTTGGGTTCGAGACCCCTCTGTTGCAAATCTTTTTGCCGCATTTTTCCATGTGTCTCCAGTGCAGTATTATGAGTTTTATGACCCACGTGTTCAGTTAATTCTAAATGATGACTAAATTTGTTTCTGAAATGATGATGAAAATAGAGCGACCATGTCAAGATGATGCACAAAAGTAGATAAACACAATGAGAGAAGCTTAGAAAAATGCGGCAAAAAGATTTGCAACAGAGGGGTCTCGAACCCACGACCTGCAAGTATAGTCTAGCATACTATCCACTACACCACGAGGGCACTTGTTCTCTGTCCCTTAGAGATAGTAGATGAGCAAGCGAGAGGCGCATGCAGATTTTAGCGTGTAAAGCATGCAATTTTTCGTTATCGGTATTTAGGAAGCAAATATGGCAACTTTTCAGAACGGTTTTGAGATGCCCTGAGGGGTGGTTATCGACCTATTTCGACGGGAACGAGGACAACTTTTGCGGTTCCCTAGCAAGGGGGCCCTTATGTGAGAAATGTGGCGCCGTCCAAGTTGGACAGGTATGGGTCCCGATATCAAAAATCCGAAAGCGCAGTTTGAAAGAGCATCGTTCATAGTACCCTACATAAACTTGGTGGGCGAGTAGGACATATGTTTTGCAACCGCCGCGGCCCGCGGGGCCTCTCAAATGGCTTATTCTCTCGCGATTCGTCTCATACTCACTGTTGTGTCTGTCGTTGTCCCGTTGTCGAGTAGTGTGGAGTAAACTCAGTAGTTTATCCACAATAACTGAAGACAACTAAACTAAAAGAAGAGCAAAGAGGAATAGCACTTAGCAGGGCCAACGGGGGAGAACCGAGTGACCTTTCGACAGGGAAAATCACTCACAAAATAGCTATGCGTAAAATGTGTGACGAAATGTATGGGGAGAGACTTCCCTAGACTCACTGCACTCAGCACGCAGATTACGGTAGTCGCACACACACAAGGTGAATCGAGGATTGACTATTTACGATTACTCTTGTATACAACACGTATATAAATTCCCAGATAAAATTTCGTTCATTTATTCAGGGAACTCGTAATAAGAGGATTGTTACAGGTGAAAATCGCCGTCGTTGCCAATCCTTCCCATCTAGAAGCTGTCGATCCTGTCGTCATGGGAAAGGTGCACTCAAAAGGAGGAGAATATGGGATTGATATACCTCGTACAGGTTCGTGCAGAGGCATTCTATGCGGGAGACAATAAACACGATCGGACGATGGCTATTCTGATGCACGGTGATGCTGCCTTCTCTGGTCAGGTAAGAAAGACTAGGGAGGCACCTCCGGAGGGAGAGAGAGAGAGAGAGAGAGAGGAGAGAGAGAGAGAGAGAGAGAGAGAGAGAGGAGAGAGAGGAGAGAGAGAGGAGAGAGAGAGAGAGGAGAGAGAGAGAGGAGAGAGATACATTGCAGGGAGTCGTAATGGAAACATTCAATCTGGACGATCTCCCTTCATATACCACCCATGGCGCTATTCATCTTGTGGTTAACAACCAAATCGGATTCACAACTGACCCGAGATTCTCGAGGTGGCCCCTTCCCTTTCTCTCATTCGCAAACTTCTCTTATCAGATCATCTCCCTATTGCACAGACGTAGGTCGTGTCGTTGGTTGTCCGATCTTCCACGTGAATGTTGATGATCCCGAGGTGAGGAGGCAAACATGAAATGAGTTGATTATATTAAACTGACCCCTTATTTCATATCACATTGTAAAAACTACAGTGTTTAAAAAAATGACGACAATTTTTTTTCAAATTTCTTTCGAATGCGTAAGTTCCATGAACAATGGTCACTCCCAAATATCAATGTGCTATCTACTTTAAGCTTTGCAAGAATGAGAGATTTTCCCTCGCTAATTTCTTTGGAATGCGTAAGTTGTGTTCATGTAAAATGTTGTGCGGCACCATCTGCACCCTGAATACCCGCACCATCGCCTCGGAATAATCTATCGCCATCTTCGAGCACTCCATCCACGGGATACGATACGACATCATATGTCTTCAAGAAACGAAATGCCATTCTCTCATAGAACGGACCCTCCCGGACGGCGCCCTTCTCATTCTCGGTCCCAAGGTGCCTGGGAAGAACATCGGTGGTGTAGGATTCCTGATCCACCCCCTACTCGTCCCTTCCATACACACCTTCTCCGTCCTCTCCCCCGCCTTGCAGTCCTTAGGATCCGCATCGGACGCACCTCCCTCTCCATCCTCTCGGCCTACGCTCCAACCTCGGCTGCGAAGATCGAATAGAGGGAAGAATTATTCGAGGAACTTGCAGCCCTCTGAGCAGAGGCTCTGACTCTATGACTCTGAGAAGAGGTCCTTCTACCGAGTAATCGGAGGAGACTTTAATCTTCGAGTTGGTCCGAGGAGAGGCGGTGACTTGAGAACAGGCCCCTTCCACTCTGACCCTAATGGCGTCCCAGAAGACCTCCTTCGTCACCTCAGAACAGGCCCCTTCCACTCTGACCCTAATGGCGTCCCAGAAGACCTCCTTCGTCACCTCAGAACAGGCCCCTTCCACTCTGACCCTAATGGCGTCCCAGAAGACCTCCTTCGTCACCTCAGAACAGGCCCCTTCCACTATGACCCTAATGGCGACCCAGAAGACCTCCATCGTCACCTCACAAGGGAAGGGCACAACCTTATTATGAAATTGAGCTATGTGCTATATACCATTCGAAAGAGCATCAAAAGTTGAGTTGGCTCACGTTTTAAAATTCTGCTATAGCGACCTGTGGAGGAACATAGGTCACTTTTCCCAAAACACCCTTCAACACAGTGATCCGCTCCCACCCGACTTGCGCGTACTTATCCGAACCAGTGCGCTCTCTCTGACATGGCTGTGTGGTGTAGTGGTAATGGTCCAGTACCGCATTCCTTTTGGCGCAGGTTCGAATCCTCTCCAGTGCAATCTATTTTTGCAAGTTTTATTTTCATTTTCTGTTCTTCTATGTATTCAAAAATCACTTTTTTTATGAAATCTGGCTATCCCCAGAAGCGACCAAGTTACCGAAACAATGTGAAAACACTCGATTTGAAAAATTGCAAAAAATGCCGATCATGGCACTTCTGGTGCTTTTATTTTGATATGCCATGCAGTAAACAAGAGAGAACACTTTTAAATTGGTAAAGTTAATGTACAAAAATAAATAGCACTGTAGAGGATTCGAACTTGCGCCAAAAGGAATGCGGTACTGGACCACTACCACTACACCACACAGCCATGTTAGAGAGAGCGCACTAGTTCGGATAAGTACGCGCAAGTCGGGTGGGAGCGGATCACTGTGTTGAAGGGTGTTTTGGGAAAAGTAACCTATCTTCCTCCACAGGTCGCTATAGCAGAATTTTAAAACGTGAACCAACTCAATTTTTGATGCTCTTTCGATTTTTTTTTCAGATTATTTGGACGCGAATTCGCAGAGCTATTTCAGTTATGGGGAAAATTTGCGGTTTTTGGAGGTCCAAAGTGAGCAATATCGAGAGGAGGCTAATTCCCCGTTATAGATAGAGCTTAGCTTTCTTCAGACGAAATGTAGAGCAGGATCTAATTAGCAAGCTAGTACAACCGGGAGGTTGTGGAACAAAAACGCGCTGAATTATGCGTCTTCCCGTAAGGCACTATGGTGAAAACGGGAGACTCGAAATCGTAGCGGGGGTAGCGGAGCCGCTACCCTCCCCCTCTCTCGTAGCGGAGCCGCTACGTGACCCCTCTTTTAGCGGAGCCGTTAACCCCGTATTGCCAACTCTAATAGGAAAGAATGGGTCAATAAAGGTGCCAGCTACCCCCAGAATTTATTCGAATCTTAGGCGACACGCGTGATATAGCCAGGGTAATCAAACTTGAAATAAAGGGGAATGAGGTCGGAGATTAGCAGCAAAAACATGCATAAAGATTTTCTGCAATGGGGATTGAACCACGGTTTTCAAAAGTCAGGAAAATGTAACCCAACGCTTTAACCACTACACCACGCAGGACATTGTGAGGGAGATGGGAAGCGCCTACTATAGTTCACCTAACAATTATTCGTGTGAAATCGCATGTTTTCATGGTGCCGTACAAAATTGCAAATGAACACAACCTTGTAGCGCACATGGGGGTTGAACCATGATTTTCAAAAATCAGGAAAATGTAACCGAACGCTTTAACCACTCATCGTTAAAATCGAAAATTTGGAACAATGCTCGAGGCTACCTTGTGAGGGACCCTGTGGACTATCGAAAAATGGCTTCCGCAGATTTTCGGTATTTTCAATGTGCCAAAGTTTATTTGATCCTTAGGTGACATGCGTGATAGATAGATGAGTGATCGCCGATCACTGATCGGTCTTCTTTACAGGCAGTAATGCATGTGTGCTCAGTTGCATCTGAATGGAGAAAGACCTTCAAGAGAGATGTGATCGTCGATCTCGTATGTTATCGGTAGGCCCCCTCCCACATTCTAAAGAAGATTGAGTATTGTAGTCGACAGGGGCACAACGAATTGGATGAACCCATGTTTACACAGCCACTCATGTATCAGAAGGTTGGTAGAGAAGGACGTCCTTTGTGAAGGAAGGAGTGGGAATGAATGGGTTTGCAGATCAAAGCGACGAAACCCGTGCTAGATATCTACCAGAAGCATATAATACAGGAGGGAGTTGCCAATGAGCAGTATGTTAAGGTATGGAAGAATGAAGATTGGAAGAAGATGGGACATTGCAGGATGAACTGACCAAGTACGGACAGATTCTCGAGGATGCTTATGAGAATGCACAGAAGGTTACGTTCGTGAGGAATAGGGATTGGCTGGATTCACCGTGGGATGACTTCTTCAAGAAGAGAGATCCCCTTAAGGTATTAAAGA
>LS533747.1:397271-411513 GCA_900490775.1 Pristionchus maxplancki | reverse complement strand
TCACGTGGTATAAGTTTATCCACGAGGTAGGAAGGGGAAACTACTAAGCTCAGGAGACAAATAACAAGTCACAGTCCTAGAGTAAGACGGGGGCTAGACTGACTTGGGAAGGGCAAGGGCGAGTGAGTCTAGTTGCACAATAACAACCTCCCGCTCTCTGATCAGACTAGAGTGAGGGCGCGGTAGAGCGAGAGAGAGACCCGAGTGATCAGACTACACACGATCATTGGGGCGACCACAGTGGTCTTGTAAGTGGGGTAACCCAACGATACAATATCAATAAAAACTGTTTTTGACGTGATTCCATCTGGAGCCAACGGAGGCTTCAAATGCAAATTGAGTATGTCCATGTTGTTCAGCGCCCTTGATAACCCCAAATCACTTATTTTCAGGAAATCGACCTTTTTGAGCTGTGCCAGGCTTTGCTTGATTCTTACGAGAACGGCGTCATAATATGACGTGTGCTACTAAAATTTGCACCAAAAAAGCTCTTTTTGCAAAAAACTGCTAAAATTGGTTAAAAATGAAAATAAAAGTGTTGAGTCTACGTCTCGGATGATCCACTCATTTCATGGAATTGCGCATGTTGTTCAAGCAAAAACAAAGCTTTTCTATGAACTTCATGCATCAAACATCTTATAATCCTAAGCTTTTTACATTATGATTTAAATTCAGGCTACTGTATTCCTACTGTGCTCCATTGGCCATCTTGCCATTCTGACAAGTTGTCAGAATGGCAAGATTCTCCATTCTGCCAAGTTGGCAGGATGGCGAGCTCTCGCTCTTTTTTCGAAAGCAGCAATAAAGAAATGAGCCCACAGAGATCGAACCCGGGAGTGAAGCGCGCCAGTCGAAGGTCTAACCAAGGAAGATGTGAAATGATAGGGAGAAATGACATAAGTATGAATAGTCTCGCAGATCAGTCCTGACTCGTAATCATTCAGCACGCACATTGTGAGAAGCTTTTGCATGCGATACACTTTGCTATGACCTTTTCATAGCTGTCTCCAGGAACCGTGCCTCATTTCTCGTCTTACGTTTAAAAAAATCTTCGAGACTATTCATACTTGTGTCATTTCTCCCTATCATTTCACATCTGCCTCCGTGGTCTATTGTTTAGACCTTCGACTGGCGCGCTTCACTCTCGGGTTCGATCTCCGTGGGCTCATTTCTTTATTGCTGCTTTCGAAAAAAGAGCGAGAGCTCGCCATTCTGACAACTTGTCAGAATGGCAAGATGGCCAATGGAGCACAGTAGGAATACAGTAGCTTGAATTTGTATAAGAATGAACATTAAGATGGCGCATGCGATTACAATGTTCTCTTTTGTATGAATAAATCATAAAGCGTAAACCATAGCGTAAAGCGTAAACCATAGCCCGCCGGAGGCAACTAGCGGCCGGTAGTACGCTAGTTAAGAATTACACTCCGTCGCCTCAATTCCCCATTTGACACGCTGTGTATTCGAGAATAAAACTCACTGTCGAGCAAAATAGGAAAATAATTCCGGAATACAAATAATTCATTCTAACAACACTATAAAGGATGCAGAAGAACCTCGTTAAAATATAGCACGAATCTTTATGAATTCTCGTCCAGAAATAGTTCCTTCCTTCAGAATGGAAGATAAATCAATCTCTTCTTCTTATTCTTCTCCTTCCCAATGGGATCCGACTTTACTTATACGAAGATTGTATGAGGTCAGTTCCACCAACAATATCATATATCGTACATCACCCCCATTACCGAACAAATGTACTTTTTGAACTTTTTATACTTTTTTTACTTTTCGCGTATACGCATTTTCAGTTCCTAATTTTTGTTTCATTTTTTTGTTGACCCCGATAAGCGGTCGATTACAAAAAATGGCCGGTGATATATTTCTAGAAATCGGCGAACTTTTTTTTTTTACTTTTTTTTCTTTTTTTACTTTTTTCGGCACATTTGCTTGATTTGCTAGTAAATGAAGTTGAAATAAATAAATAGACGAAGAGGATCTTCCTGTGATTTGTCTAACCCTCTGCACAACGAACGAAGTTGTCATTTTCATCTTCCGGAAGGCTGAAGCCAGCGATTTATCTCATTAAAAATATAACTGAAATTCAATTATTTGAGATTTCATATGAGCCTCGAATGGAAACGAAGAGAAGTCGATTCATAAACATGGAAGGGCATCTTGAGATTCCGAATGAAGAATTTGAAGAAGGATTCGAAAGGAAATGGGTACCCAAATATGCCAAGACGAGAGATGGGAGATTACAATTCTTTGTTGTGAGTCTCCTACCAGCCCTCTTTACCCCTACTCAATCAATGAATCGTTTAGACTCACTATGCTGATGAGACTCCCGTAGAAGAAAAATTGTTGTCTGGTGCCGAAATAGAAGTATCAAGAGAAGAAAGAACGATTAGAATAGTCGGAGGACGAAGTCATGTCAAGATTACTCTCAGGTTAGTAACATCTCCTTCATTAATCTTCATTTAATTTTCTTCTTTCAAGAGTTCCGTCAGCTCTGATTGATAAATGGCGTCAAGCCCTCCTCTCTCATGCTGCCTCCTCTTCTATCGATGCATATGTTCGTCCTATTCCCTCAGCACTTCCTCATATAAACCAGGTTATTACATCACAACAACTCCACTTTTCTCATGGTTTTCTAATTGTAGCGAGTTTTGATAATGGAATTGGGATGTTGTTCAATGAGAGGAGGAGTGCTAACTACTGATCCCTCCCTTCCATCCTCATTCTTCCCTTCTATAGCTGCTATTCTCCCCAATGGAGAGATCGCTGTGGGAGAAGAGGCCTATCTTCCTCATGTATGGCATCCATATCTTCCTTCTCAATTATTCTTACTAGAATCGAATGAACGGTCGATTGACAACTCCTTTGTCTATTGCTGATCCTTCTCTCGAGACTTATTCTATTAATAAAGATGTGATGAGAGCTTGCCTTCTCAAGATCGCCAGAGATTCAAATGTTGATCCTAAGGAATACAAGGTTAAACAATTTTATCATTCTCGTAAGAAGGCCCAATCAATATTCATCTTGGATGAGAAGAAATTATTTTAAAAAGAAAAAAATAATTGTAGCATTGCCATTTTGAGGTTTTGGTATCTCTCTCGCAGAATATTCCATCAGCACTCATAGAGGATCTAATGAAGATTCTTCTAGAAGATCTCCATTTCCAGGTTGTTGTCTCTTTCTTCTCTATGTAAACTCTCATCATTTTTCATCGGCTAAAATTTGTCTCTCTCAAATTTAGGAAGAACCATGCGATATGCATTATCATCGATTCA
Organism: Pristionchus maxplancki; assembly: GCA_900490775.1. Taxonomy (NCBI): domain Eukaryota; kingdom Metazoa; phylum Nematoda; class Chromadorea; order Rhabditida; family Neodiplogasteridae; genus Pristionchus; species Pristionchus maxplancki. Next base: position 408,223 of record LS533747.1, on the reverse strand, counting down.
TGATTCATGAATTATTTCGGTTTATTAATTTGGTCTATAGATAGGAACCGCAAGCTCCGCCCACTTTGGGAGCTAAAGGATCTGCTCAAAATCTGCGCTTCGTTGCTACAATTTGAATTCTCAACCAAATCGACCAAACAAAGCGCGTTCTGTAGGTCTCGGGAGTACTCATAAACTGGACCCTACCAAACTTTCAATTTTAATTTTTAAAGTTCTCAAATTAGTGTAAAATGGTCCGAAGTTGAAGAAAAAAGAGGTTTATAATTTTGCTACTCAAGAGTGGCATAGTTCAATCTAAAGCTTTTCTTATTTCAAAAGTATCCTCAAAAAATCACATAGATGGGAATTTTCTCCGAATTGTAGCGACATCGCAAAAAGCGCGAGGGGAGGGGAGCGAGAGGGCGGAGGAGCGAGAGAGACACACGCGTAACTCTGGTTTCTCACAACCACTGGCTGGGGAGTTGCCAAACCAGTGGTTGCGAGAAACCAGAGGAAGAGACTCCGCCGCCCTTTTCCCTCTCACCCGATCTCTCCCTCTCGCCCGGTGTGCTGTGGTTTTCGGAGCATAACTTTTGATAGAGATGAGATATCTGGAAACGGTAAAAAGCATAACGTTATTCGGACCCATGCCGACACATTGAACACATTTATAAAAGACACTTTTCACTCAATTCGACAGATCACCTTGCGGCCTCTATCTGTAGAATTTTTTTTAACCAATTTTTCAAAAACGGGGAGACGAGAATCTCTGAAGCGCCATGAAATATGTGTTTGTTAATAGCCGCCCCACCCCAAGCCCGTTAATCAATAATCAGCGTAGAAACGGCCTTGAAACATTGGTCTGGTTCGGGACTGAACCGCAGGTAACACTTCGTTTTCGCTGTCTGACTCGGCCGACTTTCATTTTGGACCAATCACCGTTCGAGTTTGGTCGGACCGACAAAAGCATGCATTTTAAAATGTTTTTCTAGTTGGGTAACTTTAATGGATGTCTCTCAGGCAGCTGCAATCACTCGTCAGCCCTCTCTCGTCCTTTATGCATATGATGTTTCTACAGGGGTTGTCGTAGATATCGGAGAAAACCTAAGCATTATTCCAGTCGTTGATGGTAGGCTCTAATAATCCAGTGTTTAATAATTTGATGCATTTGAGGATATATGGTAGAAAGTGGTATAGTTTCCCTCCCCCATGGAGGTAGCCAAATGCAAGATTGTCTGAGAAGACAATTGGCTCATTCAAATCAGGGAGTTTATGGACAAGACAAAGTGATAGATTCTCTTCTTCTAAGGAATGTCATGGAAGAGGTATCCTCAAATTGATCTTTCCCATTTAAATCATTCTATTCCAGACATCTTTCGTATCACAAGATCCGCAGGAGGATTCATCCAAGGCCAACAATGTTACAGTATCTCTCTCCTCTTACAATCCTCTTCCTTCGATGCCCTCCTATCTCACTGTAGATAATTGTCGTTTTCTGGCAACTGAAGGCCTTTTTGCTCCCAAGAAATGGAATATTGAAGGAAAAGTGAGTACCATCCTTTTCTGAAATAGATATTAGCACAGATATCCAGTAGATATCGTACATCACCCCCATTACCGAACAAATGTACTTTTTGAACTTTTTATACTTTTTTTACTTTTCGCGTATACGCATTTTCAGTTCCTAATTTTTGTTTCATTTTTTTTTGTTGACCCCGATAAGCGGTCGATTACAAAAAAATGGCCGGTGTTATATTTCTAGAAATCGGCGAAAAATGACAGCCGTGAAAGCTGAAAAAAGACCGGAATCGTATTTTTGGGAAGAGCCGGCATTTTTCGGCTCTTCCCAAATTTTTTTCGCTATTTTCTGTCATTTTTCGCCCATTTCTAGAAATATTTCACGGGCCATTTTTTGTAATCGACCGCTTATCGGGGTCAACAAAAAATATGAAACAAAAATTAGGAACTGAAAATGCGTATTCGCGAAAAGTTAAAAAAGTACAAAAAGTTCAAAAAGTACATTTGTTCGGTAATGGGGGAGATGTACGATACATATATGAAAAAGTGTTTCTTTAGCTAATAGAAAAATGTTTGAGCCTCTGGTTTGGATGACTCCGTCGTACTGGGATACGCTTGATTAATCAGTATTAAAGAAGGGTTAAACTCAGGATTGAAATATTTGATGATGTAGCGATTCTTGAAGAAAAGGAGAATCCCAAATTATGGAAGTTCAAGCTCAATTTTGAAGGGAGCGACGCGCAATCAAACACAGCGTTTCGAGAGCTGACGAAAAGAGAGACGGCTAGAGTAAAAAAGGTGATGGGACGTTTTGGAACCCTATTTCTACAGGAAATGAGGTTTTAGACAAATCCTATTTTAGGACCATGTTTTCTTCTCCCCCTATCTCCCCCTATTCCCTTCCCCCAAAAACACCTATATCAATTACACATGTTTTTGAGGGAAGGGAAGAGGAAGAGGTAGGGGGGGGGTACGCATGCTACGTCCCTCTCCCCTCCCATGTATAAGATTTTTGACCCTATCGTACATCACCCCCATTACCGAACAAATGTACTTTTTGAACTTTTTGTACTTTTTTTACTTTTCGCGAATACGCATTTTCAGTTCCTAATTTTTGTTTCATATTTTTTGTTGACCCCGATAAGCGGTCGATTACAAAAAAATGGCCGGTGTTATATTTCTAGAAATCGGCGAAAAATGACAGCCGTGAAAGCTGAAAAAGGACCGGAATCGTAGTTTTGGGAAGAGCCGGCTTTTTTCGGCTCTTGCCAAATTTTTTTTCGCAATTTTCTGTCATTTTTCGCCCATTTCTAGAAATATTTCACCGGCCATTTTTTGTAATCGACCGCTTATCGGGGTCAACAAAAAAATGAAACAAAAATTAGGAACTGAAAATGCGTATTCGCGAAAAGTAAAAAAAGTACAAAAAGTTCAAAAAGTACATTTGTTCGGTAATGGGGGTGATGTACGATAATATTGATATTATCCACGGCGCTTGTGCTGTTAAGGGGGTCTCTTACTTCATGCAAGTATCAAGGAATGATAGGAAAAGAGGGGGGTGGGTATGATCGCGATAGGATGATAGGGACAATACAACAATATGAACCATTTTTTTCAATGTAGTACCCCCTATCATAAATCAGTTGTAATTAATATTGTATATGGACACCCCCAAACAGCACAAGCGCCCCACTCCCTTTTCCTCACAAACACCTGTATCATTGTGTCCCACCACGATATTCCCGTGCTCAGAAGTCAGGACTTTCATAGCGCGCAGCTCGCTTCAAAATTGAGCAAGAATTTTTAAAGATCCAGTATTCTGTTTTTCTTCAAGAATCAAATCGAACTAGATACATCATCAAATATGAGCCCGAAAATGTTGAGTTTATGCCTTCTTTAAATTCTATTTTTCTATATAGTATATAAATGTATCTAGATTACTAAGTAATGCTCATTAGGTGGGAAATAAGTTCTCCTCTCTTCAGGGACTTCATCAATTAATTCACGAATCGATCCAGAATTCGCCAATTGATGCACGTCGAGTATTGTACAGGTAAGATTTTATATTTTGATTTTTTATTACAAGACTAGCGTCCTATCGGCCGCTAGGCCTCCGGCCGCCCCACAGCCAACACGGGGGCGTGCGAACTTGCGAATTTAAGACGCGTCGCGGTTGCGTCGCGCTCTTGGAATTGTTTTTTTAGACTTCTTAATATGCAATTTTAGAAATACGCTTGGGTTGTCGAGCGCACCGGTTTTTATGAAATCAATCTCGATTAGAACGAAAAGAATTATTGAACGCGTATAACAAGGTCAAACAAATTGAACAATGTGTCAAACTTATTACTGATAATTTTGAGACTACGCATCTATTGAAAGAAATAAAGCACTTCGAGAGTTCGTTCTTGGCTTGAAATATGTGTATTCATCTAGAACTTCCAAAAGATGCGTATTACGTATGCTACGAAAGTCGGTTAAAGAGAAATTCGACCATAACTTTGTCAACTACCGTAATCTTCACTGACCGAGGTTGACGCTGAATTTCGTGGTGTATTTGGTCTTACCCCGAAATGTATTCATTTCATAGATGAAAAAGTCAGGTCGCACATTTTTCGAAAAACCGGGTATGTTTATGAAAAAAAACATCGAAAATAGGCCAATTCTTCAAGAATGGTGTATCTTGAATCACAAAATGAATACATTTCGGGTTAAGACTCTTAACCCTAAATGTATTCATTTTGCTGGGTCACACTAGGGTTGGCTTGCCAAGAAAAAACCGCTTTTCAAGAATCGAGAGACGAAGAATGATCTTGCCAAGAATTTGGCACTGTGCCATTTCTTGTTTATTTTTTGAAAATTACCAAGAAATTTCAAGAATTTTCGATAATGTGCGAGAGTTTTTGCGCATAGGGGACATAAAATTGCCCATATTCTGGAGACAAGAGGCTAGGATCATTCAGAAGCAGTTTACTATCCTTATTAAAATGCAAATGAGCTCATGCGACGTGATTTTTAGCAGGAAAAGATTAATGATTTATTTTCAAGAAATTTCAAGAATTTTCGACTTCTTGAAAAACAATTCACTGTTCTTGACAAGAAGAGATAATTGAGTTATTTCATTTCGAATTCTTGAAATTCTTGTTTGAAAAGCCAACCCTAGGTCACACTGTACCTCTTCATACTCGTCCTTATTTTAAATTTGTGTCCTTCGTGTGCCCCTGCCGGGGGCGGGGGGCGAGCGTAGCGAGCCCCATTTCGCTACGCGGTCGGCTTGCGCCCTGCGGGCGCGCGCCGACCGCTCCGCTAGAGGTGCGAGACGTAAAATGACCGAGCTAATCTCCCTCACTCTCCCCTCTAAATCGGATTAGTCCTCTCCCCCTCCCTTGTCCCTCACTAATCGATTCAATTCCGCCAGAAAATGTCGCCAAGAATGTGGCTTTTGCGTCTATATATGAGGCCGTTTGCTTAAGCTTCAACAAGGATCAACGGGGGTCGGGAACAGGTAAAAAATCGAAAAGTCTGAAAATTGTTTGACCCTCTACACGCTGGTGAGGTCGATTTCGCAATATGTCTCCTCCGCGCTCCAGGGGGGGCACCCCCCATTTTGGCCAAAAACGCGTTTTTCGATGTTTTTTCGTCGGGGAGTGGTCAAAATGGCCCGAAATTTTGTACACTTACTCAGAATTTTGCGCTATTTCAAATGATGATATTTACATGTGATGAAAAAATTTCGTTTTCGAGATATGGCGAGTTTTAACCCAAAGGATATCCCCGGAAATCCCGTCACCCGTAGATAGAGCATGTCCCTTCGAGCATTTTGGTATATTGGACGAAAAAATTCCGTTGACATTTGAAGTTTTATATCGATTTTTCCGAAATGTCGAAAAATAAAATTTTCAGATTACCCTCGTTATGGTGCTCATGTTGTAGAGCTCGTCGAACTGATCATTCCTTATGTTGAACAGTTTTTCTGAAAACCTCTGTATCAAAAGTTATGATCGATCAAAGTGGCCATTTTCACTAAATCGCCACGGAGCGTTTTTTCGAAACCTGTAACTTTTGATAGAGAGGTTTTCAGAAAAAATGTTCAACATAAGGAATGATCAGTTCGACGAGCTCTATAAAATGAGCACCATAACGAGGGTAATCTGAAAATTTTATTTTTCGACATTTCGGAAAAATCGATAGAAAACCTCAAATGTCAACGGAATTTTTCGTCCAATATCCCAAAATGCTCGACGGGACATGCTCTATCTACTGGTGACGGGATTTCCGGGGATATCCTTTGGGTCAAAAACTCGCCATTTCTCGAAAACGAAATTTTTTCATCACATGTAAATATCATCATTTGAAAGAGCGCAAAATTCTGATTAAGTGAACAAAATTTCGGGCCATTTTGACCACTCCCCGACGAAAAAACATCGAAAAACGCGTTTTTGCCCAAAATGGGGGGTGCCCCCCCCTGGAGCGCGGAGGGGACATATTGCGAAATCGACCTCACCAGCGTGTAGAGGGAAAAAAATAACCCCTAGGGGCAACTTTTCAGACATTTTTTACCTGTTCCTGCCATTTGTTGAACCTTAGGCGAACGGCCTCATATAGGCGACTAGCGTCCTACCGGCCTCTAGGACTCCGGCGGCCCCTGCCGGGGTTGGGGGGGGGGTCGCTACGCTTGCCCCAATTCGCTCCGCGGTCGACTTGCGCCCTGCGGGCGCGCGCCGACCACTCCGCTAATGGCGCGAGACATAAAATGACCGAGTTAAATGAATCTCCCTTCCCTCTAAATCGGATTAGCCCTCTCGCCTCTCCCTCGTCCCTCGTTAATCCAATTTATTCCGCCAAGAAAATATCGAAACGCGTCTATATTAGGGCTGGCAAAAATTGTCCATTCAATTGTCTCAGATAATTTCATTCCGAACTTTTCGAACCGGTCGTTGTCTCGGACAATGAATTGTCCCAAAGTTCGGACAACAAATTATCTCAGACAATTCGTTGTCCCAACTTCAAAATTGTGATAAAAAGGTGTTTCAAAATTGTTTCAACGATGAAATTGCATCACATTTTCATTTCAACAGTGATCTCAAACGTGCTGAGTTATACTCATTCGCGTGAGGCACTATGGTGCAGGGTTGTGGAGAGCGCGCGGTCTGCCGGTCGCGCTATATCTCGCCAGGGGTTGCAGATACGGCCTCGCAATGTTCTAGGAAAATGTTCTGCATGGTCGATTTGTAAAGGGCAATGTAGTTATCGATATTTCATGCCGGACCTGTAGCTTTCCGTTGGGCCGAGATACGGTAGCAGCGAGTTTTAAAAGGGATTTCGTGATTTCCGGGTGATCTTTTTTGATCTTGTGTGATCTTTCAATGGGAAATGACGACATTTGGGTACTCGAAGGTTATTGTAACTATTAGAGGTGGATATGAAGATTTCGGGAATAGGGGTTTGTGGCTTGAACAATAATTTACTTCTTCTTGCTACGGACAAGAATTGATTATGGCTTGCCCATAGCGAGCTGAGCTCGGCTAGTGCTATTAAACTATTGTTTTTTTCGTTTTGGATCGACATTACAACTTGAAAACAGACTGCAGAAGTTTGGGACAATTTGCTAGGGATGGTTTCGCAAACAAGAAAATAAGATCCCATTGGGATAATTGACCATTTTGCATCATTCCCAAGAACCATTGTTCGCGAAGCAAGATTCTTGCTTCGTCCCAAGAATCTTGCTTCCCTCTCATTTTCTCGCTCGCTGGGTTTGTGACTCGGTCGACGAGGAATGAAGAGCGACGAGTTTCAAGTTCGATGAAATGGGATTATGGTGGACGAGGAGCGAGAAATGAAAAGGTCGGACATGGCCTAGTGGATAGTTGATTGGCATTGCGTGCGTTTCTTATTGGTTCGACTTTTTTTTGATTGAATAACTTTTGCCCGTATTTTGGCCATTCGATTGTAGATACGAGCTTCTAATAGTTTGTATCCTTTCTCGAACATTAGCAGTAGAGATGCTTTCAATAAATTGCAACTATGTACTCAGAATCCAGCGAGTAGTTCATTAACATCGGTATAGTGATTAAATGACCTGCTACTGTCGGGGCGAGGAATTTCACAAAATAAATGGCGCGAGATTTGATAATGAGGCCTAGCGGCGAAGGAGCATCATGCTTGCCTCATATCGTCATATCCAGTCCATCGTTCACTAACTGGCTTGATAAGATTTACTTAAAACAGAAATACAACGAAAAACGCTGAAAAATCGATCAAGATTCTTGACTCGAAACAAGAATCTTATTCTCCAGCAAGATTCTTGCTTCGTTGCAATATTCCCATCTCATTTCCCTATTTGACCAAGAATAATTGGGATCATTCTACACTTTCGCAAGATCCCAACTCGGTCATTTTTCTTGCGAAGCCATCCCTACAATTTGCTGTCCCAACCATTTCTCTCTCGGACTCATTCCTGTCCCTCCGCGCGCGCGGAGAGCGGTCCCTTCAGACAATTTTTGCCAGCCCTAGTCTATATATATGGGATGAGTGCTGACTGCGAGTATCGACTATCCCCCCTCCCCTCCCCCCCCCCCCTTCCTCACCTCCTCCATCGATCGCTACCCCACTGAGAGTCATTAACTGAATATCACATTTAAATTTTTCCCCGTGTCTCGTTGCGCCTCGAGCGTAGATAAAGAAAAAATGAGATAATTCATGGAGTGAGAAAGAAATATGAAGCCGTTCACGAGAGATTCGAGCAAGGGTTGGCACAGTCCAAAAAGGTCGATTCTCTGAAAATCTGGTTTTCGGGGTTCTTGAGGGTGCTGATGACGATGGGCACACTCATTTTCCATATTGATCCTCCGTTAGCTCCAGACGACGTCACGTCGAAAACGGGTTTCGTCGATTTTCTCAGTCCACGAAGTCGCAAAAATTCTGAGAAAATGTTTCCCGGGGCAGAATTGAACGCTGATCACACCTGTCTAATTCAATTTTTATGAATTTCAAAAATAAAATATAAAAATCGATTTTTTGACCTAGCCATTTGTGGGCTTAGCAACTTGCACAGATCGGACCGGCATGACGAACGGAGTCCAAATCTAAAATTTCAGCCATTTTCTCCCTAAGGTCTTCGAGATAGGAGTGAGAAAGTAAGTGCAGATTGCAGGTGAAATCGCTCCTCTCCACTTGTTTACTCTTCCCTCTCTGCGCTCTCTCGATTCCCTATGCTCTCTCGCCTCCTCTCTCTCTCGCGAGGACTGGGAAGAGCCTTGAGAGTGAGATGCGCCCGTTTCATCTGCAATCTGCACTTACTTTCTCACTCCTATCTCGAAGACCTTAGGGAGAAAATGGCTGAAATTTTAGATTTGGACTCCGTTCGTCATGCCGGTCCGATCTGTGCAAGTTGCTAAGCCCACAAATGGCTAGGTCAAAAAATCGATTTTTAAATTTTATTTTTGAAATTCATAAAAATTGAATTAGACAGGTGTCAGCGTTTAATTCTGCCCCGGGAAACATTTTCTCATTATTTTAGCGACTTCGTGGACTGAGAAAATCGACAATACCCGTTTTCGACGTGACCTCGTCTGGAGCCAACGGAGGCTCAATATGGAAAATGAGCGTGCCCATCGTCATCAGCACCCTCGAGAACCCCAAAAACCAGATTTTCAGAGAATCGACCTTTTTGGACTGTGCCAGACCCAGGCGGATCTGCTCGACTCTCTCGTAAACGGCCTCATATGGGAAATGAGTAGGGTTCTCTTGTTGGAATTGTATTCCAATGGGATTCCATTAGTCTCTTCATTTTACACACTCTCTCGCCTGGTCGACCGAAAAGAGAGTGTGTAAAATGAAGAGACTAATGGAATTCTAATGGAAAACAATTCCAACAAGAGAACCCTAGAGATGAGAACTCTTCTTCGGGCAAATATCGGAAGTATTTTTTATCACACTTCTAGATAAAGGGAGTACTTTGTAATTGAGGAATATATATCTTGCTGGTGGAGCCTCTCTTCTTCCCGGATTGGCTGAACGATTAGAAACAGAATTGGCTAACATCGTTCCCAACACAATCCATTCGCAGGTACCATACATATTTCTTTGCGTAAGAGTTACAAAAGTTGAAAACAAAGATTAAAGAATTATTTTTGACGAACTCGATCCAGATATTAATGCCGCATGCCTAAAATTATGCCGAAAACGGGTTACTAGATACTTATGAAAATCATTGAACTTATACGGTATAAGTTATATCGGAAGTCAATGAAGAAATGAAAGATTTATATATAAGATTTATATAAAGAAGGTTTCTAACGATAAACTATTGACAACCAGAGTAAGGCGTCTGTCTAGCTCTCACTTACTCCCTTTTTCCTAAAATCATCAATATCATTTCGTCCCACCACGATATTCCATAGCGAATCAGGAGATGATAGGCCAACAAAACTTTGATATTGCGTACTTCGCTTCAAAACTGAGCTAAAACTTTTACTGATTTTGGAATCTGTTTTTCTTCCAGAATCTAATCGAACTATAACTAGGGGCCGCAAGCTCCGCCCACTTTCCCTTGACACGATTTCACCAAAAAGCGAGACGAGGGAGCACAGTCTCAATTTGCAACGAAATCGGTCGACCAAACGCTCGTTCGGTTGCTATCGACCTTATCTATAACCTCCCAATCACCGAACACGTAACTTTAATTTTGAGTAGGTCAAAAATGGCATTGAAAACTTAAATGAGGTGATTAGGACACTTCGAGTGTGAGCACAAAGTTCGGTGAAGGGTGTATGACTAATTAGAATATTCCAGGATTTTTGGACATTTTTTTCAGATTTTTACCATGTTTCCCCGAGGTGTGCTCGATCCGCGGGGAAAGGGGAGCGAGAGAGCGGGAGAAGCGAGAGAGACACACGCGAGAGAGGCTCCGCCCCCTCCCCTCTCCCTCTCACTTTCCCCTCTTGCCCGGTGTGCCTTGCGCGCGTGGTTTTCAGAGCATAACTTTTGTTCTAGATGAGATTTCCACAAACGCTAAAAGGATTATATTATTGGGTCTCTGAGGAACAGTTCGAACACACGTTTGGGCCCATAGTGTGAAATCGACTATGTACGTTGCGGCCCCTAACTATAACATCAAATGTTGACCTAAAATAGTGCATTTACTCGTGCTCTAAATCTCCCCTCCACTTCCAAATTTCCCCTATTATACTATTATATTATATTATACTCATATTATATTATACTTTTCTGTTGACACTGAAGCTCGAGCGCTCGGGAATAGGGACGGCGACGGGAATTTTTGAGTACGCAATATTGAAGTACAATCGCTGACGCTTTGGCTTTCAATCTACCGTAATCTGACATCTAAATTCTTTCGTATTTTTGTTTTGCATATTAAAAATAAAAGAATGTGTTTTCAATAATTTTTATTTTATGGAATGAATAAAATATGATATGGAAAAGGCATTGAACATGGC
>LS533747.1:258646-271727 GCA_900490775.1 Pristionchus maxplancki | reverse complement strand
CGTCTAGACGATTTGTCTCCAGAGAAATCGTCTAGACGTCGACACTGTTCGCACCATAACAATGAGACTTTTCTGTCGTTCAGCAGCATCTATGCAGTTAAACGAAGAAACAAGAATAGCAGAATTTCTTATTACAAAAAATACGAAATAAATTATCCGAAAAATATGGCAAAATATTCCGGCGTCGGCGGGGATCGAACCTGGTACCTTCAAAATAACAGGCAGTCTATCTAACCACTATACCAACAGGACACATCGGAGAGGCTCGCGAGAGTGGGTGATAGGGATGCCCATTCAATTTCAATTACCAATTGATTGATTCCCTTCCCTTGAGAGAGCACACTCTCTCGTCCGCAATTGGTAGGGAAGGGGTCAAGCAGGGAGAGAGAGCCAATCAATTGGGAAGGGACCAATTGATTGGTTTTAGAGGGATCAGGCAGGGGAGGGAGAGAGACGCGGGGAGAGGGATGGGAAGAGGGGGGAGAGAGCATGCTCAATCCCTTGGAAAAACCAATTAATTGGTCTCACCCTCTTCCCCTCACCAATTGATTGAGTGAGAGAGTGCGATCTCTCGTCAACAATTGGATCTAGGGAAGGGGTCAAGGGAGAGGGGACGCGGCAATTGGTAATTGGATGGGCATCCCTAGTGGGTGATAGCTCCACGCTCTCGGCACGCGGGGGAACGTGATTTCTTCTTTGACCTACCCTGGCTACCACACATAATATTAGCAGACTTTGAAAACGGAAAACAGATCAGTTTTTTATGCTCTTTCGAATGGTATAAAGCACATACCCCAATTTCATAGTAAGATGTTGACGTTCTCTTGTTAGGTGACTTCCCATGTTGGCCTAACCCTCGAAAACCGGGTACGTTTAGGAACCCGTTTGCGTAAGAGCCGGACAATGCCTGGCACAGTAAAATAAAGATCAGTTCTGAGATAAACTCGGTTTTCGATACTCCTTGTGGTACTGATCAACATGCCCGATATCCACAGTAGAAATAGTACCGTTAATCCAACGGTATAATAACTCTCACCATGTGTTTTTAGTCGACAAAAGTTGTCTACCATGTGTTTTTCGATGCAAAAAATGCCAAAATTCACCCACCATGTGATTTTTGGGACGAATTTTCAACAAACCATGTGTTTTTAGAACGACCCTATATTTGGTATTTCAACTCTGCCGATATCACTTTGCATGAAAATCGATTTCTGCTTAGTTATGCAAATGGCAAAATCGGCCATTTTTCGTGTTTTTTCAGAGTAGCCCTTGAATCAGGAGTGCTATCGAAAAACATTGAACTGTGAGTCTAGCTCATTTTCGATGCTGAATATAATGCTAGTTTTTGAATTTGAATTTGCTTGAAAATGCGTGATTTCGGAACGGGCTTTACCGTGAAACAAAAAAGATACCTCTGGAAAATTGACAGAATGTAGATACTGTTTATAGAAATCCACCTGCTAAAGCAGGACGCTGTGGGACGACCTGACTGAGTTATGATTTTTCTAAATTTCAGTTACAGCGTATTTATCTTCCTCTTTCACACTCTTTTTCTCATTTTCACCGCTCCCTCGTGAGGGAGACACGGAATGAGACTGATCATTCGCTCTCGCACTGTTCTAGTGCGGCGAAAACGATGTAATTGAAACTTTGAAAAATCATAACTCAGTCAGGTCGTCCCACAGCGTCCTGCTTTAGCAGGTGGATTTCTATAAATAGTATCTACATTCTGTCAATTTTCCAGAGGTATCTTGCTTCACGGAAAAGCCCGGTCCGAAATCACCCATTTTCATGCAAATTCAAATTCAAATACAGGCATTATATTCACCATCGAAAATGAGCTAGACTCACAGGCCAATGTTTTTAGATAGCACTCCTGGTTCAAGAGCTACTCTGAAAAAACTCGAAAAATGTCCGATTTTGCCATTTGCATAACTATCGATAGCGAGGGCAGCGGCTGTTTTTCAAAAGCGACCAATAAATGTTTTGCTATATTCCACCTACGCAATCGATAGTGCTGAATCAAATTTTGAAAATAAAATTTCAAAAATAGTGCACGACAACAAACTACAGCAACTTGTAAAAAAAACATTCCAGACTCGACTTTATCGTACTCAAGTTGTTGGTGATGGGTGTTGTGCTGGGTCACACGTCTATTGACGATTTCAGGCCGCGATAAGTGATGTGTGCGACAGGTAGGAGAGGTATAAGTGTCAGGATGTTTTAAAAACGTTCAAATTTTCAGAATCGTCAAACTTTTCTCTTACAAAAGAGGTGGATTAGAGTTAGAGCAATGGTTTTAGCTACAGTAGGAAAGCACCGGGCAGCGATTAACCCTGACAAATCACATAAGTATACTGTAGTCGCTAAACAGCGTAAGGGGTGTCGTGAATCGCCGTGATAATTCACAAGCCAAAAAGTGTAGATCGGTGCATCGGGTGTAATGGAAGAAAGTCGAGGTTTCTAAAATCACACCACGTTACCTCACAATTACAAGCGCTGCCCTCGCTAACTATCGACAACCGAGTTTATCTCAGAACTGATCTTTGTTACTGTGCCAGCCCTTCCCTTTTTTGTCCGACTCTTACGCAAACGGCCTCTTATGGATTTCAGGTAGTTTTCTACGACCCTTTCCTACTCTGCAAGGTTCCGCCCATTTGTCACGGGGAGGAGCCGAGGGGGCTTGGTTGTCAACTAGGAAAGTGCCGGTCTGATTGCGAAATTTAAAAAAAGGTCTGTTGAATTACGGTAGTTTTTGAAAACTCGCAACATTCGGCGGAAAATGGACAGGCCAATAAATATGGTGGTGCTTAGGAATGCCTAGTATCACTCATTTGAATTAGACTTTTTTCCCTATTTACAAATACATTATCAATCAGAGAGGATGTGTCTCAATCTGGGAGATATGTAGAATCGGGGGAGAAATGCATGACCAGCACTAGAAACTGCTTCCAATTCCATCTTGAATGGTCGCGCATCGAAACAGTTCAACTGAAAATGTGTTCTTGTTTTTCGATTACTCTTCCCCAATTACCTCTCTGACGATGTCATATTCATTCAGAGTCTCTGCTCTTCTCTTTACCCGACGACTCTTTTTATAGTCTATACTGCTCATTGCCAGTAATTGGTTGTGAGCAATAGGGATGGAATCTCTTTCAGAAGGTTTCAATCCCATCCATTTAATGGAAGGTACAATTGCATCACGTCCTTCTACTCTTCCAGATGATGAACCGTATCTGAGGAAGAATAAACGACGGTAGATAACAAAACGGATGATTTGTATTGCCATTTGAATAAATGTTTACATCCACAGCTCTTTCCATATATCATTTACATACTTCCTAGAGTGATATATATATATATATATATATATATATATATATATATGGATATGAGCACAGGCCAAAAATGAAGATTTCCTTAAACTTTGGGTTTTGGGGTTCTCGAGGGTGCTGATAACGATGGGCATATTCATTTTTCATATCGAGCCTCCGTTGGCTCCAGATGACGTCACGTCGAAAATACTTTTTGTGAAATTTCTCCATGCACGATTTCGCGAAAATTAAGTGAAAATGTTTCCCTGGGTGGAATTTTATGCTGATCACGCCTGTCTATTTCATTTTTTCATGAAAATGTGAAATAAATTTGTAAACTGCAACTTTGTTCAGAATCAGTTGCGAGCTTAGCAACCTAGTGAGATCGGACCGGAATGAAGAGAGGAACCCGTAGTTAAAATTTGAACAAATTGTATCACGGATGCTCCGAGAAAATCGACTTACAATGTAACCGTCTTGTAAGTAAAACCGGGCATCCTTCCCCTTGTTTACTCTTCTCCTTGATCTACCCGAGTCTCCTCCAATTGATCTCTTACCTTCTCTGTCTGCCTGTCTGCTCCCTCTCGATTCCCTATGCTCTCTCTCCTAACTCGAGGTGGCGACTCGGGTAGATCAAAGAAAGGCGATAAGCAAGGGAACGATGGCAAAATTTATTTACAAGACGGTTACACTGTAAGTCGGTTTTCTCGGAGCCTCCGTGATAGAATTTGTTCAAATTTTAACTACGGGTTTCTCTCTTCATTCCGGTCCGATCTCACTAGGTTGCTAAGCTCGCAACTGATTCTGAGCAAAGTTCCAGATTACAAATTTATTTCACCTTTTCATGAAAAAAGAAATAGGCAGGCGTGATCAGCATAAAATTCCACCCAGGGAAACATTCTCACTTAATTTTCGCGAAATCGTGCACGGAGAAATTTCACATAAACCGTTTTCGACGTGACGTCATCTGGAGCCAACGGAGGCTCGATATGAAAAATGAATATGCCCATCGTTATCAGCACCCTCGAGAACCCCAAAACCCAAAGTTTAAAGAAATCTTCATTTTTGAGCTGTGCCAACCGTTGCTCAATTCTTCGGCAAACGGCCTCATATATATATAAGCGAGAGGGATATATATATATATATATATATAACGAGTATAAATGATCCTGAGAGTAAGGCATATTTTGCACTAGGTATGCAAGTTCGGTATCGGTATTACGAAGCCCATTTCCTCTCCGTCGCTCTCGCTTGGCGGATTCGCTAGTGATGAGCGACGAGGACGAGGGGGGGGGGCAGCGAATTCGCTAAGCGAGAGGGAGCGGCCGCGGGGCACGCGGAACCATAGTGCCTTACGGTACGGGATCATATATAGTTCGTAATCAGCTCGTTTTTATCGCACCACTTCCCACTATGGTATATCTTGTTCGGCCGAGAAACCTCGCCCAAACGAGGTGTGGTGTGGCAAGACGCAGTACGTGGAACGAATTTCAAAATCATTTTAGTACGGTATATCGCAGATTAACTACGGTTTTCCGGGTAGAGTGCATAGTTCACTCACTCTTTCATTATTATTATAATTAGGGACAAACACGCAAAATTGAATTCTATTCCTAAAAATCTTTTTCTTCTATTGGGTAATCAGTGATGCAGGATCAGAATAGCGCTACTAGTTTTTTATTATTTATTTTCATTTAAACGTGTTCGAGGCATCCTATCTAAGCCCCGCTCCTGTGGCGTAGTGTAGGAATGACCATTCAAAACGCGGTCCGCCTAAGAATGTCGAAATCCGGAGGTGAAGTGGCACAGTAGCTCAAAATGGTCTCCGGAGGTTCAAACTTGGTGGTTAGACTCCCTAGGGGTGGGATACACTTCAGCCAAAAATTTGGACCCAAAAGTTAATCTTTGATCTTTGAGATCGAAAATTTTCATCGTCATTTAACCCCCACAATTTATATACCATTCGATAGAGCGTCAAAAGTTTTGCCTATGCTCCAATTTTCAAAGGTTTTCAACTTCAACTTTTCGAGAAAATCGAGAAATTGACGAAAAATGTCGATTCTATTTTTTTCAAAAAAATAGCTCACAATGTTCCTACGATTTGCACCTCCTGGAAAATTGATATTATATGTAATAATGTATGAGGAATTTAGAAAAAAATATCTCGAGGTGGTTAAACATGCCACGCCATGACTTTTTGTCGAAAATCTAGCACGCAATCGTCGATGCAGGTTCGAATCCGCCTCCCTACATCAATCTTTTGCCAGCCTTTTTCATGCTCCAAATGATGATTTTTCGACATGAAATGATTTCTCATCCGATTTCACATTGATCCGGCAATGTGTGAATCACTTTTCAAAAGTAAATGCCGACATGACCCCAACCTCATTTTTCACATAAGGGTCCCCCCTTTGGTTGCGCAAATATTTTTTCACATAACCCTTATGTGAAAAATTTGGTTTTGGTCATGTTCGATTTTAGGTCGGAAAAGAAGCCAAGACATCGTGAAACAACGTGTAATGACGTTCAAAGTGAATCCATGTCGAAAAATCATCATTTGGAGCATGAAAAAGGCTGGCAAAAGATTGATGTAGGGAGGCGGATTCGAACTTGCGTCGACGATTGCGTGCTAGATTTTCGAGAAAAAGTCATGGCGTGGCATGTCTAACCACCTCGAGATATTTTTTTCTAAATTCCTCATACATTTTTACATATAATATCAATTTTCCAGGAGGTGCAAATCGTAGGAACATTGTGAGCCATTTTTTTGAAAAAAATAGAATCGACATTTTTCGTCAATTTCTCGATTTTCTCGAAAAGTTGAAGTTGAAAACCTTTGAAAATTGGAGCATAGACATAACTTTTGATGCTCTATCGAATGGTATATAAATTGTGGGGGTTAAATGACGATGAAAATTTTCGATCTCAAAGATCAAAGATCAACTTTTGGGTCCAAATTTTTGGCTGAAGTGTATCCCACCCCTAGGGAGTCTAACCACCAAGTTTGAACCCCCGGAGACCATTTTGAGCTACCGTGCCACCCCTTCGACGTTCTTAGGCGGACCGCGTTTCAATTCCAATTCCCAATTACTTGGCGGCGCTCGCAAGAGAGAGACCGATCTCTCGCTCAGAATTGACAGACAGTGAGAGGGGAGATGCAAATATCCCAAGTACTTGGGTGGAAGTCAAGTACTTGACTTTTTCGATGCGCCTTTTTCAAACTTTCATCAATATTTGACTACATTTAGAGAATAGTAGACTGTTTGGTTAGTATTAGGTAGTTTATGAACACAAAAGAACAAATAAGATTCCAGGATGCTTTATTAGACATTTGCGCCGAATTCCACCCAACCTTCATTGTATTTGTTTGCCTTTTTAGAAATATTAACTCATATCACAAGTGCGAAGAGACAACACCTGTCCAATAGTATCCAGATTTTGAGTCATTTGAAAGATTTTATCATCTACATTTTTGATGTTCATTACTTGTCCGAAACGTGAGATTCAACGCCCTGTTCGTCCCACATTTCGATTCATCTTTGTTTGTTACTTACGGTATACACCTACTAGGAAAAAATGCAAAAAAATCAACTTCAACGACGAAAAATAAATCAAGTACTTGACTAATCATTAAAGTACTTGGGTCATTCTCCTCTCCTCTCAAGTAATTGGGTCGATTTGCATCACCGATCTTCTCTCTCGCTCAGAAATGAGTGAGGAAGAGAGGAGAGGGGAGAAAGAGGGAAGGAATTGGGAATTGATTTGGCATCCCTAGTGTAGTGCCAACAAAAGTGCGGTCCGCTGGGTCATTCAAAATCACAATATTGTACAATTATTGACCCGCTGAAATTCAAAGTTATTTATTTCGTTTTTTCATAGTAAAAACGGATCTCATCATCTCGATTAATCGAAATTAATAGTGACATTGCACGGCGATTCACGGCATCCATTACGCTGTTTAGCGACTACAGTATACTTATGTGATTTTTCAGGAAAATAAATCGCTGCCCGGTGCTGTCCTACTGTAGCTAAAACTATTGCTCTAATTCTAATCCACCACTTTCCAAGAGAAAAGTTTGATGATTCTGAAAATTTGAAAATCGCGCTCTTTGGGTATTTTACGGTAATTTTTACCCTGATAAGGAATTTTTTACGCTACTTTCGGAAATTTCGCGAGATGACATTGGCTGAAACGCCGTGACATTGTGATTTAGATCTTAGATATGGGAGTAATTCTAATCTACCGTATACCTCTGATATCTCGAGTTTGCCAAAACCACAAGTTGCTCAAATCACAATATTTATCAATGGATGATGAGGCAAAGTAATAAATTAGGAAAGATAAATGATAATATTTTCGTCCGATGATGGTTTTCACGAAAAAAAAACGGCTTGGAAACATGGTCACCTTCAACGTACCACTGACAAGTTACTGTGAATTAGATTTTTTTCCAATTTTGACATCAGACCTTCCTTACATGTTAGATGTCGAGTAATTGATCATGAGGCGAACTGGAGAGCTGCATCTCGTGTCGTATAGACAATAAATAAAAATTTCAAAAAAAAAAAACATGAAAAATTTTGGGCCGCTGTAAGATCATATTTTCGAAGCATAAAACTTGATTTTAATATCAGGAATGATCAGGTTGACTGAGAATATCACATAATTTCAGAATGTTTGCTGCAAAACTGTTTGCAGAAGATTGGAGATCTTCTGCAAACAGTTTTTTTTTCAAATTCAGAATTTTTCAAAAAAATATTTATTCATAGCTAAGTAATTTCTACACGAAAAATAATTGATTTCAACTTAAAATCAGATCTTACAACGGTCCGAAAATTTACATGTAAAAAATTCTCGACCGATACAACTTTTTTCTTAGAAGAGTTAGATCTCGTCGAGATCTATAATAATCACTATCACATGTATAGGTTAGAAAAAATTCCAGAGGTACCACATACATCATGGTTACGGAGTGGCTTACACAGGTTCGAGTCTGGTGCGAGGGTACCACTTCCTAAGGTTGAAATTTTCGAGTTCTACGTAAAAAGTTACCGCTAAAGCACTTTTAAAAACTCCAGAAAGTTGAATGGGCTCTGATTCAGAGCACTTTGAAAATGTATGTCACCATGGCTCAGAATATGAGGCCGTTTGCGAGAGAGTCGAGTAATGGCTCGCACATCAATTTTTCTCGAATCCGTGAAAATGTGGTGAAAGAGGTTCTCGAGGGTGGTGATCATCGTGGTAAAATTTATTTTTCTCTAAGTCGATCGGTGGAGCCATGCTGCAACCATGCGTCATGACACCATTTTTCTGTATCTCGATGGTCCGTTTGTGAAATGTCGAGAAAAGTTAGGACCGTATGTAATCGACCATGGCGAGTCGAACCATGGCATTCACGTTCCATGCAAATCATGCGTTCGACTTTTACAAAATTGTTCTTGAATGTAAGGAAGTAGTGACCTCCGAATTTTATATATATGATGCTTTTCAAGGGGATCATTTTGAGTATATGTGTGTTTGGGGAAAAAACTAACATATTTTTACTGTCTTTCTTTTTCTATTGAAAATCTTGCCCTGACACCGCGAATTTCGTCCGATCAGTGAAGAATGAGGGCGCGAAATGAATGAAACCGAATCCATTCTTCACTTTTCACACCAATTTCAGCGACAAATGAGGAATATGAGCGCACAACAAGGAGGATAGCAAAAATAAGAGGGCGTTCGCCTAAGAATCGAGCAAGGGCTGGCACACAGCTCAAAAAGGTCGATTCTCTGAAACTCCGGGTTGTTGGGGTTCTCGAGGGTGCTGATGACGATGGACATACTCATTTTTCATATTGAGCCTCCGTTGGCTCCAGATGGCGTCACGTCGAAAACGGTTTTTGCTGAATTTCTCCGTCCACGAGTCCGCGAGGTAAAATTAAGCAAAAAAATTTCCGGTGGTAAAATTTGATGCTGATCGATCACGCCTGTCTAATTCATTTTTCATGAAAATTAAAAATAATTTTAAAAATCAATTTTTTCGCTCCTTCAATTGAGCGCCTAATGTTTTACATAGCTCGAAGCGCGCTGACGAGAGGATTCCAAAATATATTTTGAGCTCAAACAAGCGTCAGATGGCTTCAAGTGGAGGCAAAATGTGCTGGGATTCCAGCATGAAAATGACGCGCGCTCCCTCTCTCCCTCTTCCCTCGTTCCCCCGAGGCGAGAGAGTGTGTCGAATTGAGAGAGCGCGGAGAGGGGAAGGGAAGGAATAGGAGAGAAATGCGTTTTCAGACTGGATTCTCAGCACATCTTGCCTCCACTTGAAGCCATCTGACGCTTGTTTGGGCTCAAAATTTTTTTGGAATCCTCTCGTCAGCGCGCTTCAAGCTATGTAAAACATTAGGCGCTCAATTGAAGGAGCGAAAAAAATCGATTTTTTAAAATTATTTTTAATTTTCATGAAAAATGAATTAGACAGGCGTGATCAGCATCAAATTCTACCCCGGGAAACATTTTCTCGTAATTTTAGCGGCCTCGTGGACGGAGAAATTCAGCAAAAACCGTTTTCGACGTGACGCCATCTGGAGCCAACGGAGGCTCAATATGAAAAATGAGTATGTCCATCGTCATCAGCACCCTCGACAACCCCAAAACCCGGAGTTTCAGAGAATCGACCTTTTTTGAGCTGTGCCAGATCCCGTCGGATTTGCTCGATTCTTAGGCAAACGCCCTCATATGTTAGTTTTTTCCCCCATACACAATATAATCAAAATGATCCCCTTGACAAGGCGCATCATATGAGGCCGTCCGCCTAAGGTTCAACAAAATTCAACGGGGGTCGGGAACAGGTAAAAAAATCGAAATGTCTGAAAAGTTGGCCCTAGGGGTTATTTTTGACCCTCTACACGCTGGTGAGGTCGATTTCGCAATATGTCCCCTCCGCGCTCCAGGGGGGGGGGCACCCCCCATTTTGGCCCAAAACGCGTTTTTTGATGTTTTTTCGTCGGGGAGTGGCCAAAATGGCCTGAAAACAACAAGTTCTGATCAGAATTTCGAGCTCTATCTAATGAAACCATTGCCACATGATAAAAAAATTTCGTTTTCGAGAAAAAGTCATTTTTTGAACCAATTCGCATGCAAGGCAAATGTGTTCAGATGTTGTGGAGGGTGTTCCCCTGGTCATTTTGAGCCATTTATCAAAAAATTCTACTGTGCATTTTTAGGTTTTTTTCAACTTTTTGTGGATGACCGAAAACATTATTTCTCTGAATACCCTCGATATGGTGCTCATGTTGTAGAGCTCGTCGGGCTGATCATTTCTTATATTGAACATTTTGCCTGAAAACCTCTATCAAAAGTTACAGGTCTCTAAATACACCTTTCTGGCCATTTAGAGAAATGAGTGATTTTGACCAGTCATAACTTTTGATAGAGAGGTTTTCAGGCAAAATGTTCAATATAAGAAATGATCAGCCCGACGAGCTCTACAACATGAGCACCATATCGAGGGTATTCAGAGAAATAATGTTTTCGGTCATCCACAAAAAGTTGAAAAAAACCTAAAAATGCACAGTAGAATTTTTTGATAAATGGCTCAAAATGACCAGGGGAACACCCTCTACAACATCTGAACACATTTGCCTTGCATGCGAATTGGTTCAAAAATTGACTTTTTCTCGAAAACAACATTTTTTATCATGTGGCAATGGTTCCATTTGATAGAGCTCGAAATTCTGATTAGGTCATGTTGTTTTCGGGCCATTTCGGCCACTCCCCGACGAAAAAACATCAAAAAACGCGTTTTGGGCCAAAATGTGGGGTGTCCCCCCTGGAGCGCGGAGGGGACATATTGCGAAATCGACCTCACCAGCGTGTAGAGGGTCAAAAATAACCCCTAGGGCCAACTTTTCAGACATTTCGATTTTTTACCTGTTCCAGCCATTTGTTGAACCTTACACAAACGGCCTCATATATATAAAATTCAGAGGTCACTACCTCCTTACATTCGAGAACGATTTTGTAACAGTCATGAATTGCATGGAATGTGAGTGTCATTGTTCGACAAATTTTACCATAATGATCACCACCCTCGATAACCTGTTTCACCACATTTTGACGAATTCGAAAAAAATTGCTGTGCCAACTAGTTTTGAATGTTTCTAATAATAGTTAATAACTTTGAGCACATATGTAATGAAATAGTGGTTTGCGTGAAAATTTCCAAAAATCATTTTTTTCCGTATGGGTCGGGTATGCTTCCCACAAATTTTTAGCTCGATTGACCAACTTTTTGACCCACCAACAAATTTCACATTTTGCCCTCATGCCGCACACCATTCGATAGAGCATCAAAAGTTATGTCTAAAGCTATTTTTTTCGTGTTTTTTGGAACAAATGTGCATGAGTTATGCATGAAAAATGAATTTTTGAGAAGTTTTTGATTTTTTTCATCTCGAAGATCTCATTTGCACCGACTAATCTCTAGCTCATTCGAAGCGCCTTACTTTTGCGCATTTTTTAGTATTTTCCAAATGTTGCATTTCGGGGACCAAAGTTGTCATTTTTCACGTTTCCTAGCACGCAATCGTTGACGCGGGTTCGAATCCGCCTCCCGACAGCAATCTTTTGCCAGCCTAATTTACGCTCCAATGGACGTTTTTTGTTGTGAAATCACCTTTCACATGATTGAACGCTGTTGTGACAATTTTCTGATGACAATTCCGATTTAACCCCTTGTTCATTTTTTTCACATAAGGGTCCCCCCTTTTGTTTCACTCTGACCACAGCATTCTGCAACTACAGACAAGGGGGGATCACTTTACATATCGAACTGCAAACTCGAAACTTGACAGGTTGCTGAAACATATCGCTATCCTCATTCTGAACAAGGGGATTAATTTTTGAATTTCTTCGAATACGGTAACGCGGGAAAATTCAAAAATTAATCCCCTTGTTGACGATTATCTGGAGAGAACAAAGGGGGTCAGAACGCTGTGCGGCTCATCTCTTTCAAAGGGGGGACCCTTATCACGGGTTTCCTGTAAGAATGCAGGAATGCCTGTTACAAAAAAACATTTTTGTCTCCGATTGCTTTGATATTTGGATCGTGGGTACCCTTGGGGGTACTACTGAGAAGGCCCATCCGGGTTATTTGGTCAAATTTGCATTTTATCGATTTTTTTGACCTACCACTTCAAATGACCATAACTCGGTCAGTTTTTGAGCTACAGCGCCCAATTTTCACACAGCTCTTTATTTCCGTATTGTCTACAAAAAGTGTCATTATGACAAATGAAAAAAATCAATAAATTTTTCTATATTTTCGAAAAAGTGATTTTTGACCTACAAATATCGATTTTTCTCGAAAATTTTTGTCTAACACAATCAATTTTATTTGACGTGCGGAATCCCCTGACCTTGTACCAGGTCCCGATGAAGCTCATTTTTCATGTATCTTGGACACAATTTCTGCACTGTTGTAGAGTTTTCGGACTTAGAACATAGAACGAAATTTCGAAAATTTGTCATAACTCAGCTCAAAATTATCGTACAGGGCATTTAAAAAAGCACTAGATAGCTTTTTGTGCCGAAATGTTGTTCGATGATTCCTCTCTTCATTGCTTTTCAAGAATGAGCCTCCATCTCTATTTTTAGGCCCGATAATTTCCGTGATGCTAATTTCACTGACATCTACCGTATACCCCATTTTAGAGCTACCGTAATTCGAAAATGGGAACCAATATGAAAATTTTAACAACGCTAATTTAAAGAGCATTGCTCG
>LS533747.1:194445-204597 GCA_900490775.1 Pristionchus maxplancki | reverse complement strand
GGGACCCTTATGTGAAAAAGTGGGGGAGAGTTATGAACACAATTAATTTTGCAAAGAACTCAAAACAACTGTTAATCAACGTAGAGATAGATAAAAAGTGAATCGGCATCGAAAACGCTTTATATGGGGACGAAAAAAAGTTGGCAAAAGATTGATGTGGGGAGGCGGATTCGAACCTGCCGTCGACGATTGCGTGCTAGTTTTTTGAGAAAAAGTGATGGTCTGGTATGTCCCACATAAACGAGATATTTTTTATTAAATTCTCCATACAATTTCACACCGTACCTCTTTTTTCTAGGAGGACGAAATTATTGTAAAATAGTTTTAAAAAATTCTGAAAATGTTGAGTCATCAATTTTTCGACATTTTCTCGATTTTCTCGAAAAGTTGAAGTCCAAAACCTTTGAAAATTGGAGCCTTTCCATAACTTTTGATGCTCTATCGAATGGTGTATAAATTGTGGGGGTAAAATTACGATGAAAATTTTCGATCTCAAAGATCAAAGATCAACTTTTGGGTCCAAATTTTTGGCTGAAGTGTATCCCACCCCTAGGGAGTCTAACCACCGGAGGAACCGCCGGAGACCATTTTGAGCATCTGTGCCACCCCCTTCGACGTTCTTAGGTGGACCGCGTTTTAAATTTATACCCAGAGTTAAAAAGGTACCCTCGACATAAGGTATGGAGCCGTGGTCTAGTGGTCTAAGGCGCACACAAGATATGATCATGAGGTGGGTAGTTCGAATCCCGCCCCCTGCAAACACTTTTGCCGAGCTTTGCCAAGATTTTAGGAGTTCAGAAAGTGCTTGGAAAAAATTCGGCAAAGGTTGGCAAAAAAGATAGCTAGTGGTAGGATTCGAACCTACGACCTCGCGATCATACCTTGTGTGCGCCTTAGTCCACTAGGCCATGAAATCTTGGGTACCCTTTTTAACTCTGTTTATACCCAATCGGAAGCTCACCCTACCTCATGTTTTCAACTTATATTTGTCAAAATATTAATAAAATTAAGAGAAAATGCGATGCAAATCCAAAAAAACCCAAAGTAGTCAAGCGCAGGAAAGCAGTGTACTCAATAAATAAATTCCGGAGATATAGTTCTCGCTTTTTAAATTAATATTTCTTCGTAAAGTGATCGAAGCGAATGTTTAAGGAATATCTATCTGGTACCAATTATTGTTTGAAAACAATGCGCCGTACGAGGAAGTAAAACAATGAAAATATTTGAATATTTACTGTGTTTAGCGGCAGTACATTTAGCAGCATATGACGCCATTTGTCCAAGAATCGAGCGGAGGCTGGCACAGCCAAAAAAGTCGATTCTCACAAACATTGTTTTGTGATAAACCTGGATGATAACAGACACTATCTGAGAAAACCGAGCAATTCCACCCCCCGGCCGTACAGGGAAAAATAGAAAATTCTGAAAAAAATGCCCTAGAAGTATTTTATGACGTAGAAAACGAAAATCCACCTTAGAAAGCCGTATCTCTAAAACCCGAATTTTTATGGGGCACTCCACTTCGTCAGGTGGTAAAACCTAACTTTCCAACGGAGCTCTGAATCATCCAACAAAATACATAACCTTCTAGATATTGATAAAAGAAACTTTTTTGCAGAAGAGAGTGAGAATCTAGCTCGTCTTCGAAAAAAATTATCGTCATTTTGAGTCAAAAAGTGGTTATTAGCTCAAAAAGGAGTTTCGGGGTTTCATTGAAAATGGTTTTATTCGATTCCTCGTTGAAAACTACCCCAGTGTACATTTTTTCAAGAGAAATTTCTTTCCCCTAAGGTGCCAACCAACACGCCGAAGAGGGCCGACTCGATGAATTTCGACTATTTTTGTCGATAAAATGCTTAATTAAGTCAGTTTTGAGGTGCTTATTGCGTATTTACATCAAAACAACAGGGAATCACTAAAATAACCACAATTTGATCACTCACAAAAATTTCATTTTTTATGACCTCATCATGGGGCCTATTTTGTATGTTAAAATTAGTCTAATGGATAGCTGAATCCAATGAGTTTAAGCGGTGTCTTGTGGACACCTTGTATGTGTATCAAAATATTCAGGAGCGGGGCTTTCTAACTGCCTTAAATTTTAGATGTGTGCCCTTGAAAATGCAAAATCGTGAATTTCCGAAATTGAATTATGCTTATTATTGGTGATTTTAGAGTGAAGAACTGACATATTACATCAGTTTTGAGTAAATTGTTATTGATATGATCTAGCTACACAAAGAGAAAGCGATTTAAACACCTTCCGCAAAAAATAATTTTCTAGGCTCTGAAAGTCTGAATTTTTGAAATGGTGCTAATTGGTGTTCTATCAGCTGGAATATAGTCTATTCATCACCAAACACTCAAAACTGATGTAATATGTCAGTTCTTCACTCTAAAATCACCAATAATAAGCATAATTCAATTTCGGAAATTCACGATTTTGCATTTTCAAGGGTACACATCTAAAATTTGAGGCAGCTAGAAAGCCCCGCTCCTAAATATTTTGATACACTTACAAGGTGTCTACAAGACACCGCTTAAACTCATTGGATTCAGCTATCGATTAGACTAATTTTAACATGCAAAATAGGCCCCATGATGAGGTCATAAAAAATGAAATTTTTGTGAGTGAACAAATTGTGGTTCTTTTAGTGATTCCCTGTTGTTTTGATGTAAATACGCAATAAGCACCTCAAAACTGACTTAATTAAGCATTTTATCGACAAAAATAGTCGAAATTCATCGAGTCGGCCCTCTTCGGCGTGTTGGTTGGCACCTTAGGGGAAAGAAATTTCTCTTGAAAAAATGTACACTGGGGTAGTTTTCAACGAGGAATCGAATAAAACCATTTTCAATGAAACCCCGAAACTCATTTTTTGAGCTAATAACCACTTTTTGACTCAAAATGACGATAATTTTTTTCTAAGACGAGCTAGATTCTCACTCTCTTCTGCAAAAAAGTTTCTTTTATCAATATCTAGAAGGTTATGTACTTTGTTGGATGATTCAGAGCTCCGTTGGAAAGTTAGGTTTTACCACCTGACGAAGTGAAGTGCCCCATAAAAATTCGGGGTTTAGAGATACGGCTTTCTAAGGTGGATTTTCGTTTTCTACGTCATAAAATACCCCTAGGGCATTTTTTTCAGAATTTTTTATTTTTCCCTGTACGGCCGAATGTGATTCTTCTCAGATAGTGTCTCATAATCCTATCACTTCAAATTCAGTTTTCAATTTTTTTAGGGAGGACCACGTAAATTTGCGAAGCTCTTCTAAAATTCAGTTTCTTGCTTCCCTAGGGCAATCGAAGATGCAGAATCTTAATAGCGTTGATAGAATTAGCGAAAATTGAAATTTCGATGAATAATAGCCAGCAATTCCAAACCCCGCCTATCGTGGTGTGGTGTTAAAGAAAGTGAAGTTCGCTGGGTCACGACTTTTCGGCGTGTCAAATGTCATGGTTTTCAAATTTGTTACACTTTGAGTTTAGTAGTTTTATTGACAAATTTAAGGCCATGTAATAAAGAATTGATCAATTTATTATCCGACTTCTTGCTGTGGCATTAGTTTTAGGGGTAATTATTCGACTACCGTAACCTCTAATTTCGAATTGGTCACGATAGTTCAGAAATATCTATTTCTGCTGTTAATGATGCAATGCATTCCTACATGTCGACTAGGTCCCATAAATTCGTTGAACCTAATATTTCCACGTATTTTCCGTATTGACCCAATACAAGTGGGTCAATACGGAAAGTGTAACGGCATTTTTCAAAGGGTTCGCTGCAATGGATTTGTCTGATTTTTTGCTAAAACGTGCGTACCAGTTCCTAAAGCATATTAACTATCAAAATAAGAAAGCGTATACTTTGAAACGATTGTAATTGAATAAAAACTTCAGTACATGTAACTTCCATTCGGAAAAAAACATGTTCGCTACAATGAATTTATTTTTATTTTTTCACAATTCATTCTTTGTGCTAAGAACTTCATTATTATAAAAGTACTGGAGAGACGCATCCCCAATTGTTGGATAAAATTAATAATTACAAAATTAACGTGGAGATTTGAATTCGCGGGATGTGTAAATAGCGTCCTTTCACAGTACACTCACCGATTTTAATTTCGGACTTTCCGGTTTGGTCCTCCCTTATTTTATTTTTATTTTTCATGACTCAGAAAACAACTTAAATTTGACCAAAGCGCTCCAGCAAACTTGTTTTAGTCTCTATTAGTACTGCACGTCTCAATTTCAACATTATCAAATTCATAAATATAACTTCAGCTGGCCAATTGATGTCTTCATTTGTTGAGCCGTATCACTTTCTGTTGAAACGTTTTTAACCAATGAATGTTTAAAACGTGTTCGTTGGAGTGTTTTCGTTACATTTAGGTACTTTTCAGATACTATATCGAGTGCGTAGATTCAAGATATGATATCCGCTTATTTGAAATGGGAGTTCCGTCACTACAGTATCTCAACCACTCACCTTGCAT
The DNA here is from genome assembly GCA_900490775.1 of Pristionchus maxplancki. Lineage (NCBI taxonomy): Eukaryota > Metazoa > Nematoda > Chromadorea > Rhabditida > Neodiplogasteridae > Pristionchus > Pristionchus maxplancki. Next base: position 200,100 of record LS533747.1, on the reverse strand, counting down.
GTGTAGCTATCGTTGTGTGGAGACGCAGATATTCGACTGTTATGTACTTATATAACAAGTAATTTTTTCTTGCTAGTACAGTAGTGGAGATTTGATCAATGCAGGAGAAGATTCGAGCGACCGCCGATAGAGTATCTCAACAAGAATAATGATGAAAAGGCAAAGGCGGGGAGATATAGAGTGGGATCTAATTAGCAAACTATTACAATAAAGGATTGGTGCGATAAAAACGAACTGAGTTATGCCCATTCCCGCGAGGCACTATGGTTGCGCGCCCCCCTCCCATTCGTTGCAACGTGACCTTCCTCCATTGCAACGTTGCAAACGTCGTATTGCCAACCCTACCTCAGGGAATAATGCTTATGGAAAATGTTAGGAATCTCGCCCTTATGTTGCTTAGGCTTAGGCTTAGTCTTGGCCGCTCAGCCTATCAAAGTGTTATTCACGTTAAAAAAGACTGCAGAATAGTACATATGAGGGCGGTTGTGTAAGAATCAGTATTCGCCTGGCACAGTGATTTTTGACAAATTTGTGAAAACGTGGGAAAGTAGGTTTTCGAGTGTGGTGATCATCGCTAGCAACTTCATTTTGCACCAACTTGATCGGTGGAGCCATGCTGCAACCATGCATTATGCCACCATTTTTCTGCCTCTCGGTTCTCCGTCGGTAAAATGATACGAAAATATCAGAGCATATGTAATCGGCCATGGCGAATCGAACCATGGCACTTCCGTTCCATGCAAATAAAGCTGTCGCTGAATACAAAACTGTTCTCGAATATAAGGAGGGAGTGGAAGCCGAATTTTATATAGGCGGATGCGCAATATCGAGACGATCATTTTTCTTATAATGTGTATGGGGATAAAAATTGAGGTTTTTAAAATATTTTTATTTTTTTAAAACCTCAATTTTTAACCCCATACACACATCTCGATATTGCGCATCCGCCTATATAAAATTCGGCGTCCACTCCCTCCTTATATTCGAGAACAGTTTTTTTTTTCGAAAATAGCTTTCAAAGAGGATGTGCGTGCTCTGCGTCGCGGTCGCGTCGCGGCTGAAAAATTTGCGAAACGTCCTTTTTCGAGTTCCTTTTGCGAAATGTCTTATCACCCCATAAACCAGAGTTTAAAAGGGTAGCCAAGATTTCATGGCCGAGTGGTCCAAGGCGCACACAAGGTATGATCGCGAGGTCGTTGGTTCGAATCCTACCACCAGCTAACTTTTTTGCCAATCTTTGCCGAATTTTTTCCAATCACTTTCTGAACTCCTAAAATCTTGACAAAGCTCGGCAAAAGTGTTTGCAGGGGAGGGGGGGGGGTTCGAACTACCCCCCTCATGATCATACCTTGTGTGCGCCTTGGACCACTAGACCACGGCTCCATACCTTATGTCGAGGGTACCTTTTTAAATTCTGCCATAAACAACGAAAAATTGTTAATCTGGTCTCGGCGTGCACGAATACGTGGGTCCCCGATCCACAAAATTTATTCTCTGATTTTGAAACGAGTTTTATTTACCACCACGTGATATGAGGGCACTAGGTCGGATGAGAACCGGAAGTAGGCGAGATACAACTGTTATGTCAGAGACGGTGTTGCGAAATAGTTCTCATCCGACCTAGTGCCGATATGAGCCGGTTTGTGTAAGGATCGGGCAAAGGTCGGCAGTGAAAAAAATCGATTTCCTCGAACTCTGTATAATACAAAGGATTATCGTTTTGCTGCTATTGTTTTCCGTTTGGTGCTGAACTTCGAGCGCGTTGTTTTGCAACGACTATTCCGTAAATTGAATGAATAAGAGGTACAATTTCCAAAATTTTAACGTCGCTCGTCCTATACGAAACGTTGCGCATCTATTTGGAAACGGTACGTATGATTCAACTAATTCTACACTATTCCAGGTGTTAAAGTATTCCTTTGTTGCTATATTTTTGGGGAATAAAAGCATCATTCAACTGTCAAAGGTGAGCAAAGGCATTTCGAACAATCTTCAAATTTGCAGAAGTCATAATAGTTCAACGGATGACTGACTTCATCGAAAAAAAGAAGAAATGATATAACACCAGTATTCATACATAAGCCGTCTCGTTGTGATTTGTAAATTTATGTGTAATAATGTGATAAATGTAGCTTTCATTACTTGTCACATACATTCGAAAGCCCGACACACGTTCCCCCCCACCCAATGGGATCCTAAATTTACCCCCAATTGGGCCCCAAAGAAGTCAACTCCCCAATGGTCCCCCTCAAAACCTCCCAATGGTCCCCCAGTTCCCCTCCCAATGGGCGAGTTTCTGGGGGACCATTGGGGCTGAAATACCAGAGATGGGCACTGTCATTTTGCATATTGAGCCTCCGTTGTCTTCAGACGATGTCACGTCGAAAACCGTTTTAATTTATTCAGTTTCCCGTAATCACAAAAAATTTCAAGAAAATGGCTCCAGGAGTGGATTTTGCTGGAGGTCACACCTGCACTTCTTAGTTTGCAATAATATCAAAAGTTAATTAATGAGAAAATGTATCTTTTTAATGAATCATCCCTTACATTAACTTGGTGGGAGGGTAGGACATATGTTCTGTCTACCGTTCACGAAGAAGAACGCGGGTACAAATGGTAATAGTGAAAATGATGAGTCAATGGCGTGAATTAGCAATTGAATTAGGCATGAATTACAATTTTTTTTATTCCGCCACTTCGTGGCTACATCGCAACTTTTTCGGATCGCTCTCGGCCTCACGAGCCTTTCACAAGCGCATCGCAGGCTTCGCATGCACTTGGTGGGCATTTCTATATTGATGCAAATTTGACGGTCATCTTTTGTAAGGTTAGGCTGTCTAACGCTGCGGATGCGCGCATTGGCATCTTCCCTTGTGAAAAGCTCGTGAGGCCTCGAGCGAGCCTTTCACAAGCGCATCGCAGGCTTCGCATGTACTTGGTGGGTATTTCTATATTGATGCAAATTTGACAGTCATTTTTGTAAGGTTAGGCTATCTAACGCTGCGGATGCGCATTGGCATCTCTTGCAAAAGGCTCGTGAGGCAGAGAGCGATCCGAAAACGTTGCGATGTAGCCACGAAGTGGTGGAATTCTTCTTTTTTTTCGCCACTTCGTGGCTACATCGCAACTTTTTCGGATCGCTCTCGGCCTTTCACAAGTGCATCGCAGGCTTCGCGTGTTTTGGCGCGCTCGCATATGCAAAAAATAAAAGAAATGAGCGAGAAAACGCTGAAAATGACAAAAAAGGGATTTCGTCATATTGCAAAGTGATGATGAAATATGTGCAAAATGCGAAAGTGTTGACCACGTGGAGTGGTTTAGTGTATCACACAAGCAATTTGGTTGAGAAAGCGCTGAAAACGGCGCGAAAAACGGATTATTGCATAGTGATGACGTAATATTGCATAATGATGACGAAATATATTGATTTTAGGTATTGATTTTTTAAGTGTAACTTTTCGTGACAAGTCGATTGGTACCGGTCCTGGGTCTGTGCGACGACGTTAAAGTGGTTATCCAGGCAATTTTTTTGGAGCGTGACAGACAAATCCACAAACAAACAGACGGACAGACAGACAGACGTTAGGACATGTAACTTCTCTTGCAATATTTCGACCTCATCTTTAGATTTACCCCATTGAGCTCCAATAAAAATTTCAAGTCATTCTGATAGTCGATCATAGAGTTATTGACAAAAAAAAAAGATTTTAGCATGGTTTCGGCCCAGGTGCAGCCTCGGACTTCCGGTCGAGATGGACCAAAATGAAGTTGGTCATGGTGATCAGCACCCATGAGAACCCCTTTCCACGCATTTTCGAAAAAATCACTGTGCCAGACCCTGTTCGATTCTTACACAACCAGCGTCATAGTTCGCATTATATTTTGAGAGATCACTTTTTTTAGAGAAATGGCAGTAGATATGAACAAATGCAATGTTTCACTATAACATACTGGGGGGGAGATTCGGGATGGACAGGTAGTTGTGATGTATTCCGGTGAGGAGCCTTTCTCTGTCTTCATCCATAACTACCCTTTCCACTCTCTGTAAACGAATATCTATAGGCAGCACCGAACCTTTCCTTAAACAAATTATCATTCCATCAATCTTCTCAATCACTAGCTCACTTGTCTAGATGTCTCGCCCATTCGAGAACTGTACTCCAATTTCCGAATATATTCATAGTGGGAGGTCGCACTTTATCGATTGCCATCGCGATCTCACTCGATGTTACTTTTCTGTTATTTGACTTCGCTGAGAGTGAAATATACTGAAAAAAAATTATGATTTATCATAAAAATCAATATGATCGACTCTCAAGTCTCTAACTTCATTTTGAAATTTGTTCACAAACGCGTTTACACAGCCAACACAAGGGCGAGTGAACTTGTGATTTTTAATGCGTCGCGGTCGCGGCGCGGTTTAGGCATAAATTTTCGAAACTTCTTTATATATAAATATATATAAATATATTTATGCTATTCCATGAGAAATAACGGTTAAAACAAATAAGTATTTTTTATATATAATTGTACAGCTACTCTTGGGTTGTTTAGCGTACTACAATTAATAAAATTACTCTCGAAGAGCATGAAAAAAAATAGTGAAAGAGAATAACAAGGTCAAACAAAATGTCAATTCCCGGCTAACGTTATTTGAAAAAACGCATCTATCCGCCCAACTAATGAATTTCATGTGATGTTTTTATGCTTAAAATGTTGGCAGCTTCTTAAAACCTCGAAAAGATCTTTGACGCCGAACACACAGCTTAAATTTAGAATAAAAATAAATAAAGCGCGATAAGATCCAACATGAGCCGTCAATCAGCATAAATATGAGCCGCTAAATAGTACATGATTCGGTAAGTCGCGCGTCAAACTTTTCTCACCCGTCTTTTCAACGAGTTTGTGGTTGCTGTGGTAAAAAGACGTTTTTATGACATATGAATTAGGTCATTGCTCTTGAGATTTAGATTCGAATGAGCTATTTCACAAGTTTGAGAAGCAACTATGAAGTGAGTTATTTTGATTTCCGCAAATCCGTTGCCCAATTCTCATGTCCCCAATATTGTATCCGGTATACGTTTCGTAGTCTGCGTTTCGTAGTTCATAGTCTGCGTTTCGTTTTGCATTCCGTACATGTACTGTTTGAACATTTCGTTGTTTTTTCTCCTCGCAGGTTACAAGAAGAGTGAATTGACTAACCTGGAGAACATTGAGAGAAAGTCTAATATCAGTTGAGGATAGTCTAGCAAGCGTTTCAAGGGCTGAGTGATCAACCATTAACCTCTCCTCGTCCACAATCTGCAATGAATGCATTTCAATTTTCATAAAGGAAGGAATAATGATAATACCTGAGCCAGCCTCTCCACAAGTCGACTTCTCTTCGTTTCTCCCATTGTAACTATCATCGAGTGTGGTCTGAGCTCTCTCAGAGCAGGGGTGTATCTCAATTCCACCAAGATCATAATGATTTATATTCATCGATAAACTTACAAATTGTTGCATATAGCGATGATAGGCCTCCGAAGCATCTTCTTCTCGTTCGAATTAATTGTCTTCACCAAGCAGCGTATTGTATCCACGGGGGCTCCATCAACTTCGTCCAGAACGATGCACATGGGCCGACAACCCTCAAAAGAAAATTATTTCCTTTTT
>LS533747.1:158733-175146 GCA_900490775.1 Pristionchus maxplancki | reverse complement strand
CCGGAGGTGAGGTTAGAGACTGCCCGTGAGGCGACCCCAGGAAGGAGAGGGGACCTCTCCTTATATAGAGGTAGGAGAGACAATGAACAATGGGACTTGCATAAATGCGCGTAGTCATATTTCAGGATTAGTAGGTTAACAAGGGGGTTAGATTAGATTAGAACTATTATCTAGTTCTCGTTGTTCTCCTAGGTAATCTCATTACCCGGATCTCAACTATTTGTAGGTCGTGAGTCCATAAAACTCAGGCGCAGAATACACTCTCCGCTCAAATACAGCTTATGAGAGACTATCTGAGAAAATTGAGTTATTTCACCCATGGACCGTACAGGCAAAAATTAATAAATTCCGAAAAAAATGCCCTAGGGTCAACTTTTGACGTAGAACTCGAAAATCGACCTTAGAAAGTCGTATCTCGGCGCTTGTGCTGTTTGGGGGGTCTCCACTTACAAAATAAATTACTACTATTTAATAATAGGGGGTACCACATTGATAAAATGGCGTTAATTATTGTACTACCCCTACCATCCTATCATGATGATACCCCCTCTTTCCATATTATTCCTTGAAACTTGCATGAAGTTGGAGACCCCCCAAACAGCACAAGCGCCCGTATCTCTATAGCCCAATTAGTTATGGTGTGCCCCACTTGGTTAGGGGTATGAGCTAACTTTTACTCTTTTTCGAAGAGTAATCGAATCTTCTCAAAAATTGAAAGTTTCTATGATAATGATGAAAGTAACATTTTTTTATAGAAAAACGTGAAAAGCAAAAAATATTTCAGCAAAAAAATGAATTTTTTTTCCATTTTTATCGATTTTTCCGAAACATAGTTGACCTGTTCATTCGATTCCTTTCACGATTTTACACCTAATGTCATTTTTTTAGAATATTCGATTACTAAGTCCATCTTCAAAAATCGCCCGCATACCTGTCCGAGGGAGCTCCTGCGGCGACCCGTCCGCGACGCCCCGCCCCCTCTCCTCCCTCTCCCCCGCCTCTCTCTAACCCGGCGCGTCTAGAGCACTCTCTCCGACAGCGACGCGGCGAGCACCCGTACGAAGAGAACGGGTCCCCGCCGCGTCGCGGTCTTCCTCAAGGAAAAGAGCGGGCAGGTATGATCGCCCGGAAAGGCGCCGAGTGGTAGGGCGCGTGTAAACAAATTGTTTACATTGCATAAGTATGATGAAATACTCACTCAAAATTGTCTTATTTTTGGTTTAAACCAATTTTTTGAGTGATAAACATGCCCCATTCAACATTCGCAAAAAATTAAGATGTTTCGGAAAATGTAATAATAAAATGAAAAGTATGCAATGTACGCATACAAAAAATAGTTTTTGCATAGATACACAAGACTGGTTGGGATTCCTTTACATTTGGAATCGAAAAGGCAACTTTGATTGCAAGAAAGTCAGTACCTAAACATTACTTCTATAACTAATTTGTCAGTGCCCAAATGGATGTGTATAATTCTGAAACGCGGATTAAATACCTTTGAAATAGTGTTTCTGTGCTAGAATTATTATTTGAACGCGTAAATCGCTAACTATTGTGGCATTTTCCGAAATATCTTATTGTATGCAAAAGTTGTGATTTCCCGAAGCCTATCTTTCCCTCAGAACTTGGTAATATGAGACAAAATCGCACACAAAAAATGTTAATTCAAAAAATATTAACTCATTTTGGAGCACATTCTACGCGAGAATTATGACGTCATATAATTTTGTCCCCTTCTGTTCCCAAATATGAAGTAGACGCGAAATCATCATTGTAATATGGTGGAAAGTATTCAGTAATACTTTGAAATTGGTTTAAACCAAAAATAAGACAATTTTGGGTGAGCATTTCATCATACTTATGCAATGTAAACAACTTGTTTACACGCGCCCTACCACTCGGCGCCTTTCCGGGCGATTTTTGAAGATGGAGTTAGTCGTCGAATATTCTCAAAAAAATGACATTAGGTGTAAAATCGTGAAAGGAATCGAATGAACGGGTTAATAAGTTTCGGAAAAATCGATAAAAATGGAATTTTTTTTTCATTTTTTGCTAAAATAATTTTTTCCCTGTATTGCTTGCTTTTCACTTTTTTCTATAAAAATGTTTCTTTCATCATTATCTAAGAAACTTCCAATTTTTGAGAAGATTCTATTTCTCTTCGAAAAGTTAGCTCATACGCCCTAACACCTGGGTCTGGGTTGGGCTATAGAGATTCGACTTTCAAAGGTCGATTTTCGAGATCTACGTCAAAAGTTGACCCTAGGGCATTTTTTTCAGAATTTATTATTTTTGCCTGTACGGTGGTATGTGAATTCTCTCAGATAGTCTCTCTTAACGGGCTGTGAAGCAAAAGAAGAAAAAGAAGAACAAAAAGCGTACCTATCATTAGAGTGATCATTGCTGATTCCGATCCAAGGAGAACCATCGATCGGAGGGCGAGATAATACCTCAACAGAGACACTCCGCGAATTGAAGGAATGCATATTGAAATGATCAGTCGTTATCACATAGCCAAAATAAAAGAGCCCATGCGCTTCCCTACTGCAACAATTAGAAATAGCATAATCGGTTCTGTTGAGCATCGCACGGATTTGGAATCTAAACATTGGGTACGAAATCTCATTATCATACTACTATATAAAAAGAGAAAGGTCTGTGTTTGATGTTTGCCTACCCTATAAGCTTACCGGGTTTAGGGAGGACCAAACCGGAAAGTCCGAATTCAAAACCGGCGAATGTACTGTGATAGGACGATATTTACTAACAGCCCGCGAATTCAAATCTCTACGTTAATTTTGTTTTTATTGTTTTAAACCATTACTAAAGAATGCCGCATTCCAGTTTTATGCTGGTTTTGAATTATTCAACACAGAGAATGAAGACCGAGAAAATAAAAAAAAATCTACAGAAGCGATCATATTGAACTGAGGATGAGAAATTAGGTGCAATTCAGTTTTAATCAAGTTGCAAACGTTTTACGACATGCCGCATCTCAAGATGATAAGAGACCAGTTTTGTGATCTCAAACGGATTTCCTGGCAAAAAATTGTCAAAATTCACAGAAGCGAACCTGGTCAAATAAGGTTTTAAACTTTGCGAATTTACCATCCTTGTTCGAGTGAAGTCATAATCGAGGACGCTGTACTCAGTGTAAATACGCTTAGTAGTTGTTAAAAGAGAGTGAACTTCAAAGTTCAGAACTGAAAAAAAATAATACTGGGGCTATTTTGACCTACCCTACTTTGGAAACGCATCGATGCGGTATACGGTAGCTTAGTTGTTCCCTTATAATTATCTGTTTATGATGTAAACCGCTACCAAAATGATCAATTACTGATCTATTGGTACTTATCGTCTCAAATGAATATTGGAAAATATAAAGAAATCAATTTGAAAACAATGACATTTCACACACCGAACAGCTTGACCCAGCGAACTGTTTATTTTCTCACACTACACCACGAAGGGCGGGGCTTAGAGGAGCGGGCTATTACTTGTTTAAATTACAATTTTATAAAAATCTGTCGACGCTATCTTGATTCTGCATCGACGATAATCCCAAATAGCAAAAATCAGAATTTTAGAAGACCTTTGTAAATTTGCGTGGTCCTCCCTATACCGGGTTACATGTTCCATGTTTTTACACGTTGCGAATGTAAGGTTACGAGCGATATTGGTAAGCTTATGTTAGCGATAAGGTTATCTTTAGACTATTTGCAAACGCAAGCTTACCAGGAAGGAACCTTCGCCGTAGGCGGAGGTTCCATACTGGCACGCAATATCGTGTTTGGAAAACTCTCGATGTTTAGATTCCGAGAAAAAAGGGGGGGGGGAATAAATGCACACGGTGATCGCAGTATACTTACCTATCTGTTTCTATGACGAAACGGGAAGTGACAGGGTTGCCGTATCCCCATGACTGTTGTCATGCCGCAAAAGAAAGCCCCCCCCCCCCTTCGTTTCACATACCCCCTGCTATACCCTGATGCGGCATCACAGTGCCATTCCAATATCGAAATCATCCCTCTCCCCTTCATCTTGTATTATGACATCGCAAAGTCCTAGTTAAAATGCACTACTTATGCTTAAGATCTTACTAGTGAAGCCTCATCCTCATTTGAAGCGTCATAATTTGCATCTTCTCGTTCCTTTCTATCCATTGTCCATCCGTCCTTATCTCGTCTATCCCGAGCCTGTAAAACACTATTTAGGGGGGAAGAAAGGTACGGTATGTGCCAAAACCATCATGTGATATTGTTTTTCTGAAAATTCTTTACATTTTCAAAACCTCTCAAAATGCACTTTTCATGCATAACTCATGCAGATTTGATCCAAAGTGGACGAAAAAAAATTGCCGTAAATATAATTTTTGATGCTCTGTCGAATAGTGTGTGTATGAGGGCGAAAAATGAAATTTTTTATAGGTTAAAAAATGACCAATCGACAGAGTTTTAAAAAATGGTAAAGATAACTCATACCCAGAGTTTAAAAGGGCAGCCAAGATTTCATGGTCGAGTAGTCTAAGGCGCACACAAGGTATGATCGTGAGGTTGTTGGTTGCCAACCTTTGCCGAATTTTTTCCAAGCACTTTCTGATCTCCTAAAATCTTGGCAAAGATTTTTTTTCCGAGCGAGGGTTGGCACAGCACATAAAGGTCGATTCACTGAAACTCTGGGTTTTGGGGTTCTCGAGGGTGCTAATGACGATGGGCATAGTCATTTTTCATATTGAATCTGCGTTGGCTCCAGATTACGTCACGTCGAAAAGGGATTTTCAGGAATTTTTTTTTCCTTCCACAAGGCCGCTAAAATTAAAAAAAAAAGAAAAAGTTATCCGGGGTAGAATTTGATGCTGATCACGGCTGTCCAATTCATTATATTCATAATTGTATAAATTGCAACTTTTCGCCCTTTGATCGGTGAGATAAACCACAAAAATAGATCGGACCGGAGTGACGAGAGGATTCCAAATCAATATTTTTGTCGAGATGATATGGGTTCTGCGAGAAAATCGACTTACAGTGCACCCAGCGTGTAGGAGGAGATATAGGGGGAGCATGTGAAAGTCGATTTTCTCGCAGAACCCATATCGTGTCTCGACAAAAACATAGATTTGGAATCCTCTCGTCACTCCGGTCCGATCTATGTACGTGGTTTATCACAACGATCAAAGGGCGAAAAGTTGCAAATTATAAAATTATAAATATAATTTATTAAAAATGAATTGGACAGCCGTCATCAGCATCAAATATATATTTTTAGCGGCACTGTGGAAGGAGAAATTCCTGAAAATTCGTTTTCGACGAGACGCCATCTGGAGCCGACGGAGGCTCAATATGGAAAATGAGTATGCCCATCGTCATCACCACCCTCGAGAACACCAAAACTCGAAGTTTCAGAGAATCGACCTTTTTTTGAGCTGTGCCAGACCCAGGCGGATCTGCTCGACTCTCTCGCAAACGCCCTCATAAAAGCATGTAAGTGAATTCAACCAAATTAAGAAATATAAGAAAAAAGCGAGAGAGCGGAATTAGAGCAATTTAAAATAGAAAATCGATACGTTATAACGAAAATCGTAACCCAAAAATGTAAAAATTAGCGTTAAAAAATACAAAATCAGGCAATTCAATTGCACCGCGCATCACGGTGGTGTGCGAGAGAGTACCGTAGCCGAGAACGAAAATTTTGCTGGAGTGTCGGGAAAAAAATTGCCGTGTACCAGAAGCTCAAAATGATACTCGTGACACAACGCAAGACCGAATGACAAAGAGCTACCGTAACCCGGCCCCTCCCATCGGAAGCCCACAAGTTGTAATCAAGTACTTCCCACAAGTTTCCATCAAGCTTGGAGGCTACGTGTGGGAAGTACTTGATTTCAACTAGAAAGTAAAAGTTCAGCCACATCACCTGTAATATTCTGAAAGTAGTTCTTTCTATACATTCCTCATCAGCTTCTTTCTTTGCTCTCTTCTTCTCCCTTTCTTCTGTCCCACAATCCATTCTCATGTGCCAATCTGTTAAAAAAAAAAATTAAAAAAACCCGAATAACAAAATTTAAGAGATCGACTCGGTAAGATTCCAGTAGGGGCCGGACATCGATATCCCAGAACGGGCCAAAAAACCCCCCATGGGGCCTCAACACCAAATGAACCACTATATGAGACGAATCGCCAGAGAATCACCCACGCCGCGGCGGTAGACAAAACATATGTCCTATCCTCCCACCAAGTTCACGTAAGGTACTATGAACGATGCTCTTTCAAACTGCGCTTTCGGATTTTTGATATCGGGTCCCATTTTCGGGTTACGGTAGGTCAAAGATGGTGTATACTGTACTTTTTCACAAAATTCGTCTTACGAAAATGATCATAACTCGGCTCAAAATAATGATAGAGACTTTTCCAAAAGCGAATTAGAGAGAGGAAAGATCGGGCAACATTTCGAAATATTGAAACTCATTCCTGGCTGATGCACCGGTGCGGAGCGGTCGGGTGGCCGACATTATGGTGCAACTTTGGTAATACCGATTTCCGCAAAAAGATATTATGATTTTCTGAAAGTACCTATGTGTAAGTAAAAAACCTCCAAAAATTAGACAATTCTGAGATGGGAAAAAAATGGGGGCGCACTTTCGTGAAATGGGTCAAAAATGATTTTTCGAAAAGCACTCCATTTGATCACTTATGTGCTCAAAGTTATTAATTACTATTAGAAACATTCAAAAAATTCCATTGCAGCACTTTACAGGTCCATTAAAGGGAGAAAAATCGATATTCTGACTCATGGTGACCCACATGTTCAAAGTGCTCTGAATTAGAGCCCGTTCAACTTTCTAGTGTTTTTAAAAGTGCCTTAGGGGTATCTTTTTACGTAGAACTCGAAAATCGACCTTAGGAAGTGGTACCACCAAACCCGACCCAGACCCTGTGGTACCATCTCTGGAACCATGTGGTATGTGGTACCTCTGGAATTTTTCCTCAAGCCTATACATGTGATAGTGAATTTTGTAGATCTCGACGAGATAAACATTTTCTGTAAAGAAAGTGAAGGTCTAACTTTTCTTAGAAAAAAGTTACATCGGTCGGAAATTTTTTGCATCCAATTTTTCGGACCGTTGTAAGATCGGATTTTCAATTCAAAACATTTTTCGAGTGGAAATTACTTAACTGATCATAAATAAAGTTTTTAAAATGTTTGGGACATTTTGAGAGAAAAAATCTTTTTTCGAAAAAAATTTGAATTTGAAAAAAGTCAAAAATTTTATTTTTCTCCAATCCTCTTCAAATTTTCTGAAATTTATATTTTGAGTCAGATTGATCATTTCTGACACAAAAATCTATTGGAATACTCGAAATTCCGATAATACGACGGTCCGAAAAATTGGATGCAAAAAATTTCCGACCGATGTAACTTTTTTCTAAGAAAAGTTAGACCTTCACTTTCTTCACAGAAAATGTTTATCTCGTCGAGATCTACAAAATTCACTATCACATGTATAGATTTGAGAAAAAATTCCCGAGGTACCACATGCCCCCTGGTTCCGGAGCGGGTACCATGGGGTCTGGGTCGGGTTTGATGGTACCACTTCCTAAGGTCGATTTTCGAGTTCTACGTAAAAAGATACCCCTAAGGCACTTTTAAAAACACTAGAAAGTTGAATGGGCTCTAATTCAGAGCACTTTGAACATGTGGGTCACCATGAGTCAGAATATCGATTTTTCTCACTTTAATGGACCTGTAAAGTGCTCCAATGGATTTTTTTGAATGTTTCTAATAGTAATTAATAACTTTGAGCACATAAGTGATCAAATGGAGTGCTTTCCGTTATCATTTCGAAAAATCATTTTTGACCCATTTCACGAAAGTGCGCCCCCATTTTTTTTCCCATCTCAGAATTGTCTAATTTTTGGAGGTTTTTTTTACATACACATAGGTACTTTCAGAAAATCATAATATCTTTTTGCGGAAATCGGTATTACCAAAGTTGCACCATAATGTTGGCCACCCGACCGCTCCTCACCGGCGCATCAGCCAGGAATGAGTTTCAATATTTCGAAATGTTGCCCGATCTTTCCTCTCTCTAATTCGCTTTTGGAAAAGTCTCTATCATTATTTTGAGCCGAGTTATGATCATTTTCGTAAGACGAATTTTGCGAAAAAGTACAGTATACACCATCTTTGACCTACCGTAACCCGAAAATGGGACCCGATATCAAAAATCCGAAAGCGCAGTTTGAAAGAGCATCGTTCATAGTACCTTACGTGAACTTGGTGGGAGGATAGGACATATGTTTTGTCTACCGCCGCGGGACCTCTCAAATGGGTGATTCTCTCGCGATTCGTCTCATATGGTCATATCTCATGTAGCCAAAAAGAGGCGGGGCTTCAAAATTAATACTAGAAATTCAGCTAAAATCAATGAAGTTCAGTTCTGGGTCCAAAGTTAATGTTGGGATATTACCTACTACCCTAGACATCAAAAACGCAATAAAATTTGGACCGAATTTTTATACGCAAATTGATTTTTCACATTTTAAAAATCAGTTTTTAACTTTAAATAATTTAAAATCGAAAAAAAAGAGCGTTCAATTCTGCGTCGATGTAGTATTTTTCGAGAAAATTCGGTGGTGAAATAGGCCACAAGGTAGATCATTAAAAATATATTTTTGAATATCCTCTTAAAACGCGTTCACTGTAAGAACAGAGGCGGGGTTGCACAATGGTTCAAAATGGTCCAATCGAGCTGAATTTTTTTTGTGGATACTGCCTATGGGTCGGGTAAGCTACCTCCACCTTTTTATGCTAATCCTTCAACGTTTTGACCTACCAAAAAATTTCAGTACTTCACCACGTGCTGTATATCATTCGATAGAGAATCAAAAGTTATGCCTATAGCTCGAAAATCATGCGATTTCATGCATTTCTAATTGAATTACACCTCGAAATGTGACTTTTTGAACAGTTTTCAATTTTTTGACAGTCAAGATGTCATTTGTACGCCTTGAATTTATGCTCATTAGATGCGCCATACAACTTGCAATTTTTTTTAGTATTTTTCACTATTCAAAAATGGGTAGTCGAAGTAGAGATCAAGCCCGTTTTCTAGCATGCACTCGTCGACGCAGATTGGAATCCGACTCTCCACATCAATCGTTTGCCAACCTATTTTTGCTACAAATGATGCTATTTCAACATTAAGTCATATTTCATGTATTTGCACGTTGTTTTGGTTACATTGGTTAGGTTAAATTTAATATGAATTCCAAAATTGCCTAAAACTCGTTTTTCACATAAGGGACCTTTGGTTGGACGAGTCAACTCGCAACCAAAGGGGGACACTTATGTGAAAAACGGTTTTTTTCTCGTCTCGGAATTCATATCTGCTAGGTAGTCAAAACAGCGTCCAATTAACTTGTAAACATGTGAAAAATGACTTCATGTTGAAAAAGCATCATTTGGAGCAAACATAGGTTGGCAAAAGATTGATGTGGGGAGGCGGATTCGAACATGTGTCGACGAGTGCATGCTAGAAAACGGGCTTGATCTCTACTTCGACTACCGATTTTTGAATATTGAAAAATACTAAAAAAAAAAGACAAATTGAATGGCGAATCTAATGAGCATAATTTCAAGGCGTACAAATGACATCTCTTTAAGGCGTACAAATGACAACAAATGACATATCCCTCATTGATCACTGCATTCTTACAGAGAACTCGTTTTAATTATACTCATTTTGTAGAGCTAGTCGGACTGATAATTTCGTATCACGGGTCTCCTGTAAAAATGTAGGAAAATGAACAGTTTAGCTGCAGAAAAAATTTTTTGGCCTTCGTTTTCACTGAAAGTCATTTGCTTAGGCAAAATGAGGGTGAAGAGGACGCCTATCCACTTCGTTTCGTGAAATTTGCATGTTGAAGTGGATTGTTGACCTACAACTTCAAATGGCCGTTTTTCCCTTCGTTTTTAACTATACTTCATTAATCTCCTTTCCACGTAATCTCCTTTCCCTAATTCATATTCCCTTCTCTCGAAGCGAAGGAAAGCGGTCGCTCCCATTCACTCGCAATGCTCGGCGTTCGCGGGCGGATGAGAGGGACCACTCGCGAGCGACGAGCGCTCGGAATAACTTCAATAACATTTGCATTCGTTTGCGACGAGATATAACGTCCAGAAACATGATGTGAAAATTATTCCAAGTCCAGAGAAGTCAGAAATCCCCTGTACAGTAGCACTATTGGGCGGACAGAGCAGGGGCAAATAAACTATTAGATTACCTCAATTCGGTGATGGGGAGTCCGAATCTGAAATAAAACGCTTATCCTTTAGAGGAAAGTTTCGAGAAAACAGCCATTTTGTAGGCCGTTTTCATGCAAAATCACATGGAAGGTGGAATTTCCGACCTTATCCTTAGTTGAGTTATTTTTAGATAACTTTATTTCGGATAAACCTGTGCCGGTAGGAACTTGGTAGGTCAAAAACGAAGGGAGAAACCGCCATTTGAAGTAGTAGGTCAAAAACCACTTCAACATACAAATTACAAGAAACGAAGTGGATACTCTTCACCCTCATTTTGCCTAGGCAAATTACTTGCAGTATCAGTAGAGATACTGACAAACAAGGACATTTTGAGTGACTGTATCGTCCCAGCAACAAATTTTAATGAAAAACGGTCAATATAAGAAATTATCCGTTCGACGAGCTAATTATGAGGACATTCAGAAATATTTTTTATTGATCTACGTTGAGGCCGATTTTTCTCAAAAAAAACCACCCATTTTCTCGAAAAATACAAAATCAATGCAGAATTTTACGCTCTACAACCTCCTTCGATTTTAAATTTATAAAAATTATAAATTGATTTTTACAGGGAGGGGAAAGCATTTTGCGATTAAAAATTCGGATCATATTTTATCGCGTTTTTGATGTCTAGGGTAGTAGGTAATATCCCAACACTAACTTTGAACCCAGACCTGACCTTATTTTAGCTGCATTTCGAGTTTCAACATTTTGAAGCCCGGTCCCTTTTTGACTAAATGAGATATGACCATATAATGGTCCATTTGGAGCTGAGGACCATTGGGGGTATCCTAAAAAACGTTGTGGTCCGTATTGGGATATCGATGTCCGGCCATAGTGGCCGAATCTTCGAATCTTACTGAATCTCTTAATAATGATAATGAATATAATAACATAGCCTGAACAATTAAAAAATATACCTATGGGATGCCCGAATACTCCGTCGGAAGAAAACATTTCCAATTCGTTTCTTAATCTTTTTGTCGCTCTGCTAATTCCGGTATCATTCAGCATAGTCAAAGCAACATTGTTTTCATCATTTATATCGTAACTGCAACATTACGTATAACGAACAAAAATAATATTATAAACCAAAGTTAATATATGTACCTTGGATAACTAATCTGAGGATCGTCCAACTCGACCCTCAGCCCGCCATAATCATCCTCGTCCATCTCAAGGTTATATCATGCCTTTCGCGTAAAAACGTAGAAAAAACGTCAGATCTTTGTGTAAGGGAATGGTATGAATTTTCAACAGTTTTGGTTGCTTGATGGTCTGATTGTGAGAACATTTCAGACCATTTTCGGCTGTGCGGACAGCTTAAAAAGCTTTTTTGCATTCTTTTTAGCTATGGATCGCGACGGGGAAACACAGACAATATCTACCACTTTTCCATAGTCAAGGTTGACTTTACCAGTGCTGCTGAATCGATATGAGGGCGTTTGTCAAAGCAGATCCGGCAGGATCTGGCATATCTCAAAAATGTTGATTCTCTAAAATTCCGGCTTTTGGGGTTCTCCAGGGTGCTGATGACGATAAGCATGCTCATTTTCAATATTGGGCATCCGTTGGCTCCAGATGACACCACGCCCAAAACTTTTTTGCCCAATTCTCCGCCAAATAAACGCTAAAATTTCGATTTTTGTGGCTCTAGGGTAAGAATTGTACGGGGGACACACGTGTCAACTTTATTTAAAGTCTACAAATTATTAAAATTAGAAAAAAAACTTTTCGTGTGATAATTTGTACCTCGCGCGAGTAGGCTAGATCGGACCGGGATCTCAAGGGATTTGCGACTTTTTTGGTGATCAAGAAGTAGATTTTTGGAATCGCCTCGAGATCCCGGTCCGATATAGCCTACTTCCGCGAGGTACAAAATTATCCCACGAAAAATTTCTCTTATGAGCCCGTTTGCGTAAGAATCGGACAAATCTTACACGGTTTGGCACAGTGCAAAAATCCAGGTTTGAGGTAAGAGTTGTTTTCGGTACACATTAGGGTGCTTATCTATATAATCAAAATCCCGTTCATCAATAATTGATTTTCAGTTAGTTATGCAAATCTCAAAATAAGCCACATTTCCAGTTCTTTCAGCTTATTTCTCAAACGACTTACGGGATCAGAAAAGTGTAAAGAGATACTACCTTTTATTTTCGATAAGAAAACCGATGATAATTGATGAAACCTAATTTAAATAAATTTGAATAACATCGGAATTGTATTTTACATTATAGGTAAAAGAGAGGAAATAACATAATGTGCAAGGCAATATTATGAGCACACCTACTAAAGCTTGGGCCTGTACGACATACCTAATGCGAGTTATCACGCGTGTAACCTAAGAATCGAATAGGCCTGTGCACACTGGAAAAGTCCAAATTGAGTTTAATGTGCTTTTGAACAGTCCCTCACAAGATAGCGTCGAGCTTTGTTTCAAATATTGGTTTTTAAAGGCATGAGCACTGGTGAGCTAGGTTGTCCTTTTGACCCTGCACTGCCGCAAACCGGTCAACTAGCGGCGCGCAGCGCCGAAAAAAATTGACGTTTTTGCCATTCGCACTGACGCACCAGGGGGACGGAGATGCACCCGCGCTGACGCAACTTGGAAATCAAGCACAACGCTAGCTCAGCTGTGGGCATGAGACGTTTAGATCTTCATAACTTCTTCTAGAGATGTCCTAGAGCTTAGCTCTAAAGAGAAGAATTGTTCTTTATCACATGGAGAACACGTTGGAACTTTGGTATCTTTATTTGCATGTATGCAAATCGATTAAAACGATTCATTATCACCACAATTTCGGGCCCAGATTTCTGAGAAGCGGATGAGATAAAGCTCGAGAAGACGATTCGAATGATATGCTGAACGTGTATATTATTTGGTTGAGGAACGGAGAGAAGTGCGAATTAAGATTCTTGATTAGTTGGTACCCTCATCATTCGTCACACTTCTTTTTGAATGAGCTGGTCACGAATGCATTCTTCACTCTCGGACGGAATGAGCTGCGTGGCCTAGTGGTTGACGCATCGGTTTGATATTTTGCTCATACGAAGGAGATTTCAGTTCGACTGCGGCTCGTAGTAAACATTTTTTGCTGCATGACAGTTAAAATCTAATCTAATAGTCTGATGCTACTGGTTATCAAAAAAACTCTACGAGAATGGCGAATTGTTATGAAATGTACACATTTCATAAATCAAAAACTTTACAAAAGGTCGTTCTAGTGCACTTGTTTCAATGACGCATTTTTTAGATCGGACCAAAAAAAATTTGCAAAAATATTTACTGTGACCGGAGTCGAACTGAATCTCCTTCGTATGAGCAAAATATCAAACCGATGCGTTAACCACTAGGCCACGCCGCTCATGTCCTCTTTAGAGCTAAGCTCTAGGACATCTCTAGAAGAAGTTTTGAAGATCCAAAGTTCGACATTTTCGGCCTCATGAAAGTTTGATGACGTCTCATGCCTTTAAAAACCAATATTTGAAACAAAGCTCGACGCTTGTGAGGTATGTCGTGTGAATCTTGTGAGGTATGTCGTACACAACTCGCGTTAGGTATGTCGTACAGGCCCCAGGTTTAGTAAGTGTGCTCACTATAACGCCACATTGTGTTCTATCCTCTCACCTCTCTTTTTCCTCTAACGTAAAATACAATTTCGATTTTATTCAAATTTATGCAGATTAGGTTCTCATCAATTGACACCGGTTTTCTTATCGAAAATAAAAGGTGGTCTCTTTACACTGTTTTGATCCCGTAGGTCGTTTGAGAGATAAGCTGGAAAAACTGAAAATGTACCGTATTTTGGGATTTACATAACTATCTGTAAGTCAATTATTGATGAACGGGATGTTGATTATGCTGATAAGCACCCTAAAGTGTACCGAAAACAACTCTTACCTCAAACCTGGATTTTTGCACTGTGCCAAGCCTTGTTCGATTCTTACGCAAACGGGCTCTTATTAAAAAATATTTTAAACATTAAATGAAGTTGACAGACGTGTTCCCCATTCAATTCTCTTTATTGCCACAAAAGCTTAATTTTAGCGCTTATTTGAGCGCAGAAATGGGTAAAAACGGATTTCGACGTGTCACCATCTGGAGACAACGGAAGAAAAATGAGTATGCTCATCGTCGTCAGTACATTCCAGAACCCTAAACACCGGAGTTTCAGAAAATCGAGCACTTGTTCGATTCTTAGACAAAGGCCATCATATATAAAATAGAAAAAAATATATAATTAATATTCAAACATAGGAAATATATATATACAACTCGCGGTCCCGTAGCCAACACCTACGAATTTCATTTCTATGTTTTTAAAACATATTATTTTCATTTTGAATATGCAAAAACGACGTATATATGCTTAGAATAATAATGTGCATACATGTCGTTAACACATATAACTATTTATGATGGTAGAACACTTTCAGCGAAGAAGTACTTCACAGCGTGTCAGAGAGGACGATTCCTTTGTCTCTCGCGGCAATCATTCCTCTCCACTCGCACGCCACGAAGCGGTGCGAGAGAGTGAGGGGAAATGAGAGAGTTTTGAGAATAAGCGGACATTTTCGAGCGCTGTGCCAAGGAAAATCAAAAATTGAAAATTCTGTCTTTAGAGATTGTCGGCAGAGGTGTTGGCTACGGGACTGCGTTGGCAGAATGTTTCTATCTTCACCCGATCATTAGAGACATCTCAATTTGTACTTGAAATGGCCCATTTGCTAAAATTTCGAATGAGTTTCAAAAGAATTCCTTTAAAAATTGTTGCCCCCTACTCACAAGACCGTGTGGTCGCCCCAGTGATCGTGTGTAGTCTGATCACTCGGGTCTCTCTCACTTGGCCGCATCTCTCTCTCTAGTCTGATCAGAGTGCGCGCGTGTGTTGTTGTTCAATTAGGCTCCCTCTACCTCTCCATTCTCTTCCCTAGTCAGTCTAGCTCTTGCTGTGCTCACGGGTCGTGAACCGTTTAGTCGTCTAGTTATTTAGTAGTTCCCCTTCCCCATTGTGGATAAAGACTATACCACATCTATTCCGTGTGAGGGCACAAGGCAGGGACACAACAAAAATGTACCTCGACGGGTCGAATGATTTAGAAAATCGTATTGTTTAAAATATGTTTCAAAAGATCGCTTTAGTCTACTGTTGACATTTTGACATGTGAGATCATTTTCTCTCTTCACGGACCGCGCTGGTCACTCAATATGGGGAAGAATGAATGGGTATAGAAAATGAGTGATAAATTTCCCTCCGCCGTCTCAATTCCTCATCTGACACGCTGTGTACTTGAGTTCGAACGAAAACAATTATACCTGTTTATGTTTATTCGATTCAGCAAAGTCAGTTTCTTCGAATTTGCAGCAATAAACCGAATGGTGAGGTTTAGACCATAAAACACATAAAACGCAGAAATATGAAATTTTTACCCGAATTCATCGCAAGGTATGTAGCAAGCGTCCGAACGATCCCCTTCCTTAGTTTTCTAGGTGTTCCTCTTTAGTTTGGCCTTCCAAAATTTTTTAAAAAAATTATAGGCAAAGATTCGGCGTCAATAACCATAATTTTCTAATCCTGGTGATCGCAAGGTCACGGAGTAATCAGACAATGCAAAATGGTGATCAGCGGATTGATGTTCAAAAATAGCGACGAAAAATATGCTGCGTACAAACAGTACTAAAAATACTACGAACACTAAAAAACCTGACAACATGTGCACTGTGTTGCTTGCTCGAACGGCGCATTGTTTTCAAACAATATTTGGCACCACTTGGATATTCATGAAATATTCCGATCGATCACTTGAAAAAAAATTTTAAAAGCGAGAATTCATATTTTTTTATCGCCAAATTTTTGAGTACACAAAAAAGCAATCGCATTTTCTATTAATTTGATAATATTTGGACAAATCTAACAAGGGAAAGTCGCAAAGTGTCCATCAGCTTTCGGGAAATGAAGTATACCACGACCTTCCGACCCATTAGGACAAGCGATTTCAGTTTTCAAAAGTTGCCAAAGCCCTTTGGGCAACTAGAAAAATCGATAATTCTGAAAACGATCTAATCGCACGCGAGACGCGAGACACGAGATAGTCTACTCCGGTGAGAGC
>LS533747.1:140604-150780 GCA_900490775.1 Pristionchus maxplancki | reverse complement strand
TTTTTTTTCCCATCACCGAATTTTCTGATTTTTGGATATGTTTTAGCTATACATAGGTGCTTTAAGAAAATCATAGTGGCTTGTTGGGGAAATCGGTATTACCAAAGTTGCACCATAATGTCGGCCACCCGACCGCTCCGCACCGGTGCATCAGCCAGGAATGAGTTTCAATATTTCCAAATGTTGCCCGATCTTTCCTCTCTCTAATTCGCTTTTGGAAAAGTTTCTATCATCATTTTGAGCCGAGTTATGATCATTTTGTTATGACGAATTTCGCGAAAAACTACCGTATCCTCCATCTTTGACCTACCGTAACCCGAAAATGAGACCCGATATCAAAAATCCGGAAGCGCAGTTTGAAAGAGCATCGTTGATAGTACCTTACATGAACTTGGTGGGAGGGTAGGACATATGTTTTGTCTACCGCCGCGGGGCCTCTCAAATGGGTGATTCTCTCGCGATTCGTCTCATAAGGGTCCACCCTTTGGTTGCGCAAATATTTTTTCACATAAGGGGGGACCCTTATGTGAAAATTTGGTTTCGGTCATGTTCGATTTTAGGTCGGAAAAGAAGTCAACGCATCGTGAAACAACGTGAAATGATTTGAGAAGTGACCCCATTTCGAAAAATCATGATTTGGTGCATGAAAAAGAGTGGCAAAAGATTGATGTAGGGAGGCGGATTCGAACCTGCGTCGACGACCCGTATAGCTCGTCATTTCGCGAGTGCTCGCCGAATGAGAGCGATCTGAAATGAGTGAGGGGAGACTGCTAGATCTCCTTTCTTCGTACTTGTTATTCTGTGGAGACCAATGGAACAGTTCGTATCAGTGATGAGCGATCTCCCCAATGTTGGGTTGTACCCGCGCGATCGGGAACCTTTTCTGTAAACCCGAACCCGCGAAAAGTGATTTTAGCAGAGTGGATGCAAGCCGTAGAAACCGCGCAAATCCTGGGGGGATGCTCATCATTGCTCCGTATGGAGCAATGGTAGTGAGCTCGCCATCTATTCAGTTGATACAGAGATGGAAATCCATTGAAATCTTTTTGCTCATTGCTTAGAACAGCAACAAAAAATCAAAATGTGGTCATCGAAACGGGAACTCACGCAAGGCAAGCGAGCTAACTACCACTGCGCCATACGGACTGTTTCGATTAGACTCCTCATTATTAGAAGAACAAAAACCAAGTAAGAAAATATAGTAGTTCCCATCACTTATGAAAGCACTCGCGAAATGACGAGTGATACGAGTAGGCAGGACATACCAGCTGGAGAGCAGGACCCACTCGCTAGTGAAATGAGCACTCGAATGAGAGGAGGAAAAACGAGTGTTCGTTTCCGAAGGTCTACTCCGAATTGTCATAATATAGATTAAACTAACATCCTTTCTGCAAGCGTTGAACACTTTTTGTGCCTCGGCAACATTCTTCATGGAAACGAAAGCGAATGCCGTGCCCGGTCTAGCGGTGTTAATAGGAGTTTCGTAGCACTTACGAGGAACTTGCACTCCTTCGACCTCTCCGTGAGCTTAAATTAATTGATCAGAAGGTTCCAAGTTTACCTAATTTAAGAGACCGGTTATGCAAGATTCGAAGATTCAGCAGCTATATCGACATCTAATTGTAAAATCCGGACCTAAACTTTTTTGAGAATACACCCAAATATCCTCATGACCAAATGGGATTTTCTTCTTCTTTTTTTTAAAGAGGCGGTGCTTCAAGAATAAGTTCCCGTAAGACCCTATAGGGCAGGGCATAGATGGTATGGCAAGGCGGGCTGGTGCGGCGCGCTGTTTCATAGTGTCTCACGAGAACGGACACAGCTCAGCTCTCTTTTGTCGCACCACTTCCCGATTGAAATCGCTTCTCAATTAGATCCCGCTCTACGTTTTATCTGAAGAAAGCTAAGCTGTACGACTAACAGGGAATTAGCCTCCTCTCGATTTTGGAAAGCCCTACTTGGCGACCTTCCCATGTGAGCATGTTTAGGAGGTGATCTACCACTCAAGAACGCCTGAACCCTATATATCAAAAATGATAGGACATGCTCTTTCAAATGGGCATCAAATGCGCGCACTTAATATCAAACCTTTCAGATAAGAATCGAGCTGAAACCTGCCCAATTCACTAAATACGACAAAATTCGTGTGAAAATCCACCCCTCCTCGCCCAGGCTAGTGTTCAAGAAAGAGAGCTCCCCTCACAAGTCTCCCATGGTGCAGCGGGTAAGGCGCTGGGCTTGTATTTTGAAGGTTGCCGGTTCGAATCCTTTTGCCGGTGGCATCTTTTGCTACATTTTTCAAACCTTCTTCTCCTTTTTTCCAAAATGAATTTTCGGTTCTTAGGAAAGCTATTTCCAATCAGTTCAAAGTTGTTTTGGACTCTCCTATGGGGTCCCTTGCAACTTGTGACAACCGATTGTCGATGTAGATCGGCCCACTTTTGCGGTTCCCTTGTTATTTCCTTTGATTCCGCGTCGTTCAACGAGCCCGTGCGGTCAGAAATGAGAGGGAAATTAGGCGAATGGATCATTTTAGGCCGCACGGGCACGTCGAACGTCGAGGAATGGGGGGGGGGGGGGGGGGGGGGTTGGGTGATTTTGAGTATTATGGAGCAAACGTTTTTCAAGGATTTAACAGTGTTAAATTAACACCCTAGGCAACGGTCTTATGAGCCCACCAAGTTCGCGTTGCATAGCTCTTGTGTTAGGACATATCAAAAATTAGAGGTGTTCGGCTTAGTTTTCGAGAAAAGTTAGCCTGAAGTTTCATGATTAACGAAAAATAAATATTACAGGCGTGATCTACACAAAAAGTTGACCCAAGAGCCGAAATTTCAGGAGATTAGATTAACTTTTGAGGGAGATATGTTTGGAAACATGATAAACGTGAGCTTAATTATCTTAGCTAATTAGTCAGGAATGAGCATGAGCTGAACAGGAATCGACGCAGGGCTTCGAGAGCTATCAGAATGTGTAAAAACTCCGATGAGAACAGAGTTGAAATGCCAAATATAGAGTCGATCTAAAAACACATGGTTTGTTGAAAATTCGTATCAAAAACCACATGGTGGAAGGATTTTGGCAATTTTTTCATCGAAAATCACATGGTGGGAGTTATTGTACTGTTGGTTTTACGGTACTATTTCAACTGTGGATGAGAATATTTTCACTGTACGGATTTTTCCAGAAAGTGGCGATTCTTAGGCGAACGCACTGATAAGAGCCAGAGATATCTCTGCTTATTTTTTTGAGCTCTACTGATCTGTCTAAAGTAGAAGGCACGAATCACGCTACCCTTTTCTCAAAAATGTAGGTAAAGAGGCGGCTCAAATTAAAACATGGGGTAGAACTCGTCGTGAACTTTCGAATGGGTATTTTTCGCTCACTATAAAGTTTACTCAGTATAAACGCATCAATGTACAAGAGAGTGAATTTCGTTTTCATACCGCTCACTTATGAGTGGAATGCGCGGAATGGTCGGTTCATCCCTGGTATCCCTGTTGAAATAAGACTTCAAATAAACTCGCGCGCCGTAATGGACATAACTCGCACATTGATGCGTTTATAGTGCATCAATGTGCGAGTTAATACTCATTCGAAAGATCACGACAAGGGTACTTGACTGTAGCGTGGAGCACAGTAACGTAACCTCGTTAAGCTTAAAACTGAACTATACCGGAAAACACTTCGAATATCTCAGCAATCACAGTGCCCTCATCCACGAGTTCCGGAATCTTGTTGCGAACAATTCCACCGATGTACAACTTTGACCCACGCTCCTCTTCTATTAAAGAAAAAGAATGTACAAACGAATGCAAAAGGACTAACTCTTTCCGTCTTTAGTATCCGACTCATCCGCTTTCTCGTTGACCTTCCTCTCCTCTTTCTGCACGTTAATCTGCCTGGCTTCCGTCTTTTCATAATGAGACTCCCTCTTAGGAGGTGCACTCTTGGGAGTGGAAGCAGTTGAAAAGGCAGTAGTGTTTCCATCTCCGACTAGCTTTGCCCAAGACTTCGGCTCTTCTTTCACAGGCACTGGGGAGATGGCAGCAGCCTTGGGCGAGGGAGGAATGGGTGCAGAAACAACCTAAGAATGAGCTTCTCAGCAGTTTAGGAAAAGGTCGTAGAAATACACTTAGAATTTATAAACGTAGCCGGTTTTCGAGGATTATATCAACATGTGAAGTCATTTAAGAGACCCTCCACGAGAGAGTAGAAAGAGTCCACGGATGGCCAAATATTGGATTCGGCTCATATATTTTTTCTAGAGTGGGGACCCATAGGGACAGGTGATGGCATACATAGCTAAAGTCAGAGGTATATTTTCGGTGTATGGTCTATAGGGGGTCGAAAAAATCGATATCTCAGAATCAATTGAACAAAAGCTTTTCAGGTGTATTTTCGCCCTTACAATACGAATTTCTACATCGCGAAGCACGAAAATATCTAAAATAATGTAAAATAGTATCCAGAAGTACTTACAATAGGTTCCGAATCGGATGCTGAGACGGTAGCAGGAGGGGTCACTTCTCTTTTTTCAACTTTCGGAGGCTTCGTCTCTATTTCTTTCTTTACGTTGTTGTCAGACTTCGCTGAAAGTTTATGTCATATCACGCAAGTCAAGATAGAATCGAGCTTGAGATGGGACTGGTCAATATCATGTGACTTTAAACGATTTTGGTTATAACATGCACTGAGATAATCGGAGCATCAATTTACTGGCGTTTTTCTCCGATCTATGAAACATTTGAGTGATTTGAGTAACAAACTTTGTCAGTGGTCGTATACTCATGTCATCAGAGTCAGAATACCCATGCCATCAGAGCCAGAATACCCATATCAGGTGGTCTGCATTTCAAATTGTAGTAACTGTATACCTAGAAGACATACTCCGATTTGAGTGAAATCAGTTTACTCCTATCAGGAAAAGTGCACGTCGTGAAAATTTCAAAAATCAAGTTGAGTTTTACGCTCAAATATGTTTCAGCTAAACGCATCGGTAAAAACACTAAATCGAGCATCTGGAAGAATATGCAGGACTTTTATTTGATTTGACCCGGAATTTCTGGAAATTTGGCCTTTTAACTCTACTGTTTGGATAAAAACGTGTGCTCCCACATACCACAAGTTGCAGTCACAGTGTACGTAGATGACATACTTCAATTTGAGAGAAAGTTATTTTACTCCTAGTAGGATAACTAGCAACCTACGGTTGCTACGTTGTTCGCCGGGTTGCGTGCAACGGTTAAAATGCACTCGCTTGCGGATGCGCATTGGCATCTTCCCTTGTAAAAGGCTCGTGAGGCCGAGAGCGATCCGAAAAAGTTGCGATGTAGCCACGATGTGGCGGAATGCCGTGGTTCTGCTTGAACTCAAAAGTGCCGCATTTCCCACGACTCGTCTTTAACCATCTCTGCATTTTGTTGAATTCCAAATTGAAAACTGGGGTAAGATGAGCTTCCATTTGCACGTTAGCTTGTGAATTATTGCGCTCATCGGTAAACACCGCTACGGTCCCAATACTTGTCGATCACTGATTGAGGCCAACTGAAATTATAGCCGCCCTCTAACGAACCGATTTGTTAATGAGGCACCTTAAAACAGGCTCAAATGGCCACGCTGTTTCACGGTCTGACAGCGCGACCGCCGCACGTTTTTCAGACCCCGCCCCCCTAAGCCATTTCCGCATAATGCGCGCGCATTTTCAGATTATGGTAATTTACTATCTCTTTTTGATTTTACATGCAATTCCGTGCGAGAGTGAGTCATTTTCGAAATTTTTAACGTTATTTATTTTATTTTCACTGTTGATTATTGCTCTCTCCGCCTGTTTTTAATATTCTAGCCACTTTCTAAGAGCATAAATATGCGCTTCGCGTTTGCTACTTGCTAATTACCTCAAATTGCCATGTTTTCCGGTTTTTTTCGCGTGATATGCGAACTAATATTATAGAATGTTTGACAGATATAAAGAAACAAATATTTATTAATTAATTAAAAATACGAAACTGAGAAAAAATTGAATGTCGCGCCGAAATCTCAGTCGCACTGTGCGCCCCTAGTACGCGCGCACAGTGCGATCCAAACCACACCACCGTTCAGTTTTGTGGAGCGTGTCAGACCGTGTGTTTTCGCACTTTATTTTTGTGTAATAAAAACAATTATGAAAAATTAAAGAGCAAACCTTTCACTGTCTTCTCAGGTCCAACGCCATTCGCCTTCGGAGCAGACTGAAAGAAGAGATCATGCTCAGCCTCGACTATATATATTTAGTGCTCGATTGGACGGATAAATGTCGAGTTTTTTTTTTAATTAAAAACAATCGTTCGTCTCACTGAGAGATAAAAAAGGACATATATATGTACAGATTAAATGATAAAATAGGTGCTGAGATGCTTTCGTAAATAAATACATTTCTCCGGGTAGGAACTTTAATAACTTTAATTTAAATAATAACTTTAATTCACTCGATAAATTTTTTCGAAAGAAATGCCAATTTTTGATTTTAAATTACTGAAAAATTATAAACTGACGATAACATTTGATTGGTTTTTCGGCTCGTTTTGAGGAACATGCTTCTCTCTCTCCAGGACATTGAAGCACGAATCAGAGAACTGAAACAAAAATAAAATAAGCAAAATAGTGCATTAGTTCCTCAGCAGAGATCGAAAAATGAATACCTGGAAGATGTTGTTTTGAACGAAGAATTTTTTGGGTGTCTGTTGACAAAGAACAATAGTCTGAATGAAGCAACGAGGCTCGCAGCTCTCGTTCTCCTGCATTTCTCCGCATACTTGGAGAGCAATTCCTTGTCCGTGAGTGTGTGACCCCTCAATAAACCGATTGAAACCGCGATCCACACCCGTAGAATTAGAACATACCTTGATGGTGTGGATGCGCACCTTGCATTCATCGAATCCTAGAGAATCGATAGCCCGTTCAATTTTCTGAAAAAAAATACCTCGATTGGTAAAACGAATCATATAATCAATAAACCTGTTGCCCAACAGCCTCAAGTTCGCCATGAACGAACACCGACTCGTGTGAATAAAATCGATGGACATCCTGAGGTTTCTCGGAGAGAAGAGTGTAGTATTGGCGGACGAACTCACGGCCGATTTCAGTAGCTGAAAAAAAATTTAAATATATATACCCATTATTTATTGTATAAATTATAAAATAATATACATACCACAAGGCAACACGCTATCCGGGGAAAGAGGAGCGCCGTTGAGCTCAGAGACCATCTCCATTGTCATCATGGAAATCCTAAATCCTAAAAAAAACACGGTCATCAACACCAACTAGAACATTAAAAACAACACGAATTTGTTCGAAATGCAACAAAAAATATTTTTGCGCTTTTGCGCGTTTGAAATTTTTAAAAACTTTTTGTAAAATTGCTTGCTATTGCATGCTGAGCGTGGTGAGACCAATAGGCACATTGCGGGATGCTCAATTTTTGCAATTTTTGGACGTTGTTGTCTGGTGTGATGTAGTACTGATCGATGAAAAGTTCTTTATTTTCTTTTGCATTTATTTACATAATAACTATTTGAGCTTATGTACTTCACGTGACCCTTCACTTTGTTTCATGTGACGCCGTGGTAACATGCTACTTTTCCATGCTACGAAAGTTCGATGTTTCTGGATCGTCTTAAGCATAATTATGTATAATTTACAAGACTGAAATGGGAGAAGCCGAAAAACACAAAACTAAAAAACTAAAAATGTACTAGTTCATTACGGGGTCTCCGAGTCTAGTTTATTTGCTTAATCGGTACCTATGGCCTTTGATATAACTCATGGAGAAGAACGGAATTTTAGAAATGGTCAATAAACAAATAGAAAATAAATTATCCTGCAATGTGTATATTTTTAGTAACCTTGCTGAGCATTCGAAACGCACGATACCCACCCTCTCGCTCTCGTAATGCCGCGAGAAACACAACTGTGCCAGCTGGTATCGCGCACTCTCTGCGAGATTGGTGCGGTATTTGAATTGCCCTTACCTTCTTTCTCCTCGCTCTCATTCTCCCTCGATCGGCGCAGGGCAAGAGGGGAGAGAGTTGGCAAAATGAGAGAGTCGCCGAGATTGCGAGTCCAGAAGAGGGAGGGAGGGGAAGGGAATGGCAATTCAAATACCGCCAAAATCTCGCAACCCTAAGAGGCGATCATCATATAAATGATATACCCCAAAAAATTAGCCGTGTTTTTTCCCTACACTTTTGATTTATAATTATTTCCTTGTAAAAATTTTCGGGTGGACACGTGGCTGCAATTTTTTGCCTTCCTCTTACCTGCAAAATTATTTTCGATAGGCCCCTGCCCACGTATGAGCCTAACCTTCAAAGCGCTTGGGAAAGGATTGCTCGAGGACTCACGAGCCTATTTCAAGGGAGTAAAAAGTAAAGGGAAGTCGAAATCACATGTGGAATGCGCACCAAAACACGCGAAGCCTACGATGCGCTTGTGAAAGGCTCGTGAGGCCGAGAGTGATCCGAAAAAAGTTGCGATGTAGCCACGAAGTGGCGGAATCCGAATAAAAAAACACTTTTTTCGGATCGCTCGATGCCTCACGAGCCTTTTACAAGGGAAGATGCCAATACACAACGCGAGTGTATTTTAACCGTTGCACGCCACCCGGCGAACAACGTAGCAACCGTAGGTTGCTAGTTCCCTTGTGAGCGAATTGAGACATTGGGGCTTCCCATGCCTAGAGGCGACCAAAACTGATGATAAGGTTCACGATTTTTGCGAGACAGAGAGAGAGAGAGTGAGAGAGATTCATAATTATGATGTAGTCAGTGAGATTTTTGTCCGTATCGTTTATTCAAAGTACTGCTTCATTATTATTCTTTACTACTTCCAGCATCTATGTTCTTGGGTTATAGTAGGATATCTACTATGGCTATTTCGTTCGCCATTATGGCGATTTCATTCGCAACTATGGCTGTTTCACCATTGGGGAAATAGCCATTATGGCTAGTTTAATCAGCCATTGTTGCTAAATCGACATTTGTTAAATATGGACTCGCAGTTCAATTGTCAACAGGGGCTATTTGATTTGCAACAATGGCTATCCCTTCTTCGTTTTCTGGTTGAAGTAGCCATTATGGCTATTTGACTTAGCCACTATTACTAGTTCAACTAGCCATTGTTGCTATCCTACTATCTATTGCTGAGCATTCCTCACTTCCAGATGAGCAGACCTGGGTTCGAAGGTATGAGCGATCACAGTCTGTCTATGGAATCGACGATAGACCATGCTGCTGGGCATCCGTTTCAGCTTGGTTTACAAGGCCAGGAGTTGACGATATCGAAAATTGAGAATACTATGGCTTCCATGGAAGAACAAGGACTTCAGAACGATCCGCGCTATTTCAAGACAGCTCAACTTAAGGCAAAACTGCAAGGTAAATACGTTTTATTGGTATTTGTTTACATCATTATCCAAATGTTTTCAGAAAATCCGCATTATTTTTCTAATTAGAGTTATTATGATAATTAGTTAGTGTATGATTGCTGCGTGCCTCGACTCATGGATACTTGCTTTGCTCGCAGAGAGACGAGTGCATGACCTCCCTGGCGCAGTAGGGAAGCGCCTAGGCTATCATATTTTGGCGAGCTGCGGTGCTCCAGTTCGGTGCCCCTCGAAGGCAGTTCATTTTTTGCCCTTTTTTAGCTTTCACTTTGCCCTTTTTAAAACAAATCTCGCCATGTTTTCATAGAATCTCGAATTATATCTGTGCGAGCACTGTTATTTATGGACGTCGATCCCTTGGTTGCTAATCACCTCGATGGTTGCTAATCACCTCAGTTACATAGACAAGAGTCAAACACGTTTTATGAAAACCTGGCAAAAATTTGAGTAGCGTTTGTAAAAATTTAAAAGGTGTAAATATATATATACAGTACTGTGCAAAAGTATGGCCCCAAATTTCAAATCGCCATATCTTCCCTCCAAATTGAGTTAGAGACCCACGGTTTGGTGTGATCGGTGGACAAACCATTGGGTAACAACCCCATGTGGTGTATGGGTATGCTGCCCCACAGACTCATTCGTGGCATAAGTTCTGCTGAGGGGTGGTCACAAATATTTTATTGAACCTCAGTGGAATTTTTCTAGGAGTTCTCACTTCCTGTGGTGGGAGCACATCCATTGATGAGTACAAT
>LS533747.1:83455-97598 GCA_900490775.1 Pristionchus maxplancki | reverse complement strand
CGCTTTTGGAAAAGTTTCTATCATAATTTTGAGCCGAGTTATGGCCATTTTGGTATGACGAATTTCGCGAAAAAGTACAGTATCCTCCATCTTTGACCTACCGTAACCCGAAAATGAGACCCGATATCAAAAATCGGGAAGCGTAGTTTGAAAGAGCATCGTTCATAGTACCTTACATAAACTTGGTGGGCGGGTAGGAGATATGTTTTTCCTAAAGCCGCGGGGCCTCTCAAATGGGTGATTCTCTCGCGATTCGTCTCATATGCTATATATTCTAAAAAAATGTACAATATCACGGGTATTCTGTAAGAACGTAGGAAAATGAGCCCGTTTTGCCACAAGGAAATATTTTGTGACTCCGATTTCGATGAAACTGGTTTTGTAGGTATTCTAGGGGGTCTAAATAAGGCCTGTCCACTTTGTTCGGTCAAATATGCATTTTATCGATTTTTGTGACCTACCACTTCAAACAGGCATAACTCAGCGAATTTTGATCGTACAGCGCCCTATTTTCTTTGGTAGTTTTGTATTTACATGTTCTCCAAATAAGTCAACTATGCCGCTTGTGTAAAGTTATGTCTTCGTTATGAAAGATAGAAGAAATAGATTGTTCACCTATAAAAGCGTTTTTTTCTCTCGAAATTTTCTTCTACAACCGCTCTATTTTATTTGTTCAATCGATTCTACAGACCATTTTGAGTGGGCTACGCTTTTCGATTTGCATATCCCTGTCCCTTGAATATCGCTTTAGTATATGGGCTCCCTATTCTGTTAGTCGTCGCGAGGTTCCCTCTCCATGTGCTCTGATGGAGAGCGGGTTCCCCTAATTCCCCTCGTCTCCGTCAACGACTCAACAAGATCGGAATCCCCATCCAAGCCGGACTGGTCGCCGTGTGATGGGTATGACCGTCTAAGATGTTTGGTCCTCAGAACCTAGACTCGATTCTCTCGCTCAAAGATAGATCATTCGAGTTTGGAGGACTCGCGTTCACTGAAGAATCCAGAACGGCTTCGTTTTCGACCTACAGTGGGATCTATCAGTGTGCAATGCCCTCAAACGTCCTATCGGGAACCAGGAGAACGGAACTCTCTCTCCAGTCGTTGCGACTGTGACAAGGAAAGATGACCAATCCTCTGACTCGAGACCCCTTGAAATGACTATCTTGAAATCAGAAGAACGACCCTCTGACACCCCATCTTGATCAGCGCCCAGAAAGCGACACTGATAAACATTGTATTGTATTGTATATGGGCTCCCGAACATAGCCGATTTTTTCAAAAAATTTCAATTGATAATAACTCGCTTCAAAATGGGTCAATGAAGATCTTAAAAAAGCAAAACTTAGCTTTCTGCGAGACGAAATTAAAAGGTCTTAGTGACAGAAACCATAGGATCAGTCGTTTTCAAAAAATTTTGCAAAAACTCAAAAATTCGTATACTTTGAACGGTCTTCACGATGTTTGAGCAAAATACAGGCTTCAGAATCATGCTAAGGCACTTAAAACAGTTGTGGGACATTCGTTGAAGTCATGTACGATAATAATTGGCATAATGGAATATATAATCTCGAAAAGAGTTCTGAATTGTTCATAGACAATCGAACTTGTCTCTATTTTTCGGAGTGTTGAAGTTTTATCTCTTTTCATATGGTACGGAACAATCACGCATAACTTCATCTAGGGTCCCAGAACTGTAGTAAGCGCCTTAGCATGATTATGAAGAATATATCATGCTCAAAACATCGTGAAAACAGTTTTGGAAAAACTTAAAAATTCAATGTAAGTGAATTTTTAAGTTTTTCCAAAATTTCTTGAAAACGACTGAGCCTTTGCTTTCTGTCACTTAGTCCTTTTATTTTCGTCTCGCAGAAAGCTACGTTTTTTCTTTTTTTTAAAAATCTTGATTGACCCATTTTGAAGTGAGTTTTTCACTTTTCAGAGCGAAGCTCAGGAACTAATGGCCTAAATGATGAACGAGCTATGATCAATTGGAATTTTGTGAAAAATTCGGCTATGTTCGTGAGCCCATATACTAAAGCGATATTCAGGGGACAGATATATGCAAATCGAAAAGCGTAGCCCCCCCCCCTCAAAATGGTCCGTAGAATCGATTGGAGAAATAAAATTGAGCGGTTTTAGAAGAAAATTTCGAGAAAAATACACTTTTATAGGTTTAAAACGCGGTCTGCCTAAGAACGTACAAGGGGGTGGCACATCAGCTCAAAATGGTCTCCGGAGGTTCAAACTTGGTGGTTAGACTCCCTAGGGGTGGGATACACTTCAGCCAAAAGTTTGAGCCCAAAAGTTGATCTTTGATCTTTGGGATCGAAAATTTTCATCGTCATTTTACACCCACATGCAATACAGGATTCGATAGACCATCAAAAGTTATGCCAAAAGTTAAAAAAATACCTCATCACTGTACGAGGTACCAGACCATGTGCTTTTTTCGAAAAACTAGCACGCAATCGTCGACGCAGGTTCGATTCCGCCTCCCTACATCAATCTTTTGCCAGCCTTTT
Organism: Pristionchus maxplancki; assembly: GCA_900490775.1. NCBI lineage: Eukaryota > Metazoa > Nematoda > Chromadorea > Rhabditida > Neodiplogasteridae > Pristionchus > Pristionchus maxplancki. The sequence goes on along the minus strand of LS533747.1, from coordinate 95,076 downwards.
TCATGCTCCAAATGACGATTTTTCGAAATGGAGTCACTTCACATCGGTTTTCACATCGGCCCGACATTGAATGGAGCACCTTTCTTAAGAAAATTTTGACATGACCCCACCCTCGTTTTTCACATAAGGGTCCCCCCCTTTTGTTGCGCATTGTCAGTTTTCACATAAGGGGGGACCCTTATGTGAAAAAGCTCGACTATTACTGGATTAGGTTTGATCACAAACTTACGTGAAAAGTGGACTAAGTATTGTCAAAACACCGTGCAAACGTATGAGAAATAATTTCATGGCGAAAAATCATCATTTGGAGCATGGAAAAGGCTGGCAAAAGATTGATGTAGGGAGGCGGAATCGAACCTGCGTCGACGATTGCGTGCTAGTTTTTCGAAAAAAGCACATGGTCTGGTACCTCGTACAGTGATGAGGTAATTTTTTTCGAATTCTTCGATATCTTTTACATATTACGTCAACTTTTTAGGACCTGGAATCCATTGGAACATGACGAAAAAAATTATCGAAAAAGTTGAATGGAAAATTTTTCGACATTTTCTTGATTTTCTCGAAAAGTTGAAGTGCAAAACCTTCGAGAATTTAACCCTAGGCATTACATTTGATGGTCTATCGAATGCTGTATTGCATCGGGGTGTAGAATGACGATGAAAATTTTCGATCCCAAAGATCAAAGATCAACTTTTGGGCTCAAAATTTTGGCTGAAGTGTATCCCACCCCTAGGGAGTCTAACCACCAAGTTTGAACCTCCGGAGACCATTTTGAGCTGGTGTGCCACTTGCTCTCCAGATTTCGACATTCTTAGGCGGACCGCGTTTTAAAAAAATCGGGTTCTTCAACCTTTCATAACGAAGACATTACTATACACAAGCGGTCTAGTTGACTTATTTGGAGAACATGTTGAGTTTCATCGAAATCGGAGTCACAAAATATTTCCTGGTGGCAAGCATTCCTACGTTCTTACAGAAAACTCGTGATATGCTTAGTCTCACTAAAGGATGTCAAGCCGTAGTAACAGGGCTCGAATGAGGTGTCATAAATGACACAAGCATACCCTTTTTGAAGGTTGAGAAGAGAAAATTTTAAAAAGCAAACCACTTTTGAAAGGATCGGAGAGGATTTTTTCGAAAAGCATACCGCTTTTATCGAGTAGTGACTTACAAAATAGAAAAGCAGACCACATTTTAATGCTTTTATGACATAAGCATTCGACCTCTGCGTAGTAACAACCCGCTCAACTTTAGCACTCTGAAAAAGTGTCACAAACGCTAGTGCTGACCATGCCTTTCCTGCTATAGTTCGCCGGCCAAGCAAAATTCCATTTCCCCCCCACCCCTTCTCTCCACGGAGATCCTCTCCGAGGAGGTCCAGTCCACGGGGGACAGAGCACCCCACCCTCTTCCTCGACGGGGAGGGTTGGACTAGAGAGGAAAGAAGGATAGGGCGCCTTTTATAGACGGAGAAGGGGCGATGTAAATGTAGGAAATACGAAACGAGAGACAAGGGGAAATTGAGAGAGTGGAATAGAGAGGGAGAGGGAGGGGTATCCATTCGCTCAACACGCGTGCAACACGAGCGGTCTCTGTGCCATGTGGGAGAGGAAAATGAGCGCGCTCAGCAGCTCACCGTGCTAGAATGATAGCAAAATGGGGGCGGGAAGAGGGGGAGGGAGAAGAGAAAAAGAGGCAAGGGCCCCCTCTTGCCTTTTTTTGCTTGGCCGGCGAACTATAGCAGTGCCGCTTTTCTCTGGCTTGATAAATTTGTAAAAAAAAATTTTTTTAAATAAAGCCACATACCACATACATAACCACATACATAAAGACCGGGGGCATGACAAAACGGCAGGCGACAAAAAGGCAACGGCTCATAACTAGAGACCGCAAGCTCCGCCCACTTTGTGGGGACGGGGAATCGCCAAAAAACTGAGCCGAGGAAGCACACTTCGAGTTCTAAACCGTTTCGGACGAGCAAGGCCGCGTTTTGTTGCTAGTACCCTCCTTCACAAACGACCCGTGGCGCAGCTTGATCGGACAACTGTGGGTAGGTTAAAAACGACAAAACAAGTACCCAGATAGTGGATTTAGTGCTTTCTAGTGGCCGCACATTGGTGCGCCTCTCGTAATTTATGCGCTCTATTTTTATAAGACGATCAGAACAAATAACACGAATATCAGAAGTGTTTGAAACTTGTGCTTGCCATTCAAAGATAACAGTCCGCGCGTATTTATTTGGTTCCGACTTCCGCTGTTTATCTCCATCACTTGCAAAAGCTTTGCGATCTAGTGGACTCCACAAACCTTCGGATTGCAAAGCAGACGCGCTACCACTGCACTACCGACGCATGTTAAGGAGTCACTGCATGTCACTGTGCATGGATTTAGGCTCCGCCCCCTGTGTATTAGTACCCGATTTCAAGATGATCATGTAGGAAAATTTGAATGCACTTTTTCAGCTCTAGCGCGGCTTAGAGAAAAGATATTCACAAACGTCCAAAAGTATGATGTTATTGGGGTCATGAGGGATAGTTCGGCTACTGTTTTGACAGCAGTCGATCAAAACGGCAATCCACCTTGCGGTCTCTACTCATAACTTTCTTTAAACTGTAGCTCTTGCTCCAAACTTCGTGTGTGCTTCCACACTACTAATAGATCAATCCTAATTTCAGGTCTGCAGTGTAATTGATATAATTTGGAAGTGTCTGTGAAAAAAATTAAAAATTTCACTGGGGACCTGAAAATAGGTTTGATCGGTAGCTATTAGTAGTATGGAAGCACACACGAAGTTTGGAGTCAAGAGCCAAAATTTAAAGAAAATTATGAGCCGTTGCCGTTTTGTCATGCCCCCTTCGTTTTTTTCTGCCGTAGTTTTCATACAGTTTTATTTTCCAGGTTCTTAGATGGTCAAAATCGTCTGGTGCTTCCCCAGACGACTATGTAAATTGTCCGATACGTTTAAAATCGTATATATTTCCCCGTGGGTATGGTCTACAAGCTATGACCATGCATCCGCAATAGGGCAGGTTTCCTAGTTGACCACCCTTGAGAATTGTACCGGTCAACCAGTAATTGGCTCAAATTCAGCCCACTTTTAGTGGCCAACCATTAGCCTCATTGATACTACGTATCATTGTTTTTTATTGGTTAAATAATTTGAATGAATTAAAAATTGAACAGACAGTCTCTCCGGGAAGCTCGCGTAACTGAGAAATTGGAAAAGCAACAGAAGATGGAACAAGAGAAGAAAAGACGACAGAGACATACTGATATGCTGTCAGCCATAATGCAGCATGCTAAGCTTTTCAAAGAGTTCCACAGGTCAGTCAACAATTAGCGATAAACTAAATTCCGTGTCCAAACAATTCCTTGATTTCTCAGAAACAACGTGATTTCGATGGGTAAAGCTCGAAAGGCCGTTATTAATTGGCATCAAAATAATGATAGAGAGAGGAAAAAGGAAGAGGCGAAGAATGAGAAATTGAGAATGCAGAGACTAATGCAAGAAGATGAAGAAGGATACAGACAATTACTGGATGAGAAGAAGGTTTGTTAGGGAAAAGGGGACAAGGGGATTATATAAAAGAGGCCTTCCGCATAAGGTTCAACAAATGACAGGAATAGGCAAATTCTGAATGCCTGAAAAAGTAGCCCTAGGAAAATGTTTTTTTTGCCGGGATGTCACCCTCCCTATTTTTGAGAGGGTGACATCCCGGCAAAAACATTTTCGGCAAACGACATTTCGGCAACTGGCCATAACTTTGCCCAAAATCGTCCATGTGGGTCACAGTGAGTTCAACCTTGAGATTATTGCATTTAAAAAATTCCGCCGAATATGTCAAATGTTAGCTATGCAACCCATCCGGTTTCAAAGTCTCTAACTTCATTTTGAATTTTGCTCACAAAAACCTTTAAACACGTTTTGTCTCTATAGTAAGTTATGTTGATTTCCGCAAATCCGTTGCCCAATTGTCATGCTCTCGTCACGGTGATGGGACGTCTAGGAACCCCCTCAATGTCAGAGGCGGTGGAGCGGAAGATGAGGCGCGGGGGGGGGGTGTTCTAGGGATGGCAATTTGTGTCCAACGCGTGGTCTGAGAATATCATTGTCCGAGAATTCTCGGACAGCGCGGTGTCTCAGACAATGAGTGGTCCGAAAATCTCGGACCACAGTGTGTCTCAGACCACATGTGGTCTGAACTTTTAAAACTTAGGAAATCTCTCATTTTTTCGACTTAGCGTTGTTATAATGATGTACCGTAACCCCATATCCGAATCGGACTACCGAAACCCACTATGATATGCCGTATACCACTACCGTAACCCTACTTCGAGAGTACATACCGAAACCTGCATAACCTAGCCTACAACAGCAACGTAATACCGATACCAGAATACCGTACTTTGATAATCGAAGCTACAATACCGTAACCCGTAACCCCAAGCACAAAAAAAATCTAAGTACCCAAACCCTTCACCAGTACCGTAATCTAATTACAGTATCTGTACCGTAATACCGTAATCTAGTTATAGTATCTCAAGTACCTTAAGCAACTCCACCAGGGTACCGTAAACCAATTACCGTATCCCTATTATCGTAATCCTTCCACCAGAATACTGCAACCTAACAACCGTAAACAGAATACTGTTAGCAATGCCACCAGAGTACAGTAACCTGAATACCGTTTCCCGAGAACTTGAATCTAAATACCGTAATCCACTCCACTACATGAGTAGATATTACTAGGAATGAAATATGAAAATGTTATGCCTAAAAATTATCGAATTTGTAATCCCCTGTCCGTAAAAACACGCGCGTAAAGTTTCGGACCACATGTGGTCTGAAATTTTCCCGTCGCTCATTTCTCGGACCATTCGTTGTCCCATTGTTGAGAGATTCTCATGTCGGACTCATTCCTGTCCGAGCGCGCGCAGGCAGAGCGGTTTTCTCCGACACAAACTGCCATCCCTAGGGTGTTCCTAAACGTCGCGAGTTCCTAAACGGGGGTTCCTAAACGTCCCATCACCCCTGTCATTATGCAGGACAAACGATTAGTATATCTACTGGAACAGACTGATGAATTCATACGATCACTAACCGGTTTGGTCAAAGCACACCAGGCTGCGGAGAAAAAGAAAAAGAAAGAAGAGAAGAAGATGGCGAAGAATGAACAACATACAGGTCAGATTAGCGAGGATAGGGCATACCTGCCCGAGGTAGTTACTTTGCGGTGACCCCACCCCCGCGCGGCTAAAGCACTCTTCGACGACATCGCGGCGGTGACCCGTATGAAGAGAATGAGTTTCCGCTGCTTCGCGGTCTTCCGCGGAAAAGCGGGGGGGGGTATTGGAGGCAGGAGAGAATATTGTTATTGAATATTACTACTGAATATTGTTGAGAAGAGATGCACGTGCATGTTCGCGAGATCGCCACAGGAAAATTCCTCCCCCCTGATGAAACTCCCGGACCAGAAGAATTGGAGGTGAGGTTTAGATCTAAGTAAATATTAGTTAGTAGATAGTTGAAGTTGATAGATAGTTAATACTATTGTTGGGGGGGGGGGCACGATTTCAAGTGTTAAATAATTTAAGCAGAATATGAGCTTTTACTTAACTAAATTTAAATAGAAGCATATTAATCGGATATCTACTGTATACGTGCGATGAATTGCAGATCTGGTTAGAGTCTCATCCGGAATACGAGGCAGCACCTAGAGATGACGTATCTGATGATAGTGACAGTGAGGAGGAGCACGAGGTACCATTTACACTCATGAGTACGACTCTCTCCTTATTCTTCACGGCTACGAGGTGTGGGAGTATCTTTTTTACTGATCCACAAACTATACGCAATATAATAAAGCTATTATAGGCGGCAATGTAGTAGGCGGCAATATCTTGATAGTGATCCATCCATAGATGGGCAGGGATTGCTGGAGGGATATTGATATCGGGTGGGTATGTAGCAAAATAGGTCTAAAAATAGCTCAAAAGTGCAGTGTTACTGGAAATTTTTCCGAATCGGGTGGGATGGATTCGCCTAAACCGGGTGGGTATTGCTGCTACCAACAATGATGCCCATGTATGGATCCATCTGCTTTATGAAGCAAATATATCAGTGCATTCGCCTAAGAATCGCATACCCCCGGTACAGCAAAAAGAGACCTTCTGAGTTTTTCGCAGGTTCTGATAGTCTTTGATGTCCTCCATCGATTTCTGTTTTTGTCATGACCCAAAAAAATTAATTTGCATGCGCTCAAAGTTCGATGCTTTTTTCACTCTTTCATGTGTTGCTCATTGGAAACAAATCCGAATCTCATGAAAAATTTACTGTAGACCAATCTTGATGTGCTCTATCCGCCTATGAAGTTCGTTTATGCAAATTCGAAATTTGAATTTCTCATGAAATTTTTGGAAATTTTTTCTCGAAAACTAAAAATTTAACCCTCGCAAATTTTTGATATGTTGCGCCCCTTGACCATAGCTATCGAACGAGCACAAAATGGACTCATATCTAGGTAATCTTCATAGTTAAATCGTCGAAAAACGTGAAATTTCTTTTAGAGAGAAATTCATTATTTCGCACCGCTCGCCTCACCCGCACGGCGCGGAATGAAGGCATCGAGATGGCTCATTCGTTACGCGATTGCTTTTGTTTTTGCAGGTGAAAGGTTCGAATCTACAATGTGCCGGACATGTTTTGCCCATTTACGCAGTATCTATCTGTTTTTTACGGAATTTAAAGAAACCGTTTTATGGAATCATATGCAATAATATATAATGCTGGTTGCGTTAGAATCAATAACGTGTTGACAGTGATTTTTCAAAATGTTTTGGAAATATGTTCTCAAGGGTGGTGAAAAACGGAGCGCCGGAAAGTATTCGCCCACTTTGTTTTTTAGATGTAAGTTTTTAACCAGAAAAGGTATTGAGCTAATTTTTGGGGTTGAGATAGGTAATCCATCTAGGAATACAGCCGTGATATTGCGGTATTGTGAAAATTTCTGGTTATTGCGTAGTGATGACGCAATCAAACAACACTTTTTCGAAAAAATCCACTGCTAAGGAGAAGATTGCATTGCTTACAAAAACTTCTGAATTTGAAGATCGTATTATTGACTACTCTCAAAAAAAATTTCAAGTTGCTGCGATTTTTTTCGGTTGCTGCAGCTCTGCTGCTATTTATGTGCTGCAAACTCGTATCTAAGCTCTCAGGCGTGCTAGAGACTCGTCCAAAGCGTCAAAATGATCCTTGCGGTGACCCCAACAGATCCTGAAAGTTTGGTGTTGATCGGTCTGCTTTTAATTTTGAGGAGTAAAAAAATATCGCCTTTGGCAGTAAATACAGTAGGTAGTATTATATTCAGAATTTTGCTAATGAGACTTGGAATACAATAAGGTGATTAAGGTACGGAAGGAAGATGATGACGATGAGTTCGAAGGGCTGACTGAAGAACAGAAAGCAAAGAAGATTCTCGAGAAGGTAGATATTTGTTTGTCATCAATTAACTGTTTGCTGTCAAGTCAATTGCTTTAAATTCGTTAATTTTCGATTTCTTATTTTAATAATGGCGAGGTGTACACATTAAAAATACGAGAGACTGTACAAAATGAAGAGCTGCGTTCTCGCTCTCCTCCTCTCCCCTAAAGAAAATCCTCCCCTGAAACTTTCAATGAAATGTTTTCTAGCTACGACAACTTTTTTTCTGGGGACTTTAATTATTGAATACGGGGTTTCGGGTTTTAGTTTTTGTGCTTAGTCGGTACCTAAGACTTCTGATATCACACACTGAGAATTACGAAAATTCAGAAATAATCAATAATTAAATAGAAAATTAAATGTTCCGTAATTTGCACTAAACATCGTAGTGATTTTCTGATACATGGTTGCCCCATGTCGTGAGGTACTATTGTTGCGTGCACCCATCCGAGCCGTTGCTATGTAAACACCTCTGGCCATTCTTTGAAATGTTACAACGTGACCACCCCTCCGTTTCAACGTTGCAAACGTTGAATTGTTAACACTATTTCATATATCAATACTTCCGTGTAAAACGCGCCGCCCCTCCGTACATAAAAATTACTCCATTGTAATTTTCTCAGATTTTGATAGCCCTCGATGCCCTGCGTCGATTTCTGTTGCACTCGTGTGCCTGAGGTTTTAATTATCTGAGATAAAGGTAAAGGTAAAGGTACATCCCGACTTCGAGACTGGGCTCGCGGGATCAGTATCACGTTGGGCTAGTCTGGAGTGCCCACCTTTTCGCCAGACCTATTTACCTCGTGATCATGTCACTACCAATTCTCATTTCGGGCGCCTTGGTGGGGCGGAGGCGGTGTCACGGCCGAGATTCGAACCGGGTTTGATAGAATGGGAGGGCGTGCCTTAGACCAGTGGGTCTAAGACCACTACACCGCCTCGCTTAACTGAGATAATTAAGGCCAAACGTAGCCCGTTTCCTTTGTTTCCAAGCATATCTCACACAAAAGTTGCCAAAAGGTCGAGACATTTTAGCTACAAAACTAAGATTTCTCGAAAACGAAAAAAATCCTCACAGATTTTTGATTTTTTTTGTAGCCTGACACATCAGCTACGCAACGCGCCTGAGCTCTATTCAAAAGACCGGGTACTAAATCCTCGGAAACAAAAAGAACTTCATACTCCTTAAAACGGTCTCAAATCACCTTATTTCCTCTCATTCCGCGTTCGACGCACCCGTGCGGTAGAAATGAAACTCGGTGAATGAATCATTTCGCACCACAAAACGTCGCGGAATTAGATGAAGTAAGGTGTTTTCGTGATTATGAAGCTTACGTTCTTCAAGGATTTAGTACTCTAGAAGACGGTCTTATGAATCGAGCTCAGGCGTTGAGTAGCCCTTGTGTCAAGCTACGATGTTGCATTAATTTATGAAAAATTATTAGGGACGGCGACGGGAATTTTTGAGTACGCAATATTGGAGTACAACCGCTGACGCTTTGGCAACTACCGTAATCTGACATCAATTCTTTCGTATTTTTGTTTTGCATATTAAAAATAAAAGAATGTGTTTTCAACAATTTTTATTTTATGGAATGAATAAAATATGATATGGAAAAGGCATTGAACATGGCAACAGAGAGAAAGAAGCAAAGAGGAAATCATACAAGGGATCAACAAAATATGTGTTTTCAGAATTTCGATGTTTGTTCTAAGTTTATCAGTATTGATAGATTATGATGCACCGAAAACGATTATCAATATAAAATTTCGATAAAAAATGAATAAGGAAGAACAAAGGCACCAAAGTTCGGCATTTTTCCACTGTAATTATTATTTTTTTCAAATATCTCGAAATGGGCAGTTTGTTCTTCCACTATTTTTTGATACATTACTGAGCATGATAGTGACTATTTATGGTGAAAAAACCAGGGGAAAAACCTGCCCATTTAAAAAAATGAATTTCAAAGATCATGCTACCGTAACCCATCCATGTTTCCTTCTCTCATGCGTTGTAATTGCCTTTCTCTCCTTTGATCTTGATTAAAGACAACATTTTCAAGTTCAATGAATCGTAAAAATCATTGATTAAGAAAATATTCAGTCGATATCAGTGCTTGTTCGGTGAAGACATCATTGTTCACTCTGATTGTATTTCAGTTTGCGATAGATTTGTAACGAACATGACCCAAAGATGCGCTCTACTTGAGCTCAAAACGTCGCATTTTGCATCGCTATTATTTTATTGTTTTTCTCGTTAACTGACAATTTTTTTTGAAATTTCAAATTGAAAACTCGGAATGGGGTAGGATGAGCTTCCATTTGCACATAAACATGTGAATTGTTTTGCTCATCGGCAAACATTGTTGCAGTCCCTAAAAATTATATATTGGAATTCATGAAAAATAAAGAACACAGGCGTGATCATCGCCCAAAGTGGCGAAACACACTGATATTGTATTGTTGCAGGCTCGTAATGAAGAGGATGAATACGATCCAAAGACAAAGAAACAAATGGCTGATTATTATACGACTGCTCATCGAGTCAAAGAGAGAATCGTACAGCAGCATTCAACTATGGGAGGAGGAAATCCCGAACTGCAGTTAAAACCGTACCAGGTTTGATTGGTTGAGGATTTGTGAACCAGCCTGTATCTCCCCCCTGTATTTTCCTATTGTAGGTCCGAGGACTGGAATGGATGGTGTCTCTTTACAATAATAACCTAAATGGAATTCTGGCTGATGAAATGGGACTGGGAAAGACTATTCAGTCTGTTGCACTAGTGACGTATCTGATGGAAGTGAAACAGAACAATGGCCCCTATCTTGTAATCGTCCCTCTATCAACCATTTCAAATTGGCAATTGGAATTCGAGAAGTGGGCTCCCAATGTAGTTAAGATAGTATATAAGGGAAGCAAGGTATACATCTGCGCTATTTGTGTAACTTTCCAGACAGAGAGTATTGCAGGACCAACGTCGAATGCTGGACCAACAAGTGAAAAGAGGTCAATTCAACGTTCTCCTCACTACATATGACTATGTACTGAAAGAGAAGGCTCTGTTGGGAAAGGTAGGGCTTGGTAAAATAATGGGAGAATGAGAGGCAAAGGAAAGGGAATGGTTGGTGATTGCAGATCCGATGGAAGTACATGATCATTGATGAGGGCCATCGTCTCAAGAATCATAATTGCAAACTGACTCTAATGCTCAATTCGTTCTTTCGTGCTCAACATCGTCTTCTTCTCACGGGAACTCCATTACAAAACAAATTGCCCGAACTATGGGCTCTCCTTAACTTCCTCCTTCCATCAATATTCTCATCGTGTGGTACATTCGACTCGTGGTTCAATGCTCCTTTTGCAACTACTGGAGAAAAAGTTGAATTGAGTCAAGAGGAAACAATGCTAATCATTCGTCGTCTTCACAAGGTGAGAATAATACTACTACTATCATAAACGCAAGATATTTTGGCATACACCACGAATAAAACGTTCTGTTTACGGACTATTTCGGCTGTTCTAGGGTTTGTACAAACCCTAGAACAGCCGAAACGTAAAGGACGACATTGGCGAAAAAAAGCGTCCGGATTTCGCTGTGCGCACACTCTACCTTTTCCAAAATGGTTCATTTTTTTGGTGCCTTGGCTTGTTAAAGTTATAAAAACACTAAAATATAAGCAAAACAGGAAAAGAGGAGCGGAGTCTGCCGTTTGGCGCGCGTTTGTCACAGGTCGTGCACGGCTCGTAAAGGACGACATTGGCGAAAAAAAGCGTACGGATTTCGCTGTGCGCACACTCTACCTTTTCCAAAATGGTTCATTTTTTTGGTGCCTTGGCTTGTTAAAGTTATAAAAACACTAAAATATAAGCAAAACAGGAAAAGAGGAGCGGAGTCTGCCGTTTGGCGCGCGTTTGTCACAGGTCGTGCACGGCTCGTAAAGGACGACATTGGCGAAAAAAAGCGTCTGGATTCCGGCAAAGAAATCCGGAAATTAGAAAAAAATCTACAGTTGCGAGCCTTAATCACCTGATTCACGTTATTTGCCTGATTTTCTCGGAGGCCCGTACTATTTCATGGCTCATCCGTATATTTTTTGACGGATTGATGGAATTCAACCGATAAATCGACCTCTATAT
>LS533747.1:16903-32502 GCA_900490775.1 Pristionchus maxplancki | reverse complement strand
TTCCAGGAGGTGCAAATCGTAGGAACATTGTGAGCTATTTTTTTGAAAAAAATCGAATCGACATTTTTCGACAATTTCTCGATTTTCTCGAAAAGTTGAAGTTGAAAACCTTTGAAAATTGGAGCTTATGCATAACTTTTGATGCTCTATCGAATGGTGTATAAATTGTGGGGGTAAAATGACGATGAAAATTTTCGATTTCAAAGATCAAAGATCAACTTTTGGGGTCAAATTTTTGGCTGAAGTGTATCCCACCCCTAGGGAGTCTAACCACCAAGTATGAACCTCCTGCGACCATTTTGAGCAGGTGTGCCACTTGCCTTCTCTGTTTGAACGTTCTTAGGCGGACCGCGTTTTAAACAATACGATTTTCTAAATCATTCGACCCGTCGAGGTACATTTTTAAAGGAATTCTTTTGAAACTCATTCGAAATTTTAGCAAATGGGCCATTTCAAGTACAAATTGAGATGTCTCTAGTGATCGGGTGAAGATAGAAACATTCTGCCAACGCAGTCCCGTAGCCAACACCTCTGCCGACAATCTCTAAAGACAGAATTTTCAATTTTTGATTTTCCTTGGCACAGCGCTCGAAAATGTCCGCTTATTCTCAAAACTCTCTCATTTCCCCTCACTCTCTCGCACCGCTTCGTGGCGTGCGAGTGGAGAGGAATGATTGCCGCGAGAGACAAAGGAATCGTCCTCTCTGACACGCTGTGCCAAGGTTTCGGACAGGAATGATCCGAATGAAAAATGCTCTCTCACATTTGGGACACAATTATGTCCCAAAACTTTCTCTCCCTCTCTTTCGCCCCAGAACAAGGCAAATCGGCCGCGTCCAAGGAGAGAAAAGACGAAGAGTGGGACAGAATTGTGTCTGAGGCATTGTTGGACACAAAATGCCAACTCTAGGTGTGACCGTAAGCTATTCGTAAGCAATTCGAATAATGACATTTCGAACAACGACATTTCGTACAAATTTCGTTTCATACTTAATGTCAATCATTTTTTGTTATTATTATGCTCTTATAATTGAGACGAATCGAATTATATGAGGCTGTTTGCGTTAGGAGCCCGTTTGCCTAAGAATCAGACAATCATTAGTGTGTCTCCGTACAGGGTAAAATGTGTGTAATGAGTAAAGTACATTTTTTGCAACTCCTTGGGGTACTAATTACGTGTGCCAAATTGCGTCACATGCAAATTCATAGTTGGCTGGATATTAGAGGTCAAAGTTCATGCAGTTTTTCACTCTTTGAGCAGTAGTTCATTAACGTTTCGAGGAAAAAATGAAAAGTTAAAGGAGAAAAAAGTGCGCCACATCATGTCTACAGTAGAAAGAGCAAGCTCCCCCGATAATTTTGAGCTATTGAAAAATTTTTCCGATGAGAATAAAGTTTTTTTTTTATCTATTTTAGTGTAAAGTCGAAAAATATTTTTTTCAAAATACCATAATTACGTCGGGCTGATCATTTCTTATATTGAACATTTTCCCTGAAAACCTCTCTATCAAAAGTTACAGGTATCGAAATATCGCTCCTAGGCCGTTCAGTGAAAACAGAAACTTTCATCGATCATAACTTTTGATAGAGAGGTTTTCAGGGAAAATGTTCAATATAAGAAATGATCAGTTCGACGAGCTCTACAAAATTCTATTCTCATCGGAAAAAATTTCCAATAGCTCAAAATGATCGGGGGAGCTTGCTCTTTCTACTGTAGACATGATGGGGCGCACTTTTTTCTCAAACTTTTCATTTTTTCCTCGAAACGAAATTTTTGGTCATTTTGTGAAAATAATTTCATTTGACAGAGCTCCAAATTCTGACTATGTACGTGTGATTTCAGGCCATTTTGACCACTCCCGGACGAAAAAACAAACAAAAACACGTTTTGGGCAAAAATGGGGGGGTGCCCCTCCTGGAGCGCGGAGGGGACATATTGCGAAATTGACCTCACCAGCGTGTTCCGGGTCAAAAATAACCCCTAGGGCCAACTTTTCAGACATCTCGATTTTTTGGCCTGTTCCAGCCACTTGTTGAACCTTACGCAAACAGCCTCATATCAACAACCCAACGAGTCAGGCGCGATCTCCGTCAAATTTGGAACATTTCATGTCTTGACGACCAAGCACCAAAATCAAGTTGGAAGGATCTAAGGCTCTCCAAAGTTGGCGAATTTAAGCGCCTGCAAAGTTTGACGACCTCTGTCATCGTTTAAATGAAAAATTTGGAACAAAGCTCGAAGCTATCTTGTGAGGGACCCCATGGACTATCGAAAAATGACTTCTGCATACTTTCGACATTTTCAATGTGCCAAAGTTTATTTGATCCAGGATACCTTAGGTGACATGCGTGATATATGAATACCAGAAAACAATTTTAAAATGCTTTCAAAGTGGTGTGCGCGCTCGCGAAAATTGTGCGAAATGTGTCTCATTCTCTAAATGTGTCTTGAATGTCTTGCCACCATGATGAGGAAGGGATTTCGCGGTGAGAGTTTCTAACATACATTGCTAATACTCCTTCTTCAACGAAAATCGACCTTACCAAGGCGTATCTCTAAAACCCAAATTTCAGTGAATCGGATGAGGATGAAGATGGAACTCCCAGAAAGAAGAAGAAAGCATCTCCCGAGTTAGTCGACCATTTGAATAGAATGTACGAAACAATGGTAAACTATCGGACCCAAGAAGGATTGGAGCTATGTGATGCATTCATTCAACTACCTACTAGGCGAGAACTTCCGGAATATTATCAGGTGAGCAACGGAGTTTAAAAATCGAGTGGGAAAATCGAGAAACCATTTAGACCATCGCCAATCCGATGGATTTCGCTAAGATTAAAAAAAAGATTGGATCTGGCAGATATACGAGTGTCTTTGAAATGGGAGAAGATGTTAAATTACTCTGTGATAATGCAAAGGTTCGATAGTAAGAGACGATGTGAGACTCTTATGTTCATACCAGACATACAACATGGAAGGGAGTGATATCTATGACAATGCCATTCTCATCGAGACAATGTGGAGGGCAATCGTCGGAATGGAAACGAAGAAAGAAGAAAAGATGGATATCGATGACGAAAGTACTCGTACGAGCAGAACGAGTGATGATCCAGTAGGTCTTTGCAGTCAAAATAACACATTGTGAACTGTTTGCGGTAACGCGCGTTGCGTGCGTGAAAGCCTCAATCCTTTGCTATTATCTTTCGCAGTTTGCTGATATCAGCTTCAACGGGACAATTTCGAACTTATAGTTGCTTAAAGTTCCCCTCCACACACTTTTTTACCCTAACTTTTTATTCGATTTTTTGGAATGATAGGGCGCCAATTTCATGTAATCGAAGAAAATAACGCGTAAAAATGAAAAAGAAGCTAGTTATGAATTTTCAAAGTGCGTTGCCTGAACCACAAGCCCTCGAACATCCTGTAATTGGGAGGCTATCGAACGCGCTTCCCATCTCTCTCACTGTCTCGCTCGCAGACACTCTCTTATTTTGCCGCGCTCTCTCTCCTTTGGGAATCGATTTCATCATGAGACGCGGCGATCGAGAGAGACGCCGGTATTGATCTACCCTCTCGCACCTGTCTGCGCGCGAGTTCAAAAATTTGACGTGAGTGGAGGGGAACTTTAACATCATCGTGGGAATACAACGTTTCTGGACTTATCTGAAGAAATTTTTATTTTTTGATCGTCTTTGAGGCTGAATTGTCATGCAAAATGCGCGCGCACCTTTCCAAGCCAAAAGCTGTTTTTATTGGGTCCCAAGCGGATAATTCGGCTACAGATAGTGTGTGTGTGTGTTCTTGTGGCCCCTAAATATAATAGAGCAGAGTTTTGGGGAGGGTGACATTACGGCAACGACATTACGGCAACGGGCCATAACTCTTCTTAAAGTTGAGATAACCACTCAAAAAAATTTCCGCTAGGTGTGTCAAATGTTAGCAACGCAACCGACCCGGTTGCAGGTCGATAACTTCATTTTGAAATTTCTTCATAAACCCCTTTAAACTCAATTTTTCAACTTTTGAACTAGCCCATTCGATTCCTCTTGAGATTTGGGTTCGAATGAGCTTTATCCCAAATCTGAGAAGCAACGCAGTCTCGAGTTATTTTCATTTGCGCAACGCCGTTGCCGTAATGTCGTTGCCGTAATGTCACCCTCCCGAGTTTTGCGTGCGCACGCGTCGCGCATTCAAATGATAAGTCTTCCTTCTCGGGTGGCTCTTGTTCCGACTTCTCGGACCGAGTGACCATCGCTGTCGGAGAAAAAAATTGCCGTGCAGTCACCGCTCCGCAATCATTGTTTTATGAGTTATTCACGGCATTTGGCATGCATGCAAGACCAAGACTCCGCCCCCTTATCGCCTAATTCAAGGCAGCTGTTCGCCTAATTCCCGGTTGCGGTTTTACGGCCGATCAATACGCATCAGCCACCGTAACAAGCCGTATACTCAGTCGCTTATACATTGAGCGCCTAATTGGGCCATGTGGCCAAAACCCCCTTTTAAATTCGCTCCATTCCGAGGTCGAGGAGTTGTTTCTCACACACAAAGTTTACTGTAAGTAAAATCTCAACCTGTAATTCGTGTCGTAAAATGCCGTGTTATTTAATTTTTTTTAAAGTTAACGGAACGGTTTATTCTTTTGCGATAAGTTACCACAAACGGTTCACATTATGTCATTTTGGCTGTAGAACTAACTAGAATATTCCATCATAGGATATTCCATCATCTTCCCGTCGTCATCGTCCATCTGGGAACACCAGCATAAGGAAGAAAGAATCGGATAATGAAGAAGATTAAACGACTCACGCCTTTTCCCAGATCTCTATTATACTCAAACCATTTCCATTCCCCCCCCTCTCGACTTGCTGTGTAAGACAACGACCTCGAAATCGCCAAAGAAGAAAGCAACATTGATAAATATTGCATTTTATTGTATGTATTAGAGGGCTACACATGCATGAAATAGTTAAGATTGCTGGATGATTTTCCTTCTCCTTGGATCGGTGGTTCCTCCTTTACCCCTCTCGATTACTGCATCTAGGAATCGAGAGATAGTCATGGCTTGACTACTTCCTGCGGAAATTTCCTTCCTGCAGTCTATATTCACTCGAGGAGCACCAGCGGATGGGATCGGTTGCTAAAACGTTGAGAAATGAAAGCGTTTGCAGACATCTGTCTCACCGTATTTCCTCTATGAGGTGCCTGGTCGAGTCGAGTACCCACGATGATTATAGGGATCTGGGATCTTTCGATATCAGCCGTCAGAGTACTGAGTGTATGAATATATGTGCTCCGTCTTTCGCCATTCACAATGGACAGCCATCTTAAAAGCCATTTCCCTCTATTCCTTCGCCACCTCTCGCGCGTCTTCACCACCTCTAGACCAGAGAATGGAATGATTCTCTGAGAAATCGCTCAGAGAATCCTGGATTCTCCAAAAAAAATTCAACTGTTGTTTGAGGCAAATAAAAGTAATTATTTATTCGAATTAAAGCGGTTTCTCATACAAGTATCTTCTAATAAGTGATAATATATTATCTCTTGGCTCTCTTGAGAGGAAAACCCCGTGATGTTTCAAAATCAAACGATCATTCTAAAATTTGCACATCCGAAGAAAAGCTTATCCTCCAAATTTCAAGTCTATTCGACTATTTTTAAGCGAGTTAGCGCTCTCAGAATTCGGGATTCTGAGAATCGTTGATTCTCAGACCCTACTGCACAATGATTTAGTCTCCTCCCCGGGAAAGAGGAGAGAGCATAGGGAAACGCGAGGGTGGAGCAGAGAAGCAGACGGTGGTATTTCGACCGAAAAAAATCGAATAAGGACATTTCGCACAAGTCTCGTTTCAAAGTTAATTTCACTCATTTGAATATCTTTTTTTAATATAAGAAAAAATATTTGTTCATCAGAAAAAATACTTTCAAAGCGGAGCACGCGCTCGCGAAAATTGGTTTTAAAAATGTGTAAATGTGCTAAATGCTAAATGTGAACGACAGTTGGAATTAAGGGTGTTACTTTTGAAGGAGCTGTGATCAATTCAATTATCGTGCGTTTCGGATACTCACACTCAGCAAAGTCACTACGATGTTTAGCAAAAGTTCTGTGTTTAGCAGCAGACTCTGCCTCTATTTCCTTTCTGGAAAGAACCGAGAGCGCCCCGCGCTAAGTGAACAAGTTGTTGCATTGTTTTCTTTCAAAGTAAACCGCTCTTCAGAACTTTTTACTCACCTCTATTCAAAAATGCAACAAAAACCCTACCCACAAAACAAGTTGAAGAACGTGCACCCTTAGCCCTACCCTTAGATAATGCCCACAAAAACGCTCAGCACGTTCCAAAATTAAAGTTACCCAACCAGCATGAAATGTAACTATTATTTTTGTTCTATATTTGCATAGGGGATGGTTGTGTTTTTTTTGTTTTTTTTTGGTGTTTTCTCATTCTTGAAATTATGACCAGAGACAGAAATTTATGTTTTCCGGAGTTTCAACATTGCTCTGATGTATGATTGAAGTGTTCATGGGACCATTCTTGCGATTGTACTAAGAAACCCAATTTCAATGGTTTGGTGATGGCGAGAGTGAAGAAGTGCGGCCCGCACTGTGCGGGCACCCGAGAATCCTTTTCGCCACCCTAGTAGACTCTTACGGGGAACTTCACAAGTACTTGATGATTGCACATTCACATGCCCACTTTCATTTTCTGTCCAATGCCGAATGGTCGGTCTGTCCGACAAAACCGCAAAAATTTCGAACGTTTTGTTCATCCTGGATGGATAATCTTAAATCTTCGTGCCACCCCCTGTAGACGACCATCCCGCTCTAGGGATGGTCGTCCATCCCGAGAACGAATTTAGACTCACTGTCCCAAATTCGATTCACTCTTTCGATTTGTCAGGTCATGTACTAATACAATGCCACTGGTTCCATCGAAGAATACAGTGGAAGCGGGTCGATGGGCTGAGCTTCCACCAATATCCCAAACTTCAATCATCTCAGCTCGTTGCAACGATAGACCAGCACTGCAAAGAAATATCTAATCTGCATCAACGTATCTAACACATTAGGGTTGGCAATTTGTGTCTAATGAATGGTCTGAGACTATCATTGTCCGACAATTCTTCAGGCAGTGCTGTGTCTCAGACAATGAATTATCAAAGAATTTCAGACCATATATGAGGCCGTTCACGAGAGAGTCGAGCAAGGGTTGGCACAGCTCAAAAGGGTTGATTTTCTGAAAAGCTGGTTTCTGGGGTTCTCGAAGGTGCTGATGACGATGGGCATACTCATTTTTCATATTGAGCCTCCGTTGGATCCAGATGACGTCACGTCAAAATCGGTTTTTGTCGAATTTCTCCGTCCGCAAAGTTGCTAAAATTAAGCAAAAATGTCTCCCGGGGCAGAATTTCATGCTGATCACGCCTGTCTAATTCAATTTATATTATTTTCAAAAATAAAAATAAAAAATCGAATTTTTGACCTAGTCATTTCCGGGCTTAGCAACTTACACAGATCGGACCGGCATGACAAGACGAGTCCAAATCTATAATTTGAACAATATTGTCCCTAAGGTCTTCGAGATAGCAGTGAAATAGTGAGGCGAGATTCCAGGCAAAACGAGCGCATCTCACTCTCTAGGTGCTTCCCCATCCCCGCGAGCGAGAGATGAGGCGAGAGAGCATGGGGAATGGAGAGAGCGCAGAGGCGCCAGAGGGGATAGATGCGAGATGGGAAGATAGGAAGAGTAAACAAGGGGAGAGGAGCGATTTCACCCACAATCTCGCCTCACTATTTCACTGCTATCTCGAAGACCTTAGGGACAATATTGTTCAAATTATAGATTTGGACTCGTCTTGTCATGCCGGTCCGATCTGTGTAAGTTGCTAAGCCCGGAAATGACTAGGTCAAAAAATCGATTATATTTTTATTTTTGAAAATAATAAAAATTGAATTAGACAGGCGTGATCAGCATGAAATTCTGCCCCGGGAGACATTTTTGCTTAATTTTAGCAACTTTGCGGACGGAGAAATTCGACAAAAACCGTTTTCGACGTCACGTCATCTGGAGCCAACGGAGGCTTACTATGAAAAATGAGAATGTCCATCGTCATCAGCACCCTCGAGAACCCCAAAACCCGGAGTTTCAGAAAATCGACCTTTTTGACCTGTGCCAGACCCAGCCAAATCTGCTCGACTCTCTCGTGAACGGCCTCATATAACACATTCTCAACTAAATTTACTACCAATATTTGACTTGCCGCCTAAAATTGTCACTTTTCCTTATTTTTTTGGCAATCGAATGGCTGGATTTGCAATCTTCCCCCGATTGCCTATTACGCATTTGTAGATAATTATCCTTTGTTAAAACTGGCAATCCGGCGAGGTTCCCCGATTGCCAGTTCCCCTCTGAGGGAAGAAATTGAGAGAAAATCATCATTTTACATTTGTTCGTGGACTGAAACATATGAGGTCGTTCACGAGATAGTCGAGCAAGGGTTGGCACAGCTCAAAAAGGTCGATTCTCTGAAAATCTGGGTTCTGGGGTTCTCGAGGGTGCTGATGACGATGGGCGTACTCATTTTCCATATTGAGCCTCCGTTGGCTCCAGACGACGTCACGTCGAAAATGGGTTTTCTGGAATTTCTCCTACCACGAGGTCGCTAAAATTAAGAAAAAATGTTTTCCGGGGTAGAATTTTATGCTGATCACGCCTGTCTAGTTTATTTTTCATGAATATTATTCATTATTTTGAAAAATGAAACTTTTGACTGAGCCATTTGCAGGCAGAGCAACCTACACAGATCGGACCGGCATGATGAGAGGAGTCCAAATCTATAATTTGAGCGATATTCTTCTTAGGGTATTCGAGATAGGAGTGAGATAGTAATTGCAGATTGCAGGTGAAACGTGCGGATCTCACTCTGAAGGCTCTTCCCAATCCCCACGAGCGAGAGATGAGGCGAGAGAGCATGGGGAATGGAGAGAGCGCAGAGACGCCAGAGGGGATAGAGGCGAGATGGGAAGAGGGGAAAGGTAAACAAGCAGGAGATGGGCAATTTCAGCAGCAATTTCCCCTCACTATCTCACTCCTATCTCGAATACCCTAAGGAGAAAATCGCTCAAATTATAGATTTGGACTCCTCTCATCATGCCGGTATGATCTGTGTAGGTTGCTCTGCCTGCAAATGGCTGAGTCAAAAGTTTCATTTTTCAAAGTAATGAATAATATTCATGAAAAATAAACTAGACAGGCGTGATCAGCATCAAATTCTACCCCGGAAACATTTTTTCTTAATTTTAGCGACTTCGTGGAAGGAGAAATTCCAGAAAACCCATTTTCAACGTGACGTCGTCTGGAGCCAACGGAGGCTCAATATGGAAAATGAGTACGCCCATTGTCATCAGCACCCTCGAGAACCCCAAACCCCAGATTTTCAGAGAATCGACCTTTTTGAGCTGTGCCAGACCCCGCCGGATCTGCTCGACTATCTCGTGAACGGCCTCATATCGGACCATTTCAATGTACTTTAATTCACTGTATGTTTCAAAGCACAATGATAATTCAGACAGTTATTTCATTTTCCAAAGAGAAAGATCCGCTGGGCTGATACGATAAGGAGAATGCCAGATGATAGATTGGCAAGGCGATTGACTACATGGATACCTTATCACGGGTCTCCTGTAAAAGTGTAGGAATGCCAGCCGCCAGGAAATATTTTGTGCATCCGATTTCGATGAAAGTTGGTTAGTAGGTCCTTTTTTTTTGGGGACTCTTCAAGATCCATACACTTGTTTTGGTCAAATTATGGAATTATCGATTTTTTCGATCTACCACTTCAAATTGGCATAACTCGGTTCATTTTGATTTTTTTTTCAGCGAGCTAGTCGATACCATTGTGTTTGTATTCGAGAGCACTACAAATAACTTAAGTCGACCACATGCCGAAAATTTCGATTTCCATGTGAAATTTCCGGAAAACCTTTTTTCTGAACACAAATCCTAATTTTTCTCGAAAATTTCCTCTTGAACCACTCCGTTTTATTGACTCAATCGATTCTACGCATAAAATTGAGGGGTTACGTCTTGCGTTTTTCTTATCTCTGTCCCTGGAACACCGTTTTAGTAAAGGGGTTTCCCTGACATAGTCGTTTTTTAGGCGAAAATCGTTTTTCGGCAATATCTTGCTTTAAAATGGTCCTCTCACAAAGAAAAAATAGCGAAATGTAGCTCTTAATAAGACAAATAAAAGTCAATTCGATAGGAGCAGTCGTTTTCGAGAAAATCGCGAAAAACCAAAAACAACATTACGATTTGGTACATTTTCGTCAACTGGTGCGTTCAATATGTGCGAGAGTCAGATGTATATACTTTTTCAATGACATTCATGCATCTTCCGCTGTTTTCAAAGTTATTCGGATCCCATTTCACCCTGCCACCTCCTTTCGCAAACCCCTGTCAGAGAGTGGGGACATTTGAGCGATACGAGTGTGCGTAATGTTGTTTTTGGTTTTTCGCGATTTTCTCGAAAACGACTGCTCCTATCGAATTGACTCCCAGAAAGACTTTTATTTGTCTTATTAAGAGCTACATTTCGCTTTTTTTTTCTTTGTGAGAGGACCATTATAAAGCGCGATATTGCCGAAAAAAGATTTCCACCTAAAAAACGACTGTCAGGGAAACCCCTGTACTAAAACGGTGTTCCAGGGACAGAGATAAGAAAAACGCAAACCGTAACCCCTCTCAATTTTATGCGTAGAATCGATTGGTACAATAAAACGGAGTGGTTCAAGAGGAAATTTTCGAGAAAAATTAGGATTTGTGTTCAGAAAAACGGTTTTCCGGAAATTTCACATGGAAATCGAAATTTTCGGCATGTGGTCGACTTAAGTTATTTGTAGTGACTTAAGTTATTTGTGTGTCTCGAATACAAACACAATGGTGTCGACTAGCTCGCTGTGCGATCAAAATGAACCGAGTTATGTCAATTTGAAGTGGTAGATCAAAAAATCGATAATTTCATAATTTGACCAAAACAAGTGGATAGATCTTGAAGAGTCCCCAAATGGGACCTACTAACCAACTTTCATCGAAATCGGATGCACAAAATATTTCCTGGCGGCGAAATGGGCACTTTTTCCCACTTTTACAGGAGACCCGTGTTATAGTCGCACAAAGCACAGAGGACAAGGAAGACCTAGAGAAAGGTGGAGAAACGAGATTAAGAAGAGAATGGGCTTAAATTGGTGGAGCCTAACCAAAGAAGAGTGGAGAAGACTAAACCCTAATCAGCGCTGCAAAGCGACCCTTGATACAATTCTGATTATGATTCATATCACGCGTGCCACCTAAGGATAGAGTAAGAAAAAGTGGAGGGGGGAGGTGACTGGCACATTATGTGACCCGTACATTTCTATGCAGTTTTTGATAGTCCATAGGGTCCCTCACAAGATTGCGTCGAGCTTTGTTGGATATTGTTGATTTCATCGACGCCAGACGTAGTCAAACTTGACGGATGCCAAAAATTGCCAACTTTGAGAGCCTGTAGCTCCTCGGAGAATAACATTGGTGATCAGTCGTCAACTTATAAAATGCTCCAAATTCTCTAGAGAATACGCCTGTCACTTGGGCCCATCGATATTTTTATAAGCATTTTTGTAAATCGATTAAGAAAAACAAAGTGGGTAATTACTCTCCGGAGCTACTGTAGTTATGAAAGCAAACAAAAAACAAAGCGAGGTCGATTGAAAACATACCGATAGTCGTGCCACAAAATAGATATATGAGCCCCGACCGTAGAATCGAGTTGTGTCGAGAAACTGAGCTGGGAATTAAGGAAAATAGTAGAGCCAACTAACTCACTTCTTACACAGAGCATTCACAAATGATGTCTTCCCCACTCCACTCTCCCCCAGAACAACTATCTTAGTCCAGCCATTCATTATTAACTGAAATATATAACATGGGTTTCCTGTAAGAGTGCATGAATGGCTTGCACAAAAAAATATTTATCGTCTCCAATTTCCATGAAACTTTGTTGGTAGAAACTATTGAGGGCCAGGAAAAAAGCTGACCCAGGTCCAGTGGTGAGCACGAAACTGGAACACCCGAAAATTTTGTGAAGGGTCAAATTTTAAAAAAAAGAAGTTTTTTTAAGTTTTAAGCTCTAAAATGACGAAAAATGTACTTTGCGATAGTACTTTTTAAATTACTTTTAAAAATTGTGGAATAAAAAAATATTGCAAATTAACGTAGGGACCGCAGCGGTTATTTTTTGGGAAGTGCAATAAAAATATTTCCTAACAAGTAGGATACGCAGCGTGGTGTTGCGCGTGCAAACCGAAGAACTACAGTAACTCGTCCAGCGGCCGACCTTTCTTAACTACACCACCTCATGAACGATAAAACTTTTATATTGATTTTCTGCTCGTCCATTGAATTTTTTATTTATTTTTTCCTTCCCTTATTAATGAACCACTCACATATTAGTTCTCTCATGCCTTTATTTATCTGTGCGACTATTTTTGTCTATGTTCTGCGTCTTTTTTAAAAGCCTCATTTTCTTCGCATATTTGAGGCCGTTTGTGTAAGGTTCAACAAATGGCTGGAACAGGAAAAAAATCGAAATGTCTGAAAAGTTGGCCCTAGGGGTTATTTTTTACCCTCTACACGCTGGTGAGGTCGATTTCGCAATATGTCCCCTCCGCGCTCCAGGGGGGGGCGCCCCCCCATTTTGGCTCAAAACGCGTTTATGATGTTTTTTCGTCGGGGAGTGGCCGAAATGGCCTGAAAACAACATGTCCTAATCAGAATTTCGAGCTCTATCGGCAAATGTGTTCAGATGTTGTAGAGGGGGTTCCCCTGGTCATTTTGAGCTATTTATCAAAAAATTCTACTGTGCATTTTTAGGATTTTTTCAACTTTTTGTGGATGACCAAAAAACCTGAATACCCTCGTTATGGTGCTCATTTTGTAGAGCTCGTCGGGCTGATCATTTCTTATATTGAACATTTTGCCTGAAAACCTCTCTATCAAAAGTTATGACTGGTCAAAATCACTCATTTCTCTAAATGGCCAGAAAGGTGTATTTAGAGACCTGTAACTTTTGATAGAGAGGTTTTCAGGCAAAATTTTCAATATAAGAAATGATCAGTCCGACGAGCTCTACAAAATGAGCACCATAACGAGGGTATTCAGAGAAATTTTTTTTTCGGTCATCCACAAAAAGTTGAAAAAACCTAAAAATGCACAGTAGAATTTTTTGATAAATAGCTCAAAATGACCGGGGGAACCCCCTCTACAACATCGGAGCACATTTGCCTTGCATGCGAATTCGTTCAAAAATTGACTTTTTCTCGAAAACGAAATTTTTTATCATGTGGCAATGGTTCCATTTGATAGAGCTCGAAATTCTGATTAGGACATGTTGTTTTCAGGCCAATTCGGCCACTCCCCGACGAAAAAAACATCAAAAAACGCGTTTTGAGCCAAAATGGGGGGTGCCCACCTGGAGCGCGGAGGGGACATATTGCGAAATCGACCTCACCGGCGTGTAAAGGGTAAAAAATAACCCCTAGGGCCAACTTTTCAGACAATTCGATTTTTTACATGTTCCCGACCCCCGTTGAACTGCACGGTATCCTGCAAAATACCCCGGGCCAACTATTGAAGAAGTTCCATAACTACGCGAGAACCAAAATCAAAATAATCAATAATAGCAAAAATACGAATTGCTAGGTACAGGATGCGCCAAAATTACCCGCACTAATTGAATTGGTCACAGCTCCCTCAAAAGTAATACCTATAATTCCAACTCTCGTACACATTTAGCAGTACCTTAGTGCTTGCTAATTATATTTACCGATTGAGTCATAATCGCTTAGCACCTTTGCTAGAGCAGTTAAAATGATACGGGTCCGAAGGGTTCAAGTCCGCGCGTTTCAACCGTGTTGGTTTGGAACGTTTTTGCAACTTGCGTTGACCATCAAATCAATGGCAAACTTGCCGAACCGTTCACTGAGGAAGTAATCTTATTTTATATAAAGTTTGTAGATTAATGAATCTCCATCTGAAAATCCTACAGTCAAAAATGATGAAAACGGGTCACAGTTATCATTTTTCGAGATCTTCGAAAATCGAGCAATGATAAATGTATTGCAAATGCAGATATAATTTTGAGAGGCATACATGTTCATGTTTATTTGACATAGAACTCAAATTTATCAGTCACAGTAAAATTATTTGAAAAAATACTGAAAATATCGAAAGTCACGTGTGGTGTATCAAAATAGACTTTGGAGAAACGAATTGTTGTTCGTTCTAGTGAACCCTTCCCATAGTCTACCATACACCATACTTAAGAGGGCTGGAAGTCCATCCTGTGTTACCAATTTGAGAGTCGATCAAAAGTTTATGTACGAGCATCAGTTGTTCAAAGTTTGACTTTCCCCGGGAATCGTAGAATCGGACCAGCATGATTTGAACTGCTCCCGCAAACGTACTAAGCGCTCATGACTCAATTGGTAAAGATTATTCGCAAGCCCTAATATACTGCTTTGTGCGAGAGTTAGAATTATAGGAGTAATTTTTGAAGGAGCTGCGATCAATTGAATTAGTGCGGGTAATTTTGGCGCACCCTGTAGTGTAGTTGTGTCCGACTTTTTAATGAAGTAGTTTTCGGCATTTCTTCATAGAAATTTAGGCTATTGGTGGTAATGAGGTGATTGCTGGAGATATGGGTGATAATATAAGAGCGGTTTGGTAAGACGGGAAGGTCATGCGCAGCGAGGGTAGATCAAAATATGGAAAAACGCGACATCAGCAGAACGCGAGTCAAACAAGTTTAGATTTCGGCACTTCCGTACCGATATTTTGGCGATTGCTTATTACGGGGTGATAGCTAGAGGCATGGGCGATAATATTAACGCGGTCTGGTGTGACAGGCAGGGCATGCATGGCGAGGGTAGATCAGAAATATAGGCGAGAAAAAAGAAGATTTTAAAAAAAAACGCAGAATATAGACAAAAACAGTCGCACAGAGAAATAAAGGAATGGGAGAACTGCTGTGTGAGTGGTTCATTAATGGGGAATGAAACAAAAAAACAAAAATTCAATGGACGAGCAGAAAATCGATATAAAACTTCATGAGGTGGTGTATCATAGAAATAAAACGTTCCGGGCACACGATACACGCGTCTATCGTCAAACGCGCACAAAACGGCAGGCTCCGCCCCCTTTTGACTTTTTTTATCACTGTTTTTGCTTATATTTTTGTTGTTTTTATAAATTTTGATTACGGTGAACCAACTTGGGAAAGGTATAGAACGCGCATAGCGAGTATTTCGGCGGTTCAATGGGTTGTACAAACCTCGGACAGTCGGGAATCGGAACGTTTTATTCGTAGTGTATGTCAAAATTTCTTGCGTTAATGATATTAAGAAAAATCGGCCGCTGGAACTGTTACTGTAGTTCTTCGGTTTGCACGCGCAACACCACGCCGCGTATCCCAAATTAACGCAAAACAATTTGGCAGTTTAAAAAGTCAGTTCTCGATAAATCATTTTCAGCAAAAATTACGGTGTCTCATTTTCTTATCAACA